>CABEGB010000603.1:51373-651373 GCA_901521435.1 Crematogaster levior | reverse complement strand
GGCTTAAAAGTTTTCGACATGTGATGGTACGGCTCTTTCAGAGATTAAAATTTATTTTTGAATGAGAGGGTTGCGTTGAAGCTAATATAATTCGACGGGTTACAGCCACGAATAAAATGATTACAAGATTTTTGACATATCATAATAATCTGACGATTGAGAATTTGAAGCTTCACGGTGATTTCGCGAACATGTGACGGCAGCTCGTAAAACCCGTACGTACACGCGTAACATGTGCGCATACATGCCCCCGAGCCACACTATCAATTTTCGAACCACCCTTAATTTCGCGGAATCGGGACAGAGATCGGAGCCGGCCGATTGAATTCGGAATTCAAACGGCGCGTCTGTGTCAAATTGCGGTTCGGGTCGGCGAGTTGCGGGGGCTTAAAAATAATATCCTCGTCGAACGGCAGTCGGAACGAGGGAGTGCGGGAGGGAACCGTTGTGGCCCAATGGGGTCGGTTACTACGGCATGCGGCTGAAACTGACCCTTAACGACTTCTCGACCCTCCTTCCCTATGGCGCGCGCGAAAGCTTATGATGCGGGAGGGACGGGTTTTGAATTTCAATGTTTTTAATCCGGAATATCAGATTTTCGGCTATTTTTCACGCTCCGCGTAGCACAGTAGACGCTCGTCGCGCGAGTCTGTGGGATTTTATTAATTCGACGTCGCCTCGGTGGCGGGAATGAGAGGAGACTGTTAAGAAAAGGGAGAGAAAGGCCGAGGATGCAAGCACCATGTGCTTAAAGGGCGACCCTCACTTTGCGAGTAAAAGTACCGTGGAACATTACCCGGCCAGCATATTCTCTCGGACCATAATACCGGACGTTAGGGACCGAGGAGGAAGATTTAAATTTTACGTCTTAAGGAACACTGTGAGCTTGCTTAAGATATCAATTAATCATTTTCATAGAAGTATCTTCTTACAATATGTGCTAATTCCTTTCTTAACCCTCCGAGAACACACCTCTTTTTTCAAGCATGAAGAACACTCTGGGTCAATCTGACCCGACGCTAGCTTTAAGAGTCCGCCATTTTAAAACGACGTGTTCGATCGGCTTGAAAAAATTCCTGGATATACTTGAAACTTGAATAAATGATGTTGTAAATATTAAAACTGTTTTTATAAATATTAACATATCTAAAAAAATTGTCGAAAAAAAATTTTTTTTCAAAAAATTTTATTTTACATAAATAAATCAAGAATTTTTTTAATTGAATAAGAAGAGAGATAAAGAGAGATAAGATATAAGAAAAAAAAAAGGTACGGGTCAAATTGACCCAGTGTGTTCTCGAAGGGTTAATTCAACCATCTCTCTGATTTTCCAAAAATGCTTATTTAGAAATATCTTTTGTGATATTCCGGAGTAGAATAAAAAACAATTTTTAACGCCAGCACAATCTTATAGAATAAAAATAAACAATCCTTGAGTTGTCTCGATGTTAAAGAAACATTTTGACTATGAAACTTTTCTCAAACAAATTTCTTTTCCTTTTAATTCGGACTTGTCGAATTTGAGAACACGAGAGCACCTTGCACAGACGAATAAATACGCATGCGACATTATTCAGGAAGAAACTTCTTAGACGAGATAAATACGAGCGCGTTTAGCGGGCAGGGGTATACTTTCTCTTGTAAGAGATTAAAAAGTTCAGGACTCGCCCTCTCCTCCCCATTGTACCTCACTGTCTCGCGGTACTTGGGCGACGGGAGGGAAAGTCAGCTGAAGACAAAAGGCTGCAGCAAAATAAAGTGGTCCTAATTAAATGGCCGTTCGGGATAGGGAAAGATCTTTGTTAGAAATAAAACTTCAAGATCGTCTTAAAGCCGAGCGATACATATTTTTTATATGTACGCTTAAGAACTTTATTAAAACAAAAAATTATGTTTTTAACATGGTAGATAATAATATCCATTAATTTTTAGTGTAAATATATAATTATCCATCGAATCGTGTAGCATCATATAAATATCTTCGCGATCTTAGACTATTTCCTCTTTTTTTTCGTACAATTATAATTTTAATACATTGACGTGAAATTACTCGTAGAACAATTGGTAGAAATGGCGTAGTTTTGAGAAATCAGTCAGACGACGACGAGCAGGATGCGAAGACAATGAATCTTAAATAAAATTAGGAACAACTCAACACCGTCAACGGGTAAATGATAGTTTATCTCGCGACAATACACAATAGAACACATTTCGTTGCATGTAACAAGGTGCTAAGTAGAATAACGAGCCCGACAGTGGGCGAGGGACTTTTCTTCCTCATCTTGCTGACCTTTCACCAGGATTACGCTTGCAACGTTTACGCGTCGCAGCATGAAATGAGAGACGCTCTTCTCATCTCATTGACGCGCGCGATTTTTCGATCGACAGAAAGAACGTGGAGAAAGTCGCAGAAGAACAAGGCGCAAAAGTCGCGAGCGAATAGGCAAGATATTCCCGACGATTTCCTGAATTGCTAAGAAATTTTGCTTGAGGAGAAAAGTATATGTACAAAATATGAACTATTTTAATTGTATATACAATTCGTATTTCTGACAACTTTACTCCAACTTTATTTTCAAATTATTTATTTAAATTGTACTTTTATAAGTTTCGTAATGTTCCTTTTTAACTGAGATTCTCCTTGTCTTAATTTAATTTTTCTTGAAACGTTTGTTATATTTATGATATTATACATATGATATTAATTTATATACTTTTCTTAAGCAGACAATTTTTATTGTAGATTGTTAATATTGAATATTAAATATTTTAGTAATTTAATAAAAAATACATCTTGAAAAGTTGAAGTTTATAACAATCTGAAACAAAATTTTATGGAATTTTTTGAGACACTATCTTTCTCTTTAAAAAAATTTTTTTGGTTCGTATAATTTTTGACACTTCAAATCTAAAAGAACAATGGAATCTAGGTAAAAATATTAATGAAAAAAATCGGCGTGGTGGTTCGAATTGAACGAAACTTTTCAAACTTCGAAATTTTCCCGAGTCATCTTCAGCTTCATCCTTCGACAAAAGGAACGTGAAATACAAATTGATTCAAAGTTGCGGCTCCAGGCAGAAATTAAAGTGTGAAGAAGAGAGAAAGAAAATCATAAAAGAGAGCGAGGATAAGAGGGCCGAGTCATGGCCAAGTGGTGAAGCGCGAAAATTCGGCGTATTGTTTTACGCTTCGAGCGTTCATCATATTGCTTTCCTTCGCCGTCGGTCTTTCTCCGAGCGGTTAGCTAGCTCCTTTTTTCCCTGAAAGTCGAAAATATTGCCGACTTCCCCGGGGAGGGAAGATGCCGACGGAAAGAGATAAGCAAGTGCTGGAACATAATAAAGGTGTATCGATTCACGGCCCCGCGCTTTTCATATGCAAACCTCGCAACCATCTGTTAGGATTATTTCTTCAGATTTTCATGACCGAGTCCACGAGAAATGGCTGGCTAGCTGGTTGCAATTCGGGTTATCGCTCGCGATGACTTTTTTATCGGAGAGGAGGAGAATTCGATATACATATATTGTATCGTCTCGGCATAATATTATATAATAGATTAGCGCGATAGGTATTACTGCAAGTTCTTTAAAAAAAAATTGGTTTATGTCGAAAACGTGACTAGATACAATGAAATAAAAATAAAAATAGTTAGTTATTTTTAATTCGATATTACATCGATTTAAGAAGGCTATCCTTGAAAAAACACGCGTGAAAATAAACCGTATAATAAAATTATTTATTGATCGAACATATGCATGAAAATACTTTACATACAATATTCGATTTTTTCTTCAAGACGTAACATAACGTAGAGACCAAAAAGAAGGGTAATATTTGACTGCAAACTGGCTATATAATTTCTTTATTTATATCAGCAACGTTTCGACCATTAATTCTGGTCCTTTTCAAGTGTAATAATATATTTTTAAACAGCGTACATACTAAAAGGGAAGGTATTACACATTATTGTATCGCGCTCCGGTTTTATAATATATTAATTTATGACAAAGGCTGTGTGTCGAATAGAATCCTTATATAAAATAAAAAAGAATTAAGTGAGTAGAGAGAAAGCGTTGTGGATGGTCGAAACGTTGTGGATATAAATAAAGAAATTATTTAGCCAGTCAAATATTACCCTTCTTTTTGGATCTTTAATTACTGGCAAAGAGAAGATTTTTTTATAACGTAGAGAAGTTTAAAGATCACAAGAATTCATACTCAGAAGGGACAGCAGAATTAAATGAACAATATATGTCTGCACATGAGACTCGGTCTTCCATCGGTAGTGACCGACCGATTTTCTCCAGAAATTGCCCGATAAATTGGCCTATGCGACGTTTACGGGCAAATCGTTCGGAACGCCATTGTTTAACAACAATTCGAGTCCCGGTCATCCTACGAATACTTCCTTTCAACCCTTTTACTGGAGACTTAACACGAACTCAACTCCCTTCCACCAATTTTTCTCAAAGTTCCATAAGTTTTTTAAATTCGCCCCTCTGATACTGAAATACGTTTTAATTTAATAATGATCGCTACATTTTATTTTTTTTATATTATGCAATTTGTTAACTATTAATTCTTTTTGATACGTGTTGAACACTTCTCGTTACTGCGTGATATTTATCTCAGCTGGTTATTTAATTAATGGATCCAGTAAAATGATTAAAATCACCGCAAATGTTTAGACAAACGAATAAATTATTTCTCGCAAAATTTGCAAATAAAGGACATCGAATAATTTTCATGCAATAATCAATTAGTTATATCAAATACAGCACGTTAAAATAATCCAAAGATATGTTACAATTTTAGCAATAGTTATTTAAACTAAAACAATGGCTATTATAAATTTCGAATAATTTGAGAATTAGAGTAATAAGATATTAGAGTAATAACTTTTTGCAATAATAATACAAAAAATGCGTAATGCTCGAAAACTTACAAAAACTAAAAGGAATTATTTGCGATTATATACACATAAAATCGTAAATGCTCGGTTTTGTGTATACGAGCAAATTTTAATCGTGTAAAGAACGTTGCGTCGCGCTCTCGGAAATCTTTTTGGACGGGACACATCTGCCACTGAATGACGTCATGATATACACATACATGCACACACAACAAACACAATAAAGGCCTTTAATCCGGAATGGCGTGTGACAATATTAAAATATCGATTAGCTAACGTATGCGACGTATGCACTTTGTCGTCAATACAAGGGCTGCACTTAAAAGGGCACAGCGGATCATGTCCACGTGGGTAGTTTGCGGGTGATTTTAATCATTTTACTGGACCCATTAATTAAATAACCAACTGAAATAAATATCACGCAGTAACGAGAAGTGTTCGACACGTATCAAAAAGAATTAATAGTTGCATAATATTTAAAAAAATAATAGAATGTAACGATCATTATTAAATTAAAATGTATCAAAGAAATTGTTCAGATAAGATGGGTTATTTTAGAAATGTGGTGATTAAAATTATCTGATTTTTTATAATAATTACTTAAATTAATATATATTATATATATATTAATATATATAGTATGTTAGACACGTAAAACATTTTAAATAAACTTAATTAAATATCAATCAGTGTATATCGTATTAAAATATTGAAAAATCGTATGATTTACTAATATCTGTTCAATATCATGTAACCGTAACATGCAGATTTTTTTCCAGTAAATTTTTATTTACGATCCGTTCAACCCACCGCAGAGTGTCGCGCGACAAAGAGCCAAAGCCGTTAAAATCACGAATATGTCGACCGGCATGATTCCATCCTCTCTAAACGAATATTGGAGTGGTCGCGTAACATACTCCTTGTGGTCACTACAGTTCCACGATAGGATTGGTCAGACTGTGCTTCATTGTACTTTTATGTCCTCAGTTTGTCCGTCCAAACCGCAAACCTTGCGAATGGACCGCTGTTCGCTATTAACCCTTTCAGAGAGGGCCGAGTCTTAATTTATTAAAAGAATTTATTATTCGACTTTTTCATTACTTGACACGAGAAGAAAACGTGTTCCTAAAGCGGGACAAAAACATCGAGAATAGAAATTTGAAATTTTTACATATCATAAATAAAATTAAATGTATAATTATGAGCACCCTTGAAACAATGGAGAGCGATAAGAACGAAACATGAAGACACACCTTGCTATGAGAAAGTTGGAAGTTTGAAAAAAAATCTAGTGCTGTCCCTTCATCGTGAGAGATCTTTGCAGCTATTTCGATTTTCTTGTAGTGCAGAGAAAAAGAGGAAAACGTGAACGACAGACTCGTTTTACGGCACAAGGACGTAAGGAAAAAAAAATTAATCAAAAAGCCACTCGACCTGGTAATTTAAACGCATCGCAGCGTGCTGAAGTCGTGTATATTAAACTTCTGAGCTTTGTAAGCTTTGATAACATTCTCTCTCTCTCTTTCTCGGGCTTTCTTTTACGGAGTGCGCGAGGTAAGTGCAAAAAAACGAAGAATGCAGTCACCTCGTCATTGTCAAAGAAGGAAGAAGGAGGTAAAACATGAACAAATTGAAACGGACGTAAACTTCTTAAAGAATCCGCCATTCTGATGATATATGTTGATTTTTAGCATGCACTCACGTATCGTATTCTTCTCCTATCGACAAAAAAATGTTATTCATAAAACGCACGTTATTATTAAATTTTATATTATGTATAAAATATTTAAATTATCAAAATACCTAAGCAAAATAGAAAATAACGATAAAACACAAAATAAAATATAAGCAAAATAGTTCACGCGTGATGTATAGCCGAAAAAGTTTCTGACGCCGGTTTTTAGGCTCGCACGCCGGTCTTGTCGACTTCCTTCCGCGAGAACGGAGGAAACGGAAGGATGAAGGACGAGAAAGTTGCAGGATCCCGAAACCCCGAGCGACAGCCAATTCGCAAGCAATTCTATGCTCACCTCGGGCGGTCCGGGGAGTCGTCGACTTTGCTAGGAAGGAAAGGACGGCGAGAGAAACGCGGGAGGGTCGGAAAGGAGCCATAAAGCTGCCAGAGAAAAACCTCACCCACGGACGAGAATTAATATTCCCAGACAAACGTGACAGATAGATCAAATCTGCATCTCACCGGGAGCGCTGGTTGGTGTCAATTTCGACGGATTATCGCTCCTTTTTCGTCGCCCTCCTCCGCCTTCCTTCTCTACCCTTCAGCCTTCCTCCGGACGTATATCGTCCGTCACAGTTCTCCAATGTCATTTCTTATGCGACGCGTGCACTGCTTGTTCTCTATTTTCGCGTATAATATTTTTACGAATTTCTCCGAAATCACAGATTTTTTTAAACGTGCGTCTTTCCTGAGTTAGACGAAAATGAAAAGAGTTATTGAAAAGCAACGTTCCTACTTTTCGAAAAAAATATCGTATCATATTGCCATTGCTATTTTTTGATGTGTTTTAACAATCGAAAAAAAAAATACTAGAATCACTGAAAGGGATTTACAATACCCCGAGCCGAGTACCGAGGGTCCTGGCATATCCTGTCAATGCCACCCCACGTGCGCGTTTCTGATACGCGTTGCTTTACCTGTTCGCACGTAACGCTCGAGACTCGATCATCTAACACCGGCGTCCGCCCATATGGGCACGCTCTCGCGTGGACGGCTCGTGCGGACCACGTGGCCGAACAATAGGACGATTCTAATTGGGCTTTTCGACGTGGTTGTCCAGTAGCAAAAAATTCGACAAAAAAGGCGACAAAAGGGACTTAACCGGCGGGATGAGCACGAGCAAGGAGTATGGTCGTGGACCAGTTCGGAAAGGGTTAACTCTCTATCTCGTTGCCGGAACGTGTAGCTAGCAAAAGGGGGTTTGGGGCGAGTGCCCCGGAGCGTGATGAAACTTTAAAGAGACACCGGTGTGCGAGCGACCGCCGACGTGCTGTTCCTCGAGAGAACACAATTATGTTCGTCCGCGATAGCCGCTCGTTTCTCGGAATTTATCATCAATTCTCTACAAATTTGCATCAATTCTACATTTCAGATTTTTTTTTTAAAGATTTAGAGATTCTTTATTGCAAATATAAGTTTAATGATTTAAATAACATCTGTGAAGTCAACTTTTAAACTGAGGAATGGATTTACATTGAGCATGATTAGTAATCCTATTAAATTAAAGGTATACTTTTATGATTATATCATAAATTAACAATTTTTTATAAAGATAAGATTTTTATTTAATTTTTATTTAATTTTATTTAGTTCAATAATAGATTTGTTAATATTTTCTAACGGTTGAGATTTTTGGAATAATATTCGTAATATAAAAAATTTTCACGATCGTAAAAAATAATTAAATTACGAAGGAAAATAAAAGAAGCATTGATTGTCATTAGAAAACGAAAGCCAAATTCCTATATTGCAAAACTGTTCCTTGCATCGATTTGTACGTTTAAGCGTTGCATAAGAATTTCAAAGAAGGAACATTCGATTTATCGAGTTGTAGGCGCGAATTTGAGGTCACAACGAATTCTTTAAATCGAAATAAACTTCCACTTTCCGAAATTATTTTATCGGTTGCAAAATTAAAACTGCTTTTAATTACTCAAAATTCATAATAATATATATAAATGTATATTTTTAAATATAATAAATAATATAATACATTATCGTAATATACACATAAACTAAAGACAAGATTTATCATTATATAAATTGTTAAAAAATTGATTAATATATTGATTAATATATCAATAACACTTTGTATTTTATTTGTTGAAAAATACTTTCTATATTCGTCATACATTTATAAAAACGACAATAGAATTATTAAAATTATTAAATAGACAGAATATATTTCTAGATGTACAAATATTTTAATTAAATTAATTAATTAAATTAAATAATATGCTATTTTCTTTTTAAACTTCTTCTCTTTCTTCATCTTTTCATAATAATCAAACATGTATAATTTAAATGTACAAGTGGTAAACAACAAAAAACATTAAAAACAAACAGTGCGATTTTTAACTTTATTTCGATGTTACATTAAAAAAAAACGCGAAGATATTGTAGCACTTTCGTATCCAGGGTGTCACGTCACCGAATAAGAACGCTTGCGCGTTAAACCCTTCGATGTACGACAATGTATGTCCCTGACAAAAGGGGGTCAGAGGAATGGCGGGAGGGGAGACACGAGGGGCAGGTTCACCCCAATCCCCGAGCGGGCGGTTTAAATTCAAAAATCGAATCCACCGATCTATTGTTCGTGTCCGTTCGACCAAGTTCGACATCACATGGCAGCCCCCTACTGTACTTTAAAATATCCACTTCCACCCCTTTTGAACAAACCAACAATTCGCCAAACCAGAAAGATTTCGAAATAGCACGATAGTTTCCTCGATGCACACCTACTACGATTAAAAATCCTGACACTTCTCGTTCTGATCGTTGCCAAATTCGGAATCTATGTATGACACGAAAGCCGAGTGCGAAATTGAAACTTTGAGTTGTTTTGTGATTGGATCACATTACATATTTCTTGTCACGACACGATACAAATTAATCAATTGATTTTAATAAAACGCTCCATTTAATCATTACTTTAATTAATAACGAAATACGTGATAATAATCTAGAGGAAGAAAGATGCAGAGAAATTTACCGGAATTGACTGTGTTTGTGTCGGCATCTACAGATTCGGTCTTCTGCTTCTTCGGAAGATCTTCCTTGTCCTCGTCCGGTGCTTCCGTCCGTCTTTTTGGCGTCGAGCTGGCGCTTGCCTTGAGGTCGATCGGACTTCCAGTATCCGGTCCCGAACCCTGAGGCGTCGGTGGACTCTCCAGTCGGCCGCTCCTCTTGTTGATGGGCGCTGAGATGCTGGGTACCGAGTTCAGCTTCGAGTCCGGGTCGGCGGTTTTCAGGGTGAGAGCATCCTCCGGATCGGAGTCCTCTGGCGCGGCCGTCGCCGGTGGACTGTGGCAACCCTGGAGGGTGCTCCGACAGTGGTTGACCTTGTGTTCGATGAACCGGACAATTTCTCCGAGGGGGTAGGACGCCCTGCAGCCCCCGCATTGGACGGTGTCTGGGGACGTGGTACTTTGCGAGGTTTCCGCTGTAACGGAGAAAGATATGCCTCGTTTAGATACGTTGGAATTTTTATTAAGCAGACAAGTTTTGTAGTCTGATTATAAAGATATACACGCAAGATAAACTTCGAGCTTAGCATACTTTCTCTTATTCAATTCTGATATACTTGATTATAATTTTGTCATAATGATGTTTACCCTTCTTAAATTACTAATTGACACCATAAAACAAAATATTAGAGAACCGAAATTTATTGATGCACCTACTGATTTTCGAAAATAGGACTTATTCGTGCTTTCTCTCTATTTGCAAAGGAATATAATAATATAATATTTCTCTATATATGTATATATATTGAATATTGAATATTGTATACTACCAGTTTCTGCACTATTCGAATAACGTAACTTTATAAATTGCTTATAAAATTGCTGCTGTAGAGAAAATTACTTCCCAACTAAACAACAATGATATATATATATATATATATTGTTTTGTTGGGAAATAATTTTCGAATATTATTCGAATGGTGCAGACTCTGATGGTATACAATATTCAATTCTGTTGTATAATAAATAACACATTAATGCAATTGTATCGCAAAAAGAAACCTTCTAATTATCGTTTCCCGACTACGAATTGTGAAAGCAATATCAGTATCGACTTACTACTATCGATACATGTGTACGTTATAGATACCATTATATAACCAAGTGTAGACATGTGTCTTGCGCATTATTCACAGCGGAGCATTAATCATTACGATTTACGATACCTATTAACTGACTGTAGCCATAACCCCGTGATGAGATATCAAAACGAACGATTCTATGGGCGGTAACTGTAAAATTTACACGCGCGCATGTGTGCGTGTTAGTGATTAATTGAATAAAAAAAAATCAAAACTAGATCTATATTTTAAATAACAAGTTTGAAAACGTTCTTTGTGGCACGTTTTGTTATTATTTCTTTTCATTTAAAACATGATGAAAAATATATCAATATCATATATGTATGAAGAGTGAAGGAACTTCTTTAGCCAACTCTTCTTGCAAAATTTCGGCCATACAATTTTTTTTTATTTCTTTTCTTACTCTAATGATTCAATTCTTCATCATTTCCTTTCGACGATAAATAGACCGCAGACAGTATTCGCCTAATCTAGGCGAGCGAACACACTTTCCACGTAACAAACAGGACTAATTTCCTCTTACGCAACCGTTATAATTCACCGTCGTCCGAGGAGCAGAGGGCCCGAGGTCAGCCGCAGACGTAACAATTCACTTTTGAGTGTCCTTCAGAAGAAACTACAGAGCTCCTCGCGACGTCTTATGTCCTTTCTCTCGTATGTTTCGCACATTAACATAGAGATTGGCAGGAGTTTCATACATTGATCTTTCCCTCATCGAGTCGAGTATCCGTATCCATCTGAATGGGGAAGCCAGGGTCGCGACAAAACAAGAAAACCCTCCACCGTCTTAGCAATCGTTTTTCCTACCCCCCTTTTCTCCCCCTTCATTCCTGTCTCGCCCTTCAAGTTTCTCCCTTTGTCTCCGTTCTCGGTACGTATCTTTGTCTCACTTTTGTTTATAGCGCTTCTCGAGGGATCTCTCTGCTCTTCTCTTTCGTGCGCAGCTTCTTTTTGCAGCCTTTACACCGACCCCTGTTTGTTTACCCCTGGCTGCTGCTCTCTTTCTTCGTTCGTTCGTTTCTTACCTTTCGTCGATGCGCCGATGGCGTTCGATTCTTTCTGGGCGGAGCTCGCTTGACCATTGGCCAGGGCGCAAACTCGAACACCCTTCAACTCTTTAGGGCTGTTAGTTACACCCCGATCAGTGGGTTGAACTAAAGTCATAGTCGGCTTTTTCTCAGCTGATTAAAACTTTTTCACACACCTTTAATTATTCTTTACTTATTTGTTTTTGCATAGAAAATATCTCGGTAATTCGTCAAACTCATATTAAGATAAAATTGTTAAAAGAATTTTAAACTATAATTGATAGTGAATATAAATCTTTTTGAATGTAAAGATTTGGCACTTTACGCATGCATTGCCGAAGAGAGAATTTACTGAACACAAAAATTATCCTCCAATCTATCATACTTGTAAATTCTCGCAGCATTTTCAAAAATAGATAACTTCCTAATGGCATCGTAACATCATCATAGCTCAAATGATAAACATAACTCAGCAGTATTCCTTAACAATTCGTTGATATCACGCTTCGATGTATCTTCTCTA
Source organism: Crematogaster levior (assembly GCA_901521435.1). Lineage (NCBI taxonomy): Eukaryota > Metazoa > Arthropoda > Insecta > Hymenoptera > Formicidae > Crematogaster > Crematogaster levior. The sequence continues at coordinate 639,066 of CABEGB010000603.1, read as the reverse complement.
CAACGAGCCAAGAACCAAGCTATGAAAATATTTTCGTGGTCTAATATCGAGATAAGAATCTATTTCTGGCCCTTTACTATTCAAATCACTATGAAACTTTTTTTCGCGGTTCCTATTCTGCAACTTCTCATTTTTCACCGGAAGAATGACGGCAGCAGGAAGAGAGATAAGTTCGCAAAGTCTCGGTGTTGAGACTCGTGTTCGGACGAGACAATTGCGCCTCGACGACATCCCGCATTCTTCGTAGGAACGCGAGATTTTAATCGCATTTATCCGAGACCGTCGTTGACGATCGAACGAATGCGAAGAGGGGAGCGAAATAACGATGGTGAAAATCCGATAAAATTTTCGATAAAAACTCCGAAGGTAAGGCAAGGCGACGACGTCTGGCGATGTCTTGGTTTGTGGTTCTGTTGCTAGTGAAAAAAGAAAATCGGTCGAGATTGATACGAAGAGGTTGAGCGAAAGGAAGAAACGGTGAGTCCGCCTGAATGGACCGGGCTCTCTCGGATCCGTTATTCGCCTACGATTCAAAAGCGCTCGGTTAGAAACAAGAGACGCGCGACCGGTCGTTAGCGACAATGGGCTTTTGTTTTTTCGGGGGCAGATGTTGGACCAAAACTGTCGGCAGCGCAGAGAACCCTCCGCAACCCCTGCGCGAGGACCCGGCAGCCTCGCGAGCTTAAGGTGAGCGAAGGAGGAAGGACGAGGCAGACACGTGTCTCTTCGCCACTTTATAAATCACCCGCCTATTTATCTGCGTACGTATCTTCTGGCCCCGTTTAGTGTCGTTTTTTACGATGTGACCCGCAATGTATTTAGTTATATTTCTTTGGAATACATCCGTAAACGTTACCACTTTTTTGGCCAACATATCGATAATATTAAAAACTGCGACAAATGCACATATTAAAGATACAACCATAAAATTCGTGAAAAATCGTATGAAACTTCTAACTATTATAGTTCTCCGTTAAAATGTTTACTTGGAAACAGAGTTTAATAAAAATCTTGGATAATTTATAGTACCTGATAATTTAATATTAGAAATATTCAACAAATACTTTGAAAAATACATTTTTAAATAGTTATTTCTAGAATATGTAATAAAATGCTCAGTAATAGAGTAAAATGTTTCATGTAAAAAATGCAAACTTCATTGTCGGTTATCATCATCAGTGCAGAAATACTAGATTGCATACATTTCCGACGCACACTTCCGATTTTGATGACGATTACTTGCCGCATAAATATGAACGCGGTTCCATCTGGACGAATCACGAAAAAGAGGGGAGAGAGAATGTGAATTGCCGGGAAAGAAGATAACGTAAAAATATAATATTGCCCGGCAAATCTAAGTTGAATTGCTTACAAATTGGTCTATACATCCGTAATGTTACGATCACTAAGTTCGGTGGCCCCTCTATCGCAGACGTCCTTGTAATGTTCATCTACGAGTGGGAAGGATGCATACCGGAATCTCTGCGGGAAATGTTCCGAGGTTATTAGTTTTCCACATTAATTTTCCTTCTTATATCCTTAGTAAGATACGCCAGATACCAATCGGAGAATCGATTCTCAGCGATAGCTCGTAAGGCTCGATGCTATCAATTGTCCAAATTTAGTGTCCAAATTTAAGCGAACAAATCCGATTTCCTGAAAATCAATCTAATTTCAATTTTATGATTTGCAATACTCGATCGACATATTTTCCAAGATGAATTCAACTTAATTGTGATTTATTTTATAGCTGTATAACATTATTGTGTATATTAATTCGTCAAACGCAGTTAAAAGATTTTCTTGGAGTTGAAAGTTGAATTTAAAGAAAGTTGAATTTATTCAGTTCCTAAAAGTCGAAATTTCTTGCTACAATTTTAAAGGCCATATCCAGCGTAGACCGTAATGTCGAATCATAGCCAAATATCTAATTGTCTCTAATCTCGTGATAAGGATAAAACGTTAATGATGATTTTTTTGCATCATACAATATTTAACCATTAATGGGGAACTACATTCGCAATACAATTCGCCGTTTTTCCACTACATTTTCGTTTAGATCCACGCGAGTGCACATCGCCCGCAACACACAGAAACGGGCGAAGATATCCTGAGGCGGTATCCTTGTTAGGACATCCGTCCTGTCAAAACGTCCAGAGGACACATCGGAGCAATTGAATTACGATCATCCCCAGGGCGAGTTCCGACCGTAACCAATAATTCCATTATCCATTAGTATTGGGTCGCAGCAATTTCCTTCACCGACCGAAGGAGGCATTGGACGCCACCGCCGTCGCCGCCGCGACGTACGTGGCAACCGATCTCTCGCCGAAATACAGAAACCGATCGGGAAACGGATAAATTCCTGGCACACGTTCGTATCAACCCGCACAAGATGGACAGATCCGTGATGCGATCGCACAAATATCCATAATAGAACGTCGTCGCGTCATTTATCGGCGCCTGGCACGTCATACCTTCGCAGTTATCTAAAAATGATTCCCTCTGTGTAATTTACTGTAGTTCGATATAACACGCTGCTACATTCGTTTCCTTTTTTTGTGCTTATCAACTCGCAAGAAGCATAAGGTGTTTTATAGCGGTGTAGCAAAATCAAAGATCTAACCCAAATCCAAGCGTGAAATTGAAATGTTAAACATCTCTTCATCATACTCAATCAGTCGTGATAACATTCATGTGGAAATCACTCTCTAAAATAACGTACCAAATTACGATTACCTCAGTAACAAAATCGTAACTTCACGTAACTCTTTGCGAAACTCTTTCTTCATCGCAGGTTATCTGGTTGTCGCCGCTGTATTTGTGTCTTGCGCAAATCGCGTCTGATAAGAGATAACATCGCTTGCTTAGAAACTGCCGACTTTACTCGTGTCGGCCATAATTACCTTTGTGCGCCATTGCCCGTCGTCCTACTAGCTAGTTATTACGTTACGTATCCGAATATTCCTGCCTAGGCCAAATTCACTGTCGGAGTGCCAACCGTGAGGATCGATGGCGCGATCGCGAATTCGCCGTCCTAGCGGGGCCCTTCGTCCTCGCGAGCGACGCTCTCGTTTGATCTTCGGGGGACGCGAATCGATTCTCATTGCCGTGCACGAGATCTCATGTCGCCCATGTTCGGATGCTGACTGGAACATCGGGACGCGTACAGGGCCGACCAAGGGCCCCGACAGGATATCAGAAGAATAGAAAGGACCTACCGGCATAGCTCACCGATGGAGGGGGCAATTTTTATACGAACCCCCACTTTATACTCTGCCGTCCTCTCTTTCGCGTTCTCTCTCTTTCTCTTTTTTCTATCTTCACTCTCTTTCTTTCTCTCCGAGAAAGAACACCCTTCGTCGTCGGGTTTTCCTCGCGGGGTTGAAGAGTTTTTCGAGTTAACCCCGACATGTTCCACTACCGTGCGTTTCCTTCTGTTCCGTACAAAGGGTCCAAAATGGCGCTTAGTGCGTAGATCGGTTTTTTCTCTCTTGCCTTTCCACCCTGTTGCGTGTGTATGTGCACATCGTGAAAAAAAAACAAGACCAACTAGAAAAACGTATTCGTTTGTGAGCGAGCTAGATTTGAGACAGACCAATGGCGAGATCTAAAGGTCCATCGACCTCGCTCTCACAATTGGATCGATTTTTTTTATTTCGCCGTAGGTTTTCTCAAATTTCTTTGGCCACCTTTTCGATCTAAGGGCCTCCCCCTTGTATCTTCGATATCACAAACGGTACTTCTAACGGGTTTTCTCTTTTCAAGCGAAATAGAGGCTGAACGTTTTTTTTTAAGCCGTCATTGACCTCGCTCTGAAGAGTGAGGGTGCATTAAACTGGATAACACCGCAAGTAATTTCCCGAGATTTCGAATTATGTATCATAAATTTTTTATAGGCTGTTGATCTTATTTGTAGAATCAAAATTTTAATTGTTGCGTGAACCGACAAGTGTCAAGTAATGACAGATGAATTGTCAGATAGCGACATCTAAGGGTTTTTAATTATTACTGTTCTAAGCTTTACATAATACGCTAAATAAATTTTAAATGACGAATGAAATTGATAAGCGAGAGAGTCAATATATCAGGAGAGGAAATTATCATCTTCTCCTCTATTTTTTTTATTTTAAGAATGGTAATATTGAAATGGAGCAAATAGAAATAAATCTTTTTGCATCCAGAATAGCATCCGAATACAGTCTATAATGATGCCTTGTAAATATCAAGAAAGAAGGATTAAGAAGAAATACTAATTTTAAGTTAGTATAATATACATGCTCTATCCTATCTTTACCAATCTTATTCTTAAGAATGGTGATATTATCATAAAAATGCATAGTTGCATTTTTTTGGATTCCAATATCGAGATAAATGCTGCAATTACTATTATTAATACAGTACATGCATATTATAGGATAGAATGTTTAATTTACAGAGTACATAAACAAATATGTTGATCTCGATGTCGTAAAACAACAGAAAACAAATCTATTATAACCTCTGTTACGTACTCTCTTCGATTGAAAATTGCACATTTAGACTAATTTCCTTTTACATCTCTCACATATCATGAAATATAAGTTATTTATAAACACATATGATCAATTTTTTTAAATATTTAACCTTAGAAGATCATGGATCGAAAAATCTGATTTTTGGCAGGAAAAACAAATTTCTTTTTGTTTTTACGTATAAATCTCTACCATCAATTATTTGTGGACGACGTTGTTTTATCATATGTAAAATTGTTTGTTGAACTATTCCAGGAAAAAAATTTATTAACACATGGGTCTCTCAGACCCAAGTTATCCTTCTAGGATTAACAGGCTAAAAATTATAAAAGGGGTTTGATAATAACATCATCACATTTTGTGATTCAAACTTTTCCCTATCCACGATTCACCTCAGGAAACTGCTTTTACGTTCAATAAATCACGCAGAACTCTTACAGTGCCCTCCTCGGAAAGTGGAACGTATCGCCAAGTTGTACCAAAATATCAGTTCGATCTCGAGCCGAGCCACGAGAATGTGTCCCGAACAAACGGGTGAAATCAGTGACCACATTGGATATCAGAAAGACCTCGGGGAGATCGGAGCAGCTAGAAAACTACGTTCCACTGTTCCACGCTCGCCGGCCAGACGGTTATGAGAAATATGAAATCTGGTTCTCACGGATTCTGAATGGGGTACAGGCCGTCTCTCTCGCACATAGACGCTCGTCATCTCGCTCGCTCCCGCGATCCACCGCTCCACATGCGTATCGTGGGAGGATCTCGAGACCCGCGGGTCGCCCTTTGTGAGCCCGCCAGCAGGACATTGTCCATTGAGAGAACGAGCAAACAGGTCCTAGAGAGAGAGTTGACCTGTCCTTCCCGACCCTTTTATTCGCGCTCCTTTCAAGAAAAACCCCTTTCCCCGATTTTTCGATCAAAATAAATCATATAGCCGTACAGTTATGTGTCCGCGAGCATACAGCTGCGTCGTTCCTTGACATGCGGCAGCTTGGACACCGCGGATTCCGCATTCGCGTTTGCCCGTACGTCCCGTCGTGTTTTTCGAGCATTTCTCAGGCGTGCATGGCCATGCGTGGCCTTTAATGCGATGCGTTTCACCTTTCGTGAGACTCAGCTTCGACGTTTCTCGCATCTCCGTGGACTCCTGGGAACTTCGTCGCCGACGCGTCTCCAATCGCCGCCGCAATCGTTTTCACAACTGTGCCGCGGCTTCATGGCAGACGTGGGAAGGCGACCGGCGATACGGAACGGGAAAAATTTCGCGCGATTTCGGTTTCGAAATTCCGCACGGTTTGAGCGCCTGCAAGCGACGCTCATTGATTACAAAGAAATCATTAAAGATATTGTTATTTTTCAATCATACGTAGAAGGTTCAAAATCACTTTGAGTTAATCTGATTATAAATAATGTTATATACAATTTACGTCAGTGGAGAATATCGTTAAATTCCCGATAGACTGGCGTTGACATGACACCCCATTCAGCTCAGGATCGCGGACGCGTTTTTCATCCAATGACGATGAAATCACGCATCGGTGATTCGCTTCCATTTTGGCCCACCGTGCTCGACAATGACGGAAAAACAAACGACGGGCAACGAGAGCGGCAACGAGGATCGCCAATGGGAAACGCGACGGAACGCAAAGCGCAAAGCCGTGGCTTTGTATTGTCCGGCACTGTGGTTTCTCCCTTTGCCTCCCACATCCTCTCTCATCTGCTTTCTCTCTTGCACTTACCGGTTAATTAGAAAGTTCCGCGGTAAAGAGACGAAAGAGGGACAGACAGGGAGAGGGGGTGGGGAGGTGAGGGGGTAGGGAACGGCGCGGAGGCTGGGGTTTCGTTGTTACATTATTCAAAACGTTCTCCCCTCCCCCCCCGCGACGAAACTCCGCACTACGCTACCGCAAAACATCCGAATGCGAACTTTTGACAACGCGCGAAGTGCCGAAGCGTGTCACGCGAAATAATTAACGATCGCGCGAGTTTTCTCGAGCGAGAATTAATGCGCGCGTGGCTCGCGAAGCTCACCCCAGTAATTTTCGAATTGTGCGTCTCCGAGGCGTCGTGCGGAGATGCTTACAGTTACGAGTACCGCCATACACCGACGCCTCGATTCGCAAAGTGCAAATTTATTCGACACTTCGCGACTGGCGAACATTTTGTTTCACAACTTTCCGTACCCATTACTAGATCAAAATTACTGCATATTATTTATTCCAACGCTGTGAAACAATGCTACTTTTTTTTTACAAAGGCTAACGTCAGTTAAATAAATCCGTTAAAGCTGCATCTCTTTCGTGTTATTCTGTCTTTTTTTTCCTACAAAAAATTCGCAATTCTGGAACTTTTTTCACGTAGCATTCAATTATTGAAAGTACTTAAAAAAGAGATAACTCTTTTAAAATTTGTATCAAAATATTTTATCGAGTAAGTTAATATTTGTGGCAAATTTTATCCATGTAAAAGTAAAATCGTGTAATGATTATACGATGCGCAATACATCTCAATAATTACCTCAATAATTTTGTCTATTATTGACAACTGATTGGCGTTAACGGAAAATATTATTCGCATCTTGCGTTTTAGTAACGTTGCAACCATTGTAATTTTCCATTGTAATTTTCATGCGTCGGACATGAAATGTGTAAGAAACTGTCACCCCAATCTTATTTTTTTTTTATAACAGTTTCGCGTTCGAGGCCTCCTGCGGACCCGTCCCGCAATTGGTCCGGTCCCGTAACAATGGACTCTCCTCGGCCAGTCCTTCACGTTTTCCTCTCTCCTCGTCTCGCAATCGAGCTTACTAAAAATCGAGAACCCCGCCGTGCAATTCTGCATCTCGCAACCAATCGAAAGCCGTTGTGTTTCAAAGCTGACGCTTTTTCCACGTTTTATTCCGCCTTCGAGGCGTCGAGCGATGGCCGGACGTGATTTCTCGCGCCGCCTTTTGTTTCGTCACTTTGCCTCGGTCTCTCGTCTTTTTGACCATTACGTCGCTCCTTTATGTCGCCCATTATCGCTTCGTCAAAGCAAATATCCGATCTGGCTCGCCGACCCGAAAATCACGTTCGACAGCGTCATTTCCCCTTCCGGTATTCGATGACATATTCCTTATGCTATAGATCAAAGAAATCCAGACACTTCTTTAAATTCAGCGGGAATAAAGCGTCTATGTGCTTACAATAGGAAAATATTACAATAGGAATGTTAACAACAAATATTAACAGCCATATCTTGTTTTAAACTTGATAATGAGATAATGTAGTCAAGACTATAGAATGAAATATTTAATAAGTTTGGTCTTAATTCTATTTAAGTATAATCTCGAAACTTTATTTTATTGTGAAAAGGATAATCCGGAACTTATATTCGATGCGTGTTAATGCTGATTAACCGAGTAGCGCGAGGATTTTCAAGAAAAGACCATAATACGAATTTATCAGTAAACATTTATTAGTATTTGTTAGCAATATTTGCACTAATTCTAGCGCATTATAACATAAAAGAACGTAATGTCGAAGAGATGTTTGTTGTTTATCGGTATATGAAAGGCTACACACGTAGATTAAGAATTATTTGTAACCCCATCGCATTGTTGTTTCCTTGTAACGATCTTACCGCGCGAAAACATGAAGAACGTGGGGACAATTTCGGAGAAACTCGGCTGCTTCAGATACTTCCTCGGTAAATACTTCCTCAAGGTCTCGCCGACGCGACCAGGAGGCAACGAACTCGCCAGATATCGAGCGCGTGAAAAGTAATGTTCAAGGACGCGTCATTATGCGGGAGATCCTTTTTCCTCCCTTTTAATTACGCGCTTCCGGCAGCGGCTCCGCGAGTGTTCCCATTAAGAAACGGGAAAGTAGCTTTCTGGCCGAAGTTTCTGCGGGGCCAATGCTCGCCGTGGGGCCGAGGACGAGAGAGAGCACATAACTAGATTCAACCTCGAACCTCGACACGACGAGTCCAAGGGAATATCTATAAAAGCACTACATTCCTCCCTATTCCCCTGAACTTGGTCTCCAACATGTCGTATTTATAGAATGCCGCGAGACGCCGTGTATACGCACCACGTGGTTTACATACGCGCGTCGGTCGTGGAGGATTAGATTATAACGGGTGGTCACGAGGGAGGAGATCTTCGGATCAGCAGCCTGAGAAAGAGAGCGTGCACATGCTTTGACACACAATATAAATTACCGCTCTGCTTAATGATGCCTATTATAATAACTTCTAAAACTGTAAAACCGAATCGCAGTTCGTGTCCTGCGGGACATAAATATTTTTCAAATTTTTTTTTTCTGAATTTAAAATTATAATTATTATAATTAATTCTTTTTATTTGTTAATTAACTAAACTAAAGCGTAGCTTATTCGGAATAACGAATCGCTATAAAAAATAACTGTACATACGACGAGTTGTTAAAGTCAACTTCCTAATGAATAATGCGTGACACAGTTTTCAGAAAGACAATAAACAATTAACTGCGAAGTAGTTACGTTCATGCGACGTCGAAGTGGAGAAATAGGTAAAACATTTTAATTAAATTCATCTTAATGACGGATTCACTTGTGAACTGGTCAGATCAGATTGCTTCAGTTTCTTGGCTCGGAGAAAGACCGAGGTGACCCTTGTCAGGTGACCTATGAGGTGTTGTCGATGATCGTCCGGAAAGGGGACCGGCCACCTTGTACTTCCTAAGTGGAAGGAGGCGCTTCGTAGTGACCCTTGGTCAGGTAGCCGGTGGAGAGTCGGTCCATCCCCTCTTCCTGCTTACCGACAAGTGAACGGCCGACAAAGCGTATAATAATACGAGCAGATTATCGTTTCGAAAGGTGTTCGCACCTCGGGAGGAGGGTCTCGGACAATGGTGGACAATGGACCAGGAAACCGACACCGCAAACAACATAAATTTTCCTCGCAGCGCCTTCTCGCGCGGACAATCTCGACTTACCGAGGATGGACACCTCCGTGCCCTTCTTCCTTTTTTTACGAGTGCAACTCGATGCTGTCCCCGGAGCTTTTCTCCGGGGCGACCGTCTTTCTCCGCGACGAGACCGGCCGGCCACCGTGGACGCGCTTGTAAATCCATTATTTTGAATAAAAGTCGAAAAACGACCCGATCCTCTTCAAAGTCTATTCTGTCCCCTATAGAATCGCTATTTGAGGGAACAAAATATTTTCGCTTGTGGCGACATTAAGACGATGAACGGGGATTTATTTGTGACGCATAGTTGTCTGCAAGACATTTCTCCTTTTTCTCTTAATCTCCTTAAGTAATTTCTGTAATGGATTACTTTCCGTTTCAATGAGTATCTCAATAAAGATTTAAATCAATGTTAGGGATATTTTTTCAATACTTCGTCAACATTCCTTAATTACCAGGCACAAGTTTCCAAGTTTCAACTGTTTTTTTTTATTTCGCACAAAGTATACGGATACATGATCACCGTGAAAAAAGCGATTTCTCGAATAACGTAGCTTAGCCAGCGCATCTCAGATTACCAGTTTCATAAAATATCGATCGTACTCTTTCCTTTATCATTTATATTCGCATTCGTCGTGAATACAAATATAAAAGATGACTGCTCGCGCGCGGTCTTGCGATCTTAACTCCTTTTTAAGGGTGGGTATACCACGAAGGCCAATAAGCCGAGTCGACGAGCCTCGCGAACGAACCAGACGACATCGTATTTCAGCCGAAATTGCCCACCAGCAGATTGGATGGACGATATACAGCCTCGTTGTTACCGAGTTCGGTGAAGACGTGGAGAAACTATATCGACGTCGTCTGTCCTAGCGGTAGGACCACGAGAATTGAAGGAGTCCGATGAGTAATTAATGCCAGTCCCATGTCTGTCCCATTTTCCCCTGTAACTGGTTCGATGCTCCGTATCGGAAACGTACTCTTCCGTCCTGCACTGTTTCATCTCGCCACCAGTTTCTTTTCGGTGTATCTAATCGCGATAATTAACGTGGCGCGAGATAAACGAGCTTCGCGAAAAATCAGAGAAAACTTATATTAATTATCGCACACCGTTGTGCTTGCTAATTTTAATAATCCGAATTAACGTGAATGAAAATCGTGAAATAAAAACATATTTAAAATATTTAATCGTCAGCGTTTATTTTTATTTAACTTTGTTCATTCGCTAAGCACTTTTCGTGCAAGTTAATTCAATGTTATTTTAAGAAAAGTTATCTTTCTCTTTTATTCACTATCTCTTATACTTTAGCTTATAATCTACAATATATTGTAATTTAAATTTGCGAAAGCTTTTTTGTCTTATAACAATGACATATGTGAGAAAATTGTTTCTTTTTTTTTTTTTAGCTGAGAAAAAGCATATCGGGGCAAGTGTTAACATTCAGTAGCGAACATCAATGCGACATCAGACAGTAATGATAAGTGGTGCCATCTCGATGTCAGTCTCCGAATCGATTGATTTCTCGAATGCATTATTAATTAAAATATTAATGAGAAAAATATTAATGAGAATATCATCGTATCATTAGTTTCAAGTGACACTCTCACATTAGTTATACTGCGATAAATCAATAATAATACTCTATTTAATTTTTCTTATTAGACATATGTTACATGCCACTGAATTATTTATTTATCAAATATAATAAGCGTTTCAACCAGTATTAAATAACACATTTTCGCTTCAAATCTTCGATTAATATGTAATATTCAAATTTTCATGTGCGAATGTAATCAAGACGTTTTACTCGATTAAGTATAACTAACTCAAAAGTTGCATCTTTTATCGTTACGAATGTTACATCTATCTACTACATGTCTTCTCCGGGAAGCAAGCTTGCAAGCTTTTTTTTCTCGGTGTCATCGTGCATGAAAAATCGAAAGTGCCTTCGTCTTACCTGGTCGCGTGCTGGATCCTGATGCAAAGGAGAAGGAAGGGAAAGGATGGAGAAGAGGGATCGTGAGAGGGAGACGAAGGAAAGGGTTCGCCACGCGCCCGACGCCCTAAAGGTTAATCTAGAAAATCAAATCAAAGCGGTTTTTTGGTCGAGGGACTTGCTGAAGACGCGCTGGAGGAGCAAGAGGTGAGGAGAGGACGGATGGATCCGTAAGAGGATGGGAGGGTGACGTGAGAGAAAGGAGACGCGAGGAGGAGACGAAGGGCGTCCGACGGGCCGCGCATCAAAGACAATATTCAACACGTACACCATATGCAAAAGGCGCATATGCCGCGCACGTGCCGGCGGGGGGCAAAGCTTTAGCGCTCTGTTTGCTAAATAACATCCTCGGGAGTACCTCGAGACTAGATACGGGGCGAGCAAGAAACCCTTCTCGCGGGTCAGCGAGTGTAATTGCGCGCTTATTAACCTTTGCCGCGTCTCTTTATCAACAGAAAAGCTCCGCTTTAAACAGAATTAACATAATTAACTTTCTTGCGTTTTTGAACATTTCAACTACTCTCTCGCGTGTTCATGAAATGAAATATTCTAAACACAGTTATCCATTTTTCTGGGTAATTATCATTTTTGTAATAGTAATTACGCAGAATAAAATGACTTTTACCCGACTTAAAACTGCAATTGGCTTTAATTTTGACGAGTTTTGAAAGATGATACGTTGATCGGAAGAAAATTACTTCGAAAAGTAATCAATGCTGCATGTGAAAGTAATTAAACTACGTAGAAGAATAGAATTTATGTTTCTAGAAAAATACACTCGCATATCGTTCTAAAATAATTGCGCGATGATTGTTCGTGACAAATCACAAACGCAGATGGACGAAGTACGTAACGTTTCAACGAGTGATTATGTGGATTGGTCAGTTAATTGATCATTCGGCTTCTAACACTTGAAGACTTATTGCGATACCTACGACGACTCTATTGATAACATTATGTGGTTATTGCAGTCAAAGACAAAAAAACGTAAGTGGATGATTTACAACATTAGATATACTGATAGAACACATCTTGTAATTCACAACTTGCAAAAGATATTAAAGACGACCTTAACATTATTTCGACGTCAGACAGTGATACGACGTCATCAAACAAGGAGAATCGCGGCGAGAGAGCAGGAGCCTTGAAGAAGCAAATGCAAATATGTAATAACAAGTTCGTGTTATCGTTACATAGAATACGTAGCAGATAAGTCATTAATGAAAATTTCCAGTATCAGCAATACATCGCATTTAAAATCACGCTCGCAATTGAATTCTAACAAATTAATAAAATCGAGGGGATCTGTGTATCAATGATTCGATATTTAAATTTAGTAAGTCAAAGTAATATAATTTTTTTTATCATATATTAATAATTTTTATTCTCAGATATCTTATTAGTTTCATCGTGTTTTCAATAATTTCCACAGATTTTCGCTTCGAAACGTTCAACGACGGTTTTCGCGACGGTCGCCGTTAACTTCGCGAGAATGCATTCGAGTGACCAGATAACTTGTACACACACATACCTTTTGCATTATGGGAAAGCGATTACATGATAGGATGTGATACTTGCTGTTCAATGTACGTAAATGCGCGATCTATTTGTCGCCTACGTATGCACGTAGAAAGAAACACGGAATAGTGGGATAATCAAGGTGTAGTCGCGACACTTCGTTTCGAGGAAGAGGATAATTCTGCAAACATGAATTTGAACTTGAGACGAGAACGCGACTGGCTCGCCCAAAGGTCTGCCACATTTTCTTTAATTACCACTATTGAACTACTGTACATTCTGGGAACTTTTTCTGTCGACCGATCTATGGGCGATCTAATTGTCATAAAAGAAGAAACGAGGTCTCTCATTTAACGTCGGCGGGAACTCACCTTAACGCGAACAACGGACGATACCATCATCGATTCATCGGTATAAAGTAAACTGCGGTAGAACGATGAGGTGAAACGAAGCACATCCATCATCATCATCATCGTATCTACGTTCGTCACTTCGTCGTCAGCCGTCAAGTTGGCCGAGAGGTAAACAGGACTTTCTTAGTTACTGCAAGAAGAACAGCGGTCCTTTCTTGACATCGCGTTCTAGAAGTCGATTGAAATTCTGGAGAAATCGATCTCGATTTCGAGTCTCCCGACATATGTCATGAAAATGGCCATTAATTGGATTTAAGGGGATCTTTCGACACTGACACTGTCTCTCATTAATTTCGCTTCAGGGTGGTAGGTAGCATGGCAAACTCGTGAATTGGCGATCTTGTCCATCGCGACGTTGTCATCTTTCTCCTTCTAATCCCGATCGATCGTCGCGCGCTGTTACTGGTCCTCTCCGTCTTAGAAACCGTGGCGTTACGCGTTGTTCGTCGTCACTCACGAATCGACGTGGCTCATTGATCTATCGATTGCTACGCTACCCTGCGACGAAGGTCAACCGGTAGGCGTAGTCGTGGGTGTGAGGGGATAATCGGTGCCGGAGAAATATTCCGGTATCTTTTCGCGGCGGCGTCATCGCGCGAACTAAAGAATATCGCAGTTGTAATTAAGAAAACGGAGCCGCCGCCGCCGCCGTCGCCGGCGTCGCCGCCGTTCCGTAGGGGCGAGGGGGTGCCCTCGCGGACGTCGCGGGGGCGGGTGTTGCCGACGAGGGGTAGCAGTCGCGGGGGTGGAAAAGTCTGTGAAAAACGCGCGCATGACAATGCCGCCCTTTCTAGCCCACCCCGCGCCTTCCACCGCGCCTTCTCCTCTTCCTCCTCCTCCTCCTCTTCATCTTCTCCACCTCCAACTCCTGCTTCTCTCCGACTCTCCTTCTCCACCACCTTCGTCGCCTCCACTCTCCTCGCCTGGTGGGGGAGCTGTCGGGGACTAATTAAAAATTCAACCGACGACGAGTTACCCGAAGACGTTGGCCTTCCATCCCTCTTTTCCCTCTTTCGCTCTCGTTCGACCTCTTCTTCTCCCCCCTAGTTCATTCACTCACACACACACTTTCTCTTTCTCTTTATACCCCATACTTCTCTCTCTTTTTCTCGCTCTCCCTTTCCTCCCCCCTTTCTCCCACTCCCTCCTCTCTCTCTCTCTCTTGCACTTAACTTTCTCGTGCTTTTCGTAGCTTTTTTTACCTTCTCTCCATCCTTGGCCACGCGACCGCCGATCCTTTTCACTTTTTTTTGTTGCACCACGCCACGAGGAACGACCGCACGCTTACCTCATCGACAGGTTGCCCTCTTCATCGAGACGCAAATGCCTTTTCCAAGGAAACGGAGTTAATTACTGGATCGTGACCGGGGTGTACCGACTCGACGCGGAAGACTTGTATTATGACTACCGCATTCAATTCTTTTCCCCGGAAAGCATCGCTTGCCAAGAGAGTTAATCGCAAGGGCATCTGATTTTGAAGTTCCTTTTATTTGTGACCTGCTATGACGTAAAGCGCACCGATGACGCACAACGCCAACGAATTGAGACAGATCATAAAATGATTAGGATCGAAAATAGAGCGTGCCGGACTTGCGTGACTCGATTTTAAAACGATTTACGACGATCCGATCATCGTGGAAGGATTTGCCGCCGATGAGCGCCGAGAGTTTCTCGTTACAAATGGCACGGATTTGTCGGCGGCGGTTAACAACTGTGAAAGAGAGAGACAGAGAGAGAGAGAGAGAGAGATATTGCTTTTGATCTGCTGTCGGAGAAAACTTAAAATCGAGTTACGTGGACATAATCGATCGGATCCGCAAGTAATGATGCTTCTGATTAACATCTACATGCGTCAGATACGAAAAATTAATATTAAAAGTTTTTAAGAAGAATGCGGAACATCTCTCATTGTCAGTACACGAAAAATATAAAATCTCTTTTACGATTTAAATCAAAAAACTTCATTTTCACTTGCTTTTTTCTAATAACAATTCTTTCTAATAAAAATTTGATATACACGATTTAGTGTATAAGTAGAACAGAAATCTGATAGAATTAATAAATAACACAGTTGAAAAGTACAAGTATATTTGTTGAAACTTTCGTTGAAAGGAACTTTTTGAAACGAGACGAATGTGTTGCAAATATTTATATTCTGGATATTAGTATGATTAGCTGAAATTTGAAGGTTTCTTCTCGAAGTTTTTATCCTTGACAAAGACTATTGTTCTTTTTATGGATATAGTTATGCTAGTTTTTTCATTCTTTTTCTTTTGACTCCTAATTTTTTTCTTGTTTTAATTTTGAAGAAACAAACAGGTATTTAAATAATAAAGTTATCTACGCTGATGAAACCGATCTTCTGTTCCTCTTATAGACATTTATTATCGAAAATACAATTACATTTTAATTATCGGAAACATTCGGATATCTCGTTTCGTTTTTTGTTATCGACCAATTGAACTATTCAAGAGAAGTAGATATGAGGAATATTTATTATCAAATCTAATCTAATCACACTATTAAAATAACGTAGGGTGTTCGAAGTGACGAGAGTAGAAAAATAACACATCGTTAGATATAATGCCTAAGGTTTTAAATTTTGTTGCTTCATCCAACCGCGTGGCACAATAAACACGCTCGTAAACACGGTACCTACACAATTTCGAGCGCATCGTCTTTGCAAACGTGACAAATATCACGCATTTAGTGTGTGTCTAATCGCGTGTTTTCGCACCATCGGCCGCCACGAGCGTTTCGCTTCCGTGTCAATTAAATCCGCGGAAGTGGCCAATGATTTCAAATGTGTTGTCATTCTTTAACGTTTTTTCTTTAGGCCAAGTTATATGTAAACACGAGAAAGAAAGAGCCTCGCATCGGTCGAATACGGGGCAAAGTATATTTCGCGGTAATGTGATTTTTTTGTTGTCGTCACTCACCTTGCGCGATCCTGACCGCGGGCATTTTGATCCTCATGGTGGCGTTCGCGATCTTCGACTCTCGTCACGAAAACACTGTCTCTTGAAGAACAAGCCTCAGCTCCGGTCGTCCAGGACGGAAAGGGGTTGCAGTTGCTGTTGTTGTTGTGCTGGGACCAAAGGCCGGTTGTTATCTAGACGGTCTCCTGGATCACATCCGCGGGAACGAGATGAGGAAGGAGGAAGCGACAAGCGCACGTCGGTGACAGAACAACAGGACAAAGAACCCGATCTCGGCCGTCGTCACGCTTCCGCCCTCCTCCCTCTCACCTCCGCCGCGTGTTTTCGCCCTCCGCGAGAGGGTCCATCCGATTTTTCCCGGGGTATCTATAAAACACTATCCTCTCTCACGTCCTTCTCTTTTCACACCGTGTCCAGTCCTCTCACAACTCGTGCTCTCTTCTAGACGTGATTATCCGATACGTCTCGCGCACCTGGACACTTCTTCGTCAACTAATATCGGTCTTCATGATCCTCGTTGACCGCATTTTCTCGCGACTGCACTACGTTCACCACCGCGAGAGATACACGCGACATATGTGACACCGCGAATTTACGAACGATAGTGTCAGTACCAGGTTGATCGAGTGACTAACTGACCGGAACGAGCACGCACAGGTGCGGGATTACGTTTACGTGACCGTCCGGCGGGAATGCTGGCACTTTCGCGATTGACAGCAGTTCTGTGCGTCGGCTCGGCCGATTTTCCTGACGGCACCTGCGAAGCCGATTGTTGTGTCGACACGCGACACGGCTGCAGGAAACTTTGATCGCACTTGGAGCGCGACGTTCGTCGCCGCGGTCAACAGAGAGTTCACAGTCACAGTCGATTCTCCGCACGGCGAATTCACGATATCCGTTGCTGGAATTGCGTCTCGTTGACCGTCCGCTCACTGCCTGTCACCTTCGAGCTTCGCCGATATGATACCGAAGTGAATACGGGAAAAGAAAAAAAAATGAAAATATAAACAAGTGCAAAAGCGTCGCGCCGCGAGTGTCCCGCAGAGTCGCGGCGCGATGTTTTGCGCGAGTTCGATGAACCGAAGTTCCCAGACGATTGTCGTCCGACGGTGTCCTCGAATCCTTCAACGTCTCTCTCTCTCTTCTCTCTCCGTAACTTTGTCTTTCTATTTTTAATTGCCGGCAATCGGCGTGGTGCACCCGCGGTCCCTGGACCACGCGCGATCACGATGACGCGACGTCGACGTCGACGCGCGACGACACCGCGTCCTCGTTGACGTACGACCTCGGCGGGCTGATGCGGCTGTCTGATGCGGCGGCCTGGTGGCGACGGCGCGGGTGCTGGATGCCTGATGCCGGCGTGGACCAGAGCGACGACGGTCCAGCATGAGTCGTATCGCCGAGTGGACTGTGCCGGACTGTGCGCGCCTCTAGTCGTATGCCGTACGAGACCTGGTGTGTGTCGGGCACTGCGCTCGCTTCGGACGCGCTCGGTTCGCCTCGGCGCCGAAGCCGGACACCCCACGCGCTCTCGGGGTAGTTTTCACCCCCCGTGGTGGGGGTAACGCTTCCTCTCTCTTTCTCCCCATCTCTCACTCTTTCTCCCCCTCCCTACGTCGCGCTCCCTTTCTACACCTCCCCCTGATTCTTCTCCCTCGCTTTCGCTCTCTCTCCCTTCCACTCGCGAGCGTTGCGTACACCTACGGATCCACATACACACGCCCGCGCGCTCGTTCCTCTTCGTTTATCGTTTGAGCATCCAGAGACCCGCTCCTCTCTCTCTCTCTCCGTCTTGCCGTCTTCTCTCGCTCACTGATACCGGCGTCGGTGTTCGTCGTCCTTGTCGCGCGGGAGGGATAACCGCGAAGAGGGAGATCGCGTCTTCTCTCGCGCGGGTATCTCTAACGCGACGGGTAGTAGTAGGGGAAAGGCGCGCTTTTTCCAAAACGCAACCCTTCCTTCGCGTCGCGGCGCGAACGCGGCGGATACGATTTTTCCGGCGCGTCCCAACGGTCGCGAGAAGCCAACGGCTCTGTTTCCGGCGCGAGAAAATTCACGTTGTACTCGGGTGGTCGGGAAATAAATTTGAAATACCACGTTGAGTTGATATTTTTACCGAAAAATTTTATATTTAGTTAATTTGCTTTTGACAGGACGTGTTTTGATATTTCGACAGTCTACTCGTATTCTTAATTATCTTCTCAATTATCTTCAATATTAAATAAATGATTAAGTATAGATTGAAATTTCTGCAATACTGCCATACTTGCAACCTTAGCAAAACACATTATTCGTGTTTACGATCCTCTTGTCGATCACTCTGTATATGTATTTACGAATGCAATTGAAAAAATTGTTTGAAAATACGATAAGACCGCAGCCTTCACAACGCGATTAATGCTGACCAGGCGTTTAAGTTACCGCAGTAATACCCAAACGTATTAATGTTGTTTGGAACGATGCCAAGTTTTCGTTGCTGATCGTTGCCGCACTCGTTACACCCACGATGAGTTTCTGTAGCAGAATTCCGGCGCACGTGACAAATTGTCTCAAGTTACTTTTACTACAGAAGAACTTTTTGCAAGTCCAATTATATTTTATCAAAGCACGAAAGACAGAAGTTCCATGTATAAAATTTATATTATATAAATAAATATTACATATTGATTTAGAAACTCAACTACAAATACTGTCGTGATACATAACACAGTTGATGTAACAGAAGATGTTAATTATAATCTATATAAAATATTTTATACTTTCTCTGCTCACGAGAACACTAAACACAAATATGAACTAAAAATCCAGATATAAATGTATAATATGATAATAAATTTAGATGTTTTCTATAGTACTCGAAATTGCTTTGATTCTTGCACCATTACCGCTTCATTACGAAACCGCATATATTACAAAATGAAGAAAAAACGGCGTCTCAAGAATCAAGCGACACGAAATGGTGTTAAATGCACGGGTCGCAGTCAGATTTACGAACCGATCGTGGTGCGATGCACGCTCGTCGTCTCTCGAACTCGTCGTAAACACACGAATCACAGAGAAAGCGGTGAGGAGCACACAGAAGTACCTGCTCTCTCACATTAATTATTCCGCGACTAAAACCCCTCATTCTACTTGTGGGATCGATATCCGCGACGCGGATCTTTCCACGTCGGGATTACTTGCTGGAGGATCTCGATCCTGCGACTAGGCGAGCGGGATAAGATGCGGAACTGAGGTAGGCAGCAGAGAAGGAGAGAGAGAAAGAGGGAGGGAAGTATAGGAGAATGGAAAGAGACGCAAACGTGGCGAAGAACCTTGCATTATTCTGGATATGAGACGTTCATCCGTCTACAAAGAGACACGGCGGTCGCGATAGGAAGTTCGAAGTTTCAAAGGAAGCGTGTACAGCTTACGCCATACATATGCGCATTCGTGTATCTTACGTATACACGACGTCGTGTCTCTCTCATCTCCTGGTGACGGACCACGCGATAGGATGCGCCCTTTAATTTTCCGCCGGGTGAGGAGGACGATCTCTTTTCCACTTTCCTCGAGTCGAGTGGCGAAGGAAGGGCGGGAGGGGAAAGAAGGGCGCCAAAAATGCTTCCCAGACCTCAGATGCAGCCTGTCTACGATCTGTTTCTCGGTGGAGGCGTCTCTCTGAAGTGACTTCTAACAATCCCCAAAAAATTATCTAACGCTGGCCTTAGACCTCCTGGACAGTGTTTCGTGACCCTGTCCATGCATTCTCAGCTAATCTGAGAAAGGACAAAAAAGATTTCCGAAAGAACGAGAATTTATCTTTCGATTGACCTCGTGAATTCTTTTTCTATTCGACAATCTTAACTGTTTATCGGTATAAATATAACAAAAAAGTAAATATATTAGAATTTTCTTGAGCAGAAGGAGAGAAGAAGAGAACGAGGAAGGATACAAAAATAGTGCTGTGATAGCTTCAATTTTTAAAAGTCTGATTGCAGGCAGAAGAAACTTAAGTCTCGATTTTATATGAATAATTTAAGCATTATTACAATCTTTTTTAAACGAAAAGAGGTCAAAGATTTCCTCGAATTGTGCAGTGCAAATTTTTCTGTTCATTAAGCAATCTGGTCAATACGGCGGCATCGTGATCGCACCTAATCAATCTCGAAATTCAGGAGAGAACTCGTTACTACTACTTGCGATTACCGAACGTGTACAGCGCAAAAAAATAGAGAGATTTCACAATAAAGAGTAATGAATGCATGGCACGCGAATCAACAGCGTAAGTTTAGACCCGGCGAAGTGTTTCGAAGATTAATCCACATTCCTACGACGCTCGCGCATAAACGCCGCGGATTAGCGCATATTTCAATCTTACCTTTTCTCGTTTTCATTCAGATGACTTTGCAATAGTTTTCAGAATCAATTTATCACGCTCGATCCAGGGAATTCATTCGTACATGCAGGTGCATTTTGAGACTGATACACGATGAGGTATACAAGTGTGATCATACACAGTAATTCATTTGCTGTATTAAACGAACATGAGCCGTGTGTAATAAGCACGAGCGGTAGAGAATGTCTCCTTCGGTTAGATTGCCTGCCCCGGACGAATTAACGAATCCAGATCGCGAGGAAAGTTTCCGACGCGCAATTTAGCGAGCGCCTTTCGCGTCGGGAGGACCGCGCGCATTTGTACGATGCACTCGTGAATTTATGTGCGCCGCATCCAGTTTGTATATCTTATTTACGGTAGCGCTAGATAGATAGTATCGCTCGTTTGGAATGCATAAGTTATCAAGCGGTTTATTACGGGCACACACGTTAGGATACACTTTGACTCGTTCTACACTGACAGAAAGAAAGAGAGCGAAAGAAAATAAGAGGAGGAGGTTGGGAAGGGAGAAAACAGAGAGAGAGCGTGTGTGTGTGTGTGTGTACTCCAAGTGCACCTTGCACGTATCTCTAGAAAAGGCAGCGATCTGTTGACCCGTGTGAAATTCCCACATTCATTACCGCGGGGCCACTGTATTCCGGACGACCGCAAGTTCATAGAATTTTTCCGCGCTCTATGCTTCTCGGCTCACGTGTGTTTCTGTGAGTCTTCTTCAGATCGCGCAGACAGCACGGTTCCCCAACAAGACGCTCCTTCCGTGGCCTGCGATGAAATAGACGAACGAAAGAGGAATTGACGGAAAACCCAGTTCCGGCGAATTATGAATGCCCGAAGTCTCTTCGACTTCGAAGTCGGAAATAATTTTAAAACATTCAACTTCGTCCTACATTCATTCCAATTTTTTTGATTGGCATTTAAATGTTTAATAAGAAGTAGGACGTAAGCAGAAGTATTCTGCAAAATTTATGCTAAAATCCGATATGATGACCGCGATTATTAAAAAGTTATTACGCATATTAGCTGGGACAATTTGTCTGTTAAATAATAATCTAAATAATTTAATCAGTATCAGTGTTATTTTGAAAAGTTAAAAAAATTCTTCAATATATGTCAATCATTAATAAATCATTAATAAATTAACATAAAAATCAATCTCTAATTTCTCTCAGAGAAATTATAAAAATTTAATTTTATAGAACAAATTTCCATGTGCAGTGCCTTTTTAATTCCTTTAATTCTCTACAAAAGAATCATTCGGACTTGAGTTATTATGTTTCTCGAAGCACTTTGAATCGGTTTTGTCGTGTGACGACACATGCCCCCGCACATTGGCGCGTTCATTTAGTTAAGTCAAACAATACCAACAGACCGCGATAATGTTCTCGTCACGCGCCCGCCGAAGTGTGTCGCCGATACGACCACTGGGTGATCTGCGATAGCATAATGGCACATGGTTGCGAGATGTCGCGTCTTCTTGACTCTATTCTTTGTCGTAGCGTACAATAAAAAAAATACATATTCTAGTTTCCTTGATCTTAATTGTGCGTTAAATATTTCTCGATAGAAAAAAAATGGTATGGAAGCATTTTTATGTTTAACAACTTCTTATCGATCTCTTTTTCGTCGGAAGATTACCTTTCGATATTCTTAGCTTCTTCCGGTCGCAATCATCATCACCCAGGCCGCATTTCCGACAGATGCAGCTGAACGCATCGTTCGAAACGAAGAAACACGAGCGAGCCGGGGACTCTCCGTGTCGCAGGACGTTAATTTCGGACACCCGTTACAAGAAGACAAGCCGTCCAAAGGGTGAAAAAACCGTGGCTGCGTGGACCGTCTTGGTGACGATGCCCGCGCGTTATCCTCCTCTCCTCCTCCTCTCAGCTCCCCTACCCATGATCCCTGCCCTAACAACGCATCCTGTTCGGGGTTTTAAAGATTATTTTTACTTCGGGACAAAAAAGATCTGTCTGGCGACTCGGCGACGTGCACATGTGCCTCGCACCGACGACGACGACGACGACCACGACGACGACAACGACGACCAAGACGGCGGCAAGGAGGAGGTCCAATGGTTTCGGCCGCGCGCTCCCGTTGCCCGCGTCCAACACTTCGTGGGAGTTTATCGTTCCCTCACCGCTCCTCGGTTTCCCTTGATGCTAAGCTGAAAGAGGGACAAGGAGGTCTGGAGATAAAAGCGAAGCGATCCCTACAGCGACTGCCTGCCCGCATTGGTCGTATCGGTGACTAGAGATGGTCAAGAGGTCACCCAAAACCCCACTATGATCTCTCGAACTGCCTTCGAATTTTGACGGAATTTGTCGACAACGGGTCAACAATCGTAATATAAAATTCACTTTTAAAAACTACATAAATCGTTCTCGCGTTTTATTGACGTAAGTCATTTCGTGTTATTACGGAACATTTAAGTCTTCCTTCTGTTCAGTCGAATTTAATATTTAGTTTTTATTATATCGTTGTGTAACTTGGAAGATAACAGTTACGGTAGCAATTTTATTAATTGTACAATGCACACATCGTCGTTCTCGATTATCATGCAAAGCAATCATGATTCAATCGTTAAGCATGTTCTCTTTTGTCTCTCCGATGACTAGAACTTTCAAAGAAGCGCTTGACCACGCGGACGCGCAATCTATTCGTGGCTACGCCACTGTGGCATGTGTTGTGCTTGAGAAAAGACAGTTACCAAATATAACCGGAGAACGGACCCCTTGCCAAGGGTGTTTAGAGGAATTTTGGACCTTCCTCGTCGCAAGGGTTGGCCCCGATCTTCGTGCACGCGGCAACGGTGCGACCCATTTTTCCCGGAAAGTCCCCCATCGGCACGCACGCATGGGAAATCGGTTACCCGCCTTATCGTTTTTCTCCCGCGACCGCGGGATATTTCTGGACGAACCCTCGTAACCGGATATGCTCTGACTAGCCGCCAAGCAAATTTTTGACAATCGTCAACTGCGTCGCCGAAACCCACGTGAACCTCAGGGGTCATCGAACTAATCTCATTATAGTTTTATAGCAGCGTGCATGCATGATTGTGATTTTTTTAATGATTATTGTTGTTGTTTTTTTTTTATTATTTAAGAAAACGTGAACTATTTAAGTGATGATGTAAATATTTCTAATAAAAATTCTATACTAATACTAATCATGAAGATATGCTCTCGATTATATTCTTTTAAAGATGACGATTTTAAAATATCGACAGGTTGGAAAGTTGTGTGATAAAACTCTGTCGTATACATACGTGCGCGTGCATATATTTCTTTAAGTTTCTTTTTTATTTTCTTGGACGAGAGTTCGCTTGTGTGGCGAAAATTGGATCAATATGTATCGGTATGTGCACCTCGACGATGCCGATGTTCGATCATCGCGGATGATTAACGTCTCGTAGAATTTCGCATTCCCATAGAATGCCTTTCCGCGCTCGAGGACAGTCGCCATCGATGATTTAACGGTGTACTAAATCAGGACAGCAAGAAACAACGGAGCCAAAGGAAGAAAGCGAAAAAAAAGACAGAGAAAGAGAGAGGGAGATCACACGAGAGCACACGAGAAAAAGAATCTATTTATTATTTTAGGCTAAACAGTGTCAGAACATAAGTAACTACAAAAACAAAAAATATATTAAAAAATAATAAAAATACATAAACGAAATATACTGAATAATATATAATTTTATATGTATACATAAAATTGTGTGTGTGTAATATGGCGCTGCGCGCGCGTGTGTGTGTGTGTAATATAAATGAAAAAATCATTAATTATTAAATATACTGCAATAAATTTTTCTTAAATTTTTGATAAGATGTAAGATTAAGTTTCATATTATTTGAGATGCTTGTCGATAAATCTATTTTCATCTCCAATATAACAGATTTCATGACATAAATTGTGATTCATATCGCCAGCTAGTATATGTATGCTTCGTTGAATTTTTTATAATCATTAGTAAGACGAATTATAATTATCTGCAAGATCGCTGAACTCAGATCTCAAAATTTTAATTTAACTTCCAACATAATCTAATTTCCGTCATCACAGATGGCGAAGTAGGTCACGCTAGGTTCTGGTCAACCTAGTACATTTTGTTCGGAATTAATGAGATCCATACACAATTGCTGCCTATCAATACACACCGGGTGGCGGGAGCGGATGCAACAATATGATTCAATAGAACGAGTCAGAAATTCGTCTAATATATAATATTTTATTTTTAATCTTACTTATACTATTTTATTTTAATTTTACTTATCCATCTCACATTTTATGCAACTATTACATATAAATGAAGATTGACCGACATTGATTATTTATATAACAATAAAACGAAATCGTTTTAATCGAAAAAATTACTTCTCAAGGATGGAAAAAAAATATATATAATTGTATTAAAATTTAAGTCATTTTACATGTTTTTAAAAAATTTTTAAAAACTGAAATTTCATAATTTATATATGCATTTTAGCAAGTTCATCAGTTTAGAATTATAAATTGCATTTCTAATTATTATAATGATTACGATTCTCGCAATAGAAAAAAATTACGTCCAGTAATAATTAAAATATTTCTGGTTACTCTTCCGACTCGTCTTATCGGCGCACCTGGTGCGCTAAAGTCGACATTCGTCCGATGGTGTGGTCCATGGACTCCCGTTTTTTCCCATGTCCATTTTTGCATAAAAAAATTCTCACCGCGCCAGCTTTCGCACGACCCACCGCGGCGCACCGGAAAAAAACATCCTGCGCTCCTCCCGGGGGTAACGCACCGTCGTGCCGATGCTGCTCTAGGTGCATTCCTCGTCTATCACGATACGCATACACGGCGCGAACGGGCACCATAGGGTGGTGGGAGCCACCATCGAGGGTGCCCGGTTATTTTTTTCTTTCCCTTCTCCTAGGGACCAATAAAGACAGAGAGGAAAAGAGGGGGGTCAAGGCGCCGGAACTACATCAGGGCGGAAACACCTTGTGGATGGAGAAAAAAAACGACGGGAATAAGGGGGGAACGTACTAGACAGAGAAGGAGGGAGGGAGGAAACGACCCTTACGGTACCCCGAATGGCACAGATTCTTCTCAGCGGCGGAAGGTGCAAAAAAAGACTTTCGGGAGGGGAGTAAAAAAACTAAAATACTGCTAGGTTGTTAGCCCGAGTCTACATAGCACTGTGGATCGACGAAAAACTGATGGCAAGCTCGCCGCTGAAAAATTTCGGGAAACCGTACGGTCTCGTTCGTGAGAACGGACCGCAGTTGGTGTAGCACTGACTTAAAAAAAAGTCTGTTTTCGGGATAACAGTCATCATAAGAAAAAAATGTTTCACGTGATATCCGAATTGCTTTTCTTAAATATTGTTTGCTCAACTGTAAAGGACCTGGCAAAGGCGATATTAAAAAGTACTCGTTTGATAATAATTTGGGTAATTAAGTTAAAATAAGAATTGTATGATTTATTAAAATAAAAATTTTCTTAATTTATTTCGCTTTAATAACAAATTTTTGTATAAAGAAAACATAATTTGCAATGACATGGAGTGAATAAAATAGAAATAACGCGTTAGTAAATCAATTAGTTTCTCATTGTAAGCAATCATAATTTTAATAATTTATGTAAAAATTGTTTTTCTCATCTGTATTAATTGCAATTAAGCCACGTTGTAGAAAATATTTTTTATAAAGTGTTATTCGAATTACTAGCTATCTGGCCACTCTTCTTGTAGACCTCTTCCAGTCGCAGGCTGCATCGACGTCATCGACCCGATTCTCCTAGATGTGAATCTCGTCCTACAGACATAGAGAAGCTACTAGCTGAGATCTTAAACTGGGCCTTAAGCCATTACCCCCGGATGATGGGCTTCTCGATCTCCTCTCCGTTCTCCATCCGTCTTCCTTCCTCCCGAGTGCATCCTTTGCTCTACTGTGAATCATCTCTTGCCTGTCTACCGTGTGCGCATCCTTCTTCCTCTTTTCTCTGGCCTAACCCCTCCTTATAGATCCTGTATCTTGGCCGCCCCTTCCGTAGCGGCAGATGGCCGGCCAAGGGGTAAGAAAAAAATCCTACGGTCCCGAAAAAGGAGGAGGATATAAAAACCGATCCGAGAAAAAAGTGAGGAGGGGTGGGACACAAACCACGTGTGTTCTTGAAAATTTTCCCGAGCGAGGACCCTGTCCTTCTTCGTCGTCCAATATGGCCGATCGCCCCCTTTGATCGAATTTCGGCCATTCATCGAAATCGATTATACGATCGAGCTTCCATTCTTCGTTACTTCGGGCTCGATCACTTTCGATATCCAGATCTCACATTAGCGTCTCCGGTGACGTGCTGCGTCAATTTCCGAAAAATTGACTCCACACAGCTGGGAGTGATCTCTGCGCCTCCCATTTTCTTCTTTCCTTCGTTTCTTGGCTGAATATTCCTTAGGATATTCTGCAGCGCATGATTTTGCATGATTTTACGAGGCTTCATGATGCATTTGATCATGTCAAATTCAATCATAACCGTACTGCTGCGGTATATCGCAAAGAAGTACATCTCAGTATATTTACTTCTAAATCTAAAAGAGCTATTGGTAACTAATTGATGGTACAATTGAAATAAGCCTAATTCTCAAGTCTGTAGAAAGTCATTTTTTTAGTGCTTTACGTACAAAACAAATATTTACCCATTAATCGAAAATATTTTCAACAACCTCTTACGGTTTAATTGAATATATAATAATGTAAATAAATGCAGACTTTAGAAACAGAGTTTAAGAAAATTCTATACTAGAGCTACAACACAAAGTGAATAGTATGCTAGGACTACACAAAGGTGATAAGTTCTAGTATCTCGTGCGAGAATCTCTTCGCGTAACTGTAAAAGAGATCTTGTACGCTATCCCAGATTTCGGATGACTTGAGATAGATCCCAGGTAGAAAAATCGAAATTCATGAAAAAAAAAGAGTGAGGAAAGTAAAGAAGAATCGAGAAGAAGGCGAGATGGGCGGATAGAGCAAAAGATCGTCGCTTCTGGACGCAGACCAGCTGACCAACCGTGGGAAGACGTGATTTAGCTGGCCTCTTTTTTAAAAGGATTTGAGAAAATTACTTTTAAATTGGCGAGCCACCGGAATCCCTAGATGCACCTGAACAGGTAGATCGGTCAGTCCCGTCGAACGTTTCCTTTCGAAGAGATCCTTTCAAAAAGGTTCGCCGACGACTTTTGACTTTGCTAACGATAAATCACTCAAACAATTAAATCACTCTTATCCACGTAATGAACATCGAGTACAACTATTTATTTATCTTTTTTACATTTCTAAACGTTTCTTGTTATTTTCACAGAATATTCATGCAACATTAATATATTGCTATTTAAGAAATACGTGAATACGTTGACAATAAAAAATGATCTTAATTTAACCAGAAAATATGAAAAGTATCTGAAAATAGCATTATACGACTTTACGATTATTCGTTTTTCGTGTGCCGTCTGTTACTCGTATTTTTTCATTTTTGTTTTGCTACAAGCGCCAGTCGTCAGAATGGATATCGGACACCTTCTTGAAAAAGGGATTTTATGGTATTTGTAAAATACACTTGAGAAGAGCAGAAAGTTTTCTTGACCGGAATACGTAACCGTCTCTCCGAAATAAACATTGTCAAGAATATCGACGACGGACAAAACAACCTTTTCTCTTCCTTTTTTTCGGCCTCCTTCTACTCGTCCTCTTTTTCTTTCTCGCTATTACAATAAAATTCGTTCGCCAGATTTCTCTCTTTCTCTCTCTCACTCCCTTTCCTCGATTTCTTTCGAAAGGAAGGCTATGCATTTTTCGTGTGTTTAAAAATAGGCGATTCGCTGTACCGCAGAGACTGGCCAGAGGTCAGTAACTCCTTGGGCGCAAGACTGTGTAAAAATAGCCGACAAAACGGAAAAAATAACTTCCTTCTCCTCGAGAAGCTCTCTCGTCGACAATTTCAGATATGCAGAGTCGTCCCCGATTAAATCCGTCGTTGATCCACATTTGCGTGATTTTTAATCTTGTTTACATTGAATTTTATATTGTATTGGGAAATTCAGATCGTATATTAATTTAAAGAACCTTATTGTGGTTAAAATATTTTCCGCTAATTAGCGCCACATTTCCAGTATAATCTATATAAAATGTTTCGTGTAATTATCACAGCAACAGAGATATTACGTAACTGTATTATAACATGTACTTTCATAACAAACATTTTCTTTCATAATATTCTTACCACATCTTTACGTCTTAGTAGAAGTACGCTAAAATTTATTTTAAGTGGGGATCGTAGATCCTACTTTAACGATTAACAGCGTACAACGATTCGGAAGGTGTCCAGTTGCGTCGCATGTTCCTAAAGAAAGTTACACATTGGAAAAGGGCCTTCCTCGTCCTTTCTCCTCAAGCTGCTTTCCCTCCGGCGGATACTCGCCTCTCTTACCTCACTGGGCCTGCCGATTGCGAGATAGGTCCGAATCTGCAGCGTCAGTTCTGCCAGATTTTTCACGGTGCCGATCCCCTTTGTGGGGGGCGCTGCCCGCTTGTCATATTTGCCTATGATGGACGATTCGTCCGAGAAAGAGCTCCACGACGTGACGGAGTCCCCAACAGGAATGACGAACGCACTTCTCATTCAACGGGCGCACCACATTTCGGCAATCCGCCGATTCTGATTATCGCCGCTTCCTCGGATCGGCCAATCGAATTTTTTTTTCCTTAGGGCCCGGAACCAAACATCGCGGACACCCTGCCTTTTCTCGGTTGAAAAGCGAATCGTCGTCATCTTCGATTCGTGACATTTCTCGCACGATTTGACCGCGAGAAGACCCGCAGCTGGACAGTTACGTCGTAGGTTGAGTAAAAATAGACGCCAGTGTCCTAGCGCCCGCTTCTTTTGGTTCCTGAAACTGCAGTCGTTGGAATATACGAAGAAACTTTCAAAAAAGTACGCTCGATACATATCATTTTGTGTGCTTGCGAAAAAGAAGAACAAATTTAAAAATTTATTATTAAATTTCGGGAAATAATTGTGGAATATCATTCAATTATATGTTATTCGAACAAGGCACATTTTTGTTAAATATGTGTGTGTATGTGTGTGTGTGTGTGTGTGTGTGTGTGTGTGTGTGTGTGTGTGTGTGTGTGTGTGTGTGTGTGTGTGTGTTTAATAAACAAATTTCAATTGTTTATCAACCCGTCTGACAAATTATTTGCGTGTCGCCGACTATATTTGTCGGACATTGAAATGCAGAAAAATCGCCAACTTTAAAATCGATCAAACCTGGAACTCCCTCATTAAATATATATATATATACATAATGAAATCAAAGAGATCAAAAGATTACGGAAAAGAATAATAAATGTTATTAGTATTTCATGTGTGATTGACAGTTGTATCTGTATAATCATCTATTCTCTAATCATAATTGGCATTGAGTTGAAAGAGTCAAGTTGGCATTGTACATGCTCATCAATAATCGAAATCGGAATCGGAATTAACATAATCTTGTAACGGTTCCAAACCAAACAGTAGTGATTTCGTAATTAGAGATGGATCGACGGCAGAAAGAATCAATTATCATCAACGATCCAACGTTCAGTGTCCTTTCGGAGTCTCTTGCTCCTAATCCTCTTTCTCCCCATAATCCTCCGCATCCTAAACACGCGATCTCAATTTAGAATTGAATCCCGAATCCCGAATAAGCTCGCTGGTGAAAAAAATCCCCCATGCTCCCTACACAAATCACGCTCTCCCCGCGCGTTCTCCGACAAAAGAGAGGGAAAAGATCGAAAGGAACGAGGAGACAATCGGCGATATCCTCGCGGCGGAAACGGCTCGGCGCCCCGGGCGTCCAGAACATTGCTGCAACTCCAGATCCGGCAAATCGCACGAGATAAATTTCCCGATGACGTCGCGTCTTCCCTAATTCCACATTTCTCTTGCCTTGTCCGAGACTCACATGATATCCTACTGTGAGAAGAATAATGTAACAAGGATAAGAATAGAAATCGTAAGAAATAAGCCTTACGAAATATGAGATAAAATCTAGAAACTACAGATATATCGTGTAAAAAATTTAATCTTTACTAGTTTAGTATTACACTTTCGTATCCTTTTAATTATCTTTAATTTTCATTTTTTTTTTCATTGCACATCTCTTCCGTAGCTTTCTGTGCCTCATTTATTTTAAGAACGCTTTTACATTCTTCTGTTTCTAAAGAAATCGACCCTCTTCCAGCTATCCTCCATAGATTCGGGTGTGCTCGAGGTACAGAAATTCAGGAAACCTGGACTAAACTGTGCTAGAGTGAACCTTAGGTCATAGTGATGCCCTCGAACGGCAACGGACGACTTGCCGTGGCTTAATCGTTTTAGGAGTCGGCAATGGCAAACGCGTCTACGGATGATCCCATCGGGCGGTCGAATCGGCCAAGGAAAGTACATGAAGCTTGCGAAATTTTCGTTTACACAGCCGCGCTCGGCGAAACAGCTCGCTTCGCCCGTATATCAAAAGTTTAATTGAATTTTCGGCCGTGGCCCCGGCCTGAGAGAGATTAGGATCGTCCGCCGGCCCGTTCTCTCTCTTTCCCTCCCCTTCCCGCTCAGGTTCGCCACCGCCTTCTTGCATCTAACGGATGTATTGTGCCTGCGCCCTGATCGTCTTGGCCCTGTTCCTTATCCACGCCCTTTATCTGGCCCGTGTGCATCTTTACGCGCGTGTTATTCTAGCTGCTGTACGGTTTTGTTTCAGACGCTCACGAGTGCATCGAAATGTTCCTCTCGAAATGTTCGCTTTCAACTTTGCTGTCTCTGTCTCAAAAATTCATACGCGATTTCGTACAAAGTGTTCACACAAAAATTCGCAAAGATGTTTCGTGAATTAAGATCCATTTTGTCTTAACCGGGTCTGATGCGTTTAATCGCTTTTTGTCAGTTTTAAATATCTTAATAAAAAAACATTAATATATAAAATTTAAATAACGTTGTCTGACAAAAATTTCTTTGACTTAAAACGATGTTACGTTTATGAAAAAGTAATTCTCGCGTAACAGCGAAGATACGTGCGACCTTCTTTCCGCCGGAGACTTCGCGTCGAAGATTTGCATAATTACGCGTTTTAATGTACCCTCCGGTCATGAGGGTCAGATCGAATTTATCTCATTGGCCCTCACCTGTCTCATACGATGCGGGCCTGGTCGGGGCAACTGACCACCTGTACAGTCGCAACAGCAAAAAAAGAGGACGCCGGTCGAGAGAACGACCTGCGCTGTAATAGTAGCCGCTTGAAAAAAAACCTAGCAATCGGTGAAATCTCAGGTGCGTATGTGATTATAAATCTTTTCAAAAATTAAAAGGAGCGAGTTCTCGACCCCCAGATTAAGTAAAACTGCGACTCATCGCTTTATCATCGAAAGTGTAAATCATCGAGAGTTTCAAACAGATGACAGAAACTATAAATTAAAAAATCGATAGAAACTACTGAGAGTTAATTTTCAGCTCTGTAATTTTTCCATCATAAAACTACGTCGGAATGAAAATCAAGCAGTTTTTTTAAAATGATCTTTCAACACCGAGGTATCATTACTCGCTCGAATAGCACGGGGCACATCCTCGTATGCGACGCTTAATTCAACAGCGGCCAGGTCGAAGCGCCCGCGCGAGACAATAGAAAAGCCATAACTTTCTCCGCTCGTACAACCTATATCCTGTCCCAGCAACGTTCGTCGCGGACGCGCCCAAAAAGATCACGCGCGCCTTCTCTCGCGCACGGGGATGCATAGGGAACGACCTGCGGCCTGTGCGCACGACGTTTATGACGCACGCTAGCCGATGTGTTGGACGGGGAATTGCTAAATCGCTGCTCGAGCAAGGTCGTGAAATTCGGCACCGTTATCCACGCCGTTTAATCAGAAAATTGAATCGTTCGTCGCTGACTTTTGGCCTTCTCCGTCCCGACTCTTTCTTCTCTTTTGCTTTTTTTTACAATGGTGATCAAAAAGGATCTATATGTATTCTCGTGTCTCTCCCTCCCTCTCTCTCTCTCTCGTTCGTTGTCGCTTTTCCTTTTTTTTCGATCTCGGACTGTACGACCCGCATAGTTCGCGTTGTGACGCGCGAATAGGTCGAATGGGTCCTCGTACGTGAATATGTGTCTGCGCGTCTGGAGAGGCCGCACAATGGGGACACATGTCAAAACAATTGGCACACAGGTGTATCGAATTTACCGAGGAACCGATGGAGGACGTCAAAAGAATCGTGGAGTTGCGTCATGGCGTCTCGGCCGCTATCAATGAATTTCCGTCGACCATTCGGGCGACAACGAATCATCGAGCTAACGGCTATTAAGGACGCGTATTTACATTCGAACAAATGTTCCTTTTATCAAAAATGTGTTACTCGTCTGCCTTCTTTCAGACGAACGACTCCAAAATAATTCTTGCCTTCTTACACAATAAGGTGTAAATCAGTATCATCTTTTTTATTGGCACGAAATTAACTCGAAATTATATTTTTTTGCGAGTAATCGTGTCGCATTGTCAAGACATTAATTGATCTGATAACTTTTAATATTTCTCCATCGATATTTGACAAATCCCCCTTTTCTTTCTCATTTTTTATTTACGTTTCCTTAATAAAATTGATTTTAAATTAAATTTTTTTAGTACACACATTTTCTTTAGAATTAAATTTATTTAGTGTCTATTGAATGCTGTGGAAAAACCGCGATCATATCATGCAACAAGCGCATAGCCTTCGAGAAATTGAATGAATATGATTCGCTAGATCGGCGAACGCCCGCGGTCGATTCTTCTCGCTCGTTCGTACAACGGCCGATCGTTTTGCGCATCATCGCCAACGAAAGTTACGATTATTGTTGCCGTTTGTATACGACGTACACAGGTACGCGGCCCGCGGTCGGCCAACAGAGGTGCGCGCTCTGCACGCGCTGAAAGACGCGGCACGACGAAGATAGAGACCGGCGCGAAACCTTTGGATGGATAGAGGGGAATCCGTTGGACGGACAGGGAAGGAACGAGCGAGACGATGTGAGGGAGAATGACACGCTGAGAGGGACGTAGGAGTAAGCCGAGACTCTCGCGCGCGCGATGAGCGAGACCGAGAGAAAGAAGAGAGTAAACGGGACGAGAAGGAATTTCTGAGTCCTCCTTGTCTCTGCGTGTCTTCGGACGAAGGAGAGAGGGAGGGAAAGAAAAGTCTCTCTTTCTCTCTCCCACAGGGCCCACGGACGGAGGTTGTGTGTAAGTGTCGAGCACACAGCGCCGGATAGGCGAGGAGAAGACGGAGAGGGAGGGCTAGTGGCACTCTCGAGAAGAGGAGGAGATGAGGAGGCGAGGGGACAAAAATGACAATCATCGTCATTTTAATAATATGCAAAGGCATAGTCGACTTCCACGCCGGGCAAGTGCGGTCACAATGGCGTTATATAATGACAAAGACACGCCGGGTCGGCTGGGTGCCTTTCGCTCGACAAAAGGCGCGGCGTTAGGGTCATCCTACCGGACCGGAACATGTTTTGTCCGGCGCGGACAAATGTCACCGATAATGTTCTCCAGTGCCTGCGGCCGTAAAAGTCAAAATAACAGTCGCACCGAAAATACCGTCGTCAAGTCGAGCGCCGCCAAGAATTGCGTATGGTGCACGCTATTGCTCAGCCTCTATGCTCTTCTGGACATTCGCAGAATTTCGAAGTTTTTAAACGACTCAATCAAAGAAAATAATTCATTCTTGCCTCATCTGTCCTCAATCTCTTTTATTTATTTATTTTTTTATTAGGGAAATATTTTTTAAGCTTTATATAAAATACTACATTATATTTTGTCTCACAAGCTCAGTCTTTCGCTATGTTTCATACTTTGTTTTAATTAACAAATAATAATATAATTATAATATAATTAACAAATATAAATTTTTGTTTCAGGTAAGTGTTGCAACATATAATTTGAACAACGTATCTGGATGACATCGATTAGGTTATTGACGATTAGGCTACTGGGTATGTGCTTTAATTCTTTCATCAATTACTCTCAATGATAATGGCAATGATAATTGATGTAATGGAATACCAAAATTAAATTGAATAATACTCTAAATCAAATATATATATATCTGTTTATAACGTCTGACGATGTTGTCCGATCCCCAACTTTCATAAGCTTTCCGTTGAATTTTTTGGTAAGTTTAAATTTTTACAAGTGGGGGAATCGGTCTGACGTTTTAACCCTCAAAAACCTTGAAGGGCCAGGTGGTTAAATATATTCTCAGTATTTTTGCCGTTGTCTTTTTCCAAGAGATGGCGAATAAAAACTATTATAAATCAAATTATGACTATAATATAGCCTGGACAAATCTTGTTTAACTTGGAACGTCAAAATCGAGCTAAGTTTTAAGCACATTTCTCGACAGTCTATTTTGCACATTCAAGATTCGCGTTGCGCAATGTTTATGTATTTTACAATCGTCTGAGCGACTCGTTCTTTTCTCTGCGACAGTAAAGTCGATATGACACCGTCGTACCGAAAATATCGTGGTATGTACGCGGAGAAATCGCGCGACGGCCGGCAAGTTCGATGTTATCTCTCAGCACGTCTGTAGAAATTTAGGTTTGAAATAAATTAACCGTGAAAATGCAATTCTTCTCATTTTCTTTGCATTTTTCGAAGCCGAAGAAAAGTAGATACATCTCTCATACGTACGGATAAAACAATTTAGATTCGATATTGCGTCATATGGCGAATAATCATGAGAAAACGGAACATTTAAAAAGATTTGGTGGCGATACCTTCCAAAATTGAAAATTTTTTACTAACAAGATGAAGACGTTTCGATGTCGAAGAAATTTGATTTATGTAACTTGATTACGTAGACGAAGCTAGATATTTTATACTGTTTTACTTTTTTTATCTTTTATCAAATCTATCTTTAATCTTCTTGTATCGTATTTCTAATTATTCATCCAAGTGGTTTTATCTGATTAAATGAGGAAATCTCTACGATAAAGAAAAAAGTGAGTAACTTTTATAAAAATATGTATTTCTGGTCGCACAATAGACTTTATTTGGTTGGGTTTTCGCATATTTTAACATACCATATTATGATGTTACGTCACTGAAAATAAAGATACGAAAAATTACGTGGATTCGGAATGGCAATTGCAAAACGATCGGAACTATACACGTGTCTTGAGTACAATGCAGGAATTTGTTTATGCTAATAGCGTTTTTTCTGCGAATCGAAAGATTTAGCGCACATGCAAATAGAATTGATGTCGTCTCGCTCGAACTACACGCCCGACAAATTCGTCTTAGCGAAGCCGTGCCCGTTACGGGAATCCCCTTGTCATCGTGAAAAAGACACAGGCGCACCGTTCGTTTTTCGTTTCCATCCGGTGTTCGTAACCTTTTATTGAATTCTATGTAAACTGATCTTCGTAGAGCTGCATTTTTCTTATTTCCATATATTCTTTGCTTTAAATTTAATTTTAACATTTTGGTCGCATTTTTAAATATTTTTCCTTCATTTCTGTATGCCAAACAAATTTATTTTCTTTTACTTATAATATTTCTTATCTAAGTTACACATAATTCACTTGTTTTTGGTTTTCAACTTATTTTGTTTTTGGTATACATGCTGCTTGTCTTCATATTCACTTGCTGGCTCCTGCTTTGTATCTCGTTGTTAAATCGTCTTTTGCTTTTGCCGAAAGTTTCCTCAAAATGCAGCAAATTTCCCTCCTTCTTCTTATTATAGCGTCACGAGCAGATGCAACGGGCGAACTTTAATGCGCCAGTGGCCATAGTCACACTCACCAAGCGAAATGTATAAACGGTCATACGTCGTCAGAAACGCTAAGCCACGTTATACGCGAGGTTTATGATCACGAAGACCAAATGATTTTCAACATCGGTTGTCTTCTGGAAGACATTCGCCGTAGTAGCTGACTGTATGTGCAGTTATCAAGTTATCACATTGTTTGATTAGTTATTTTCTTAAGAAGTTGGCTTCCTTTAGAAGAAGAAAGGCTTCTTTTTTATTTGATTATTGTCTTTACCTGAAAATTTTGCAGCTTTTAATGTTACACGTTCTTGTGACGCAATCTTAAATTATGAATCCGTAAGGTCAACATGCTGAAAATGATAATATTTTAGTAAATTAATAACTCTGAAAAAAATCGATACTTCAAAGTCGATACTCCAAAATTCAAAAGATGTATTCTTTTATGTTCATTAAATTTTTATGTGATGAAACAGATCGATTTGTTGTTACGTCAGCATTATGTTATCACCACCTCTTTATTTTTGCATGCTTCGCATCCGCATCGAGAATTCTCGTATATTTTTCCATATAATCGTAGTTTCTCTTCTATTGGACGCAAATCGCTCTATCGCGCGACTATTAGGCTCGCCTAGGTACGTGCCACTGGTTCACACCCACCAATCGGAATGTATGGACAAGCAAAAGGTGCCAGAAACGTTACGCTCGTACCGTCCCCATATCGCTTATCGCGATAGAAAAATCGTGCTAACATTATTTGGTCCACAACTACATTCCCGACTGTTAAAGCACAATTATACATTCGAATAATCGGAATTATTGCTGAGCTAATTTTACGATGATGATCTCTAATAATTAATATAATTCAAATATAAAATAAAAATTCTAATTATAATAAGCCAAAATTCAGATAAAATAAATATTTGTCTAGCTTGCGATATATAACTCAATGTTAAATTAAACAGACGAAAATTAAATCCAATTGTAAAATGTGTATTTACTAAAATTTTTACATTATGTGAGTTTCCATAATGTTGTTAAATCATCCGAATAACATCTTTATTAGAATTACTGATATCTTTAAAGCTCTAATTCTAACGCAATGTTTACGATATCTACATTCGACGGATTCTGTTTGGTCATGCTACTAATATCTCACTAATTTAATTGGTATTATTATTAACCTGTGTACATAAGTCGATCCTCGACGGGACATTCTATTCCGTACACGGTGATCTTTCACGATTAATTTCTAAGTATGTATGTTTAAGCATCATATATATCGAGGTATGTAACTTCTCTCGATTTCTCTCTCTTCCTCTCTGTCTAGTTTATCTCTTTCTCTTTCTCATTCTCTCGCTTTCTTCCTGCGAATCTATATTCAAATTGCGGAAGAAGACTAATCATAAGTCTTAACGGTACAAGACCAAATGGCATCGTAAGTCTCCGTGATCATATCAAGAGGGAATAAAAATTTATCGATGTCGCTTTTATCTAGTTCCTCAAAATAATCCAATTCACAGGGAGTTGTCGAAATTTTTGTCGCTCATAAATGTCGCGTGTAGAATAGAAAATGGTTGAGACATCTTCATTACAAACTACTTGTAATATTTTATAATGGATTCTTTACTCAGCACGCTGTTATTAATGCTCAATGGCGCAACGTTTCCTAAACATTTTATCTCCATGACTTCCCAAAATGTAAAAGGAATAAAGTTCTTCACGACTTCCTTGTAAAACTTAATAATAATAATAATAATAATTTATACGAACTTTTAATTCAAATTGTTTAGCCGCCTTAATAGACGTATAAATAAGATATGTGAGTAACGAGCAGCACAAAAAGATATTTTGATACCGAAGATATTTTGCGTAATTTATCGTATGCTTTATTGAACCACTTATACCATTTTTTTTCTCTTAAAGACCTGTCCTAACTGCTTGCATAAATAAATGTGTTCTTATAATTGTGTTTGGTTTTTTTTTTTCAGAAAATGTATTTTATTTCTTTTATACACATTAAGTTTTATTTCGTGACCTCCAGTTTGAGAAACGCTGCTCTATTCATTATTATTACCTTTATCGTCGATACAATAGATGTGTTTTTCCTACCTTTCCCTGCCTTCTCTCATTTTTTCCGTGTGAATATACATAATCGTTTCATTTTAAACGACGTAGAAAAGCACGATTTAAAAGAATGCACCTGTTACGTCAGGAATATCGCGATTTTTCACCCGGTTAACGTTTTCCTCGATATCTTACTCGGGCTTAATGAAAACCTCGCGCTCACACTCCAAGGATCGAGTGACGAGTTTTCCGGTTTCGACGATGAGACGACGTCTTCCTCTCGGCTTTTCCCTTCCCCTGCGGTGCATAAATTTACATGTTTCGGGAAACAGGTAAGGCCAGAAAGAAAATGGCGCGTGAAAAGGGCAGGACGATGCGAGAAGAAAAAAATTGTGGAGGCATTCAGGTGGTTTCGCCGACGAGAGGCTCAAAAAATATCGGTCACCCGGGGATACGGAGCTCCGCCGTGACGACGCTGACGGAGCTCTCCCGCTTCGCGGCTCCTCGCGCGAAGCCGCTTAAAAATTCGGACAATACTTCCCCGGGCAGTGGGCGCATTTAAATGTATGTATTCATACGCTCTTGTATCGCTTTGACGAGAGGTGTGGTCAAAATTATTCAAACTGACCCGGACTCTTTTTTCTCCTCTCGGTCTGGGACACTTTCTAGCACCGCTGCACCCACGTACCACCTCGCCCCTTCTCTTTCCTCTTCTGTTGTTCCGTCCTCTTTTCTCTCTTTTTTTTTTCTTTCTATCCTCCTCTATCTTGACGTTCTCCATCATCGTCATCACGTCGCCCGCTTCCTCCCCGTGCTCCTCACCGTGCTACTCTCTAGCCATTGTCCCGATGCCGAATTCGAGATCGCGCCCGATGACCTCGTTGCCTTTTGTATGTATTAGCTTCGCGAGTAGAACGATTCGCGCGCGTGGTTGATGATTACCGGGTACAATCGGGAGATCGAGGAAGATCGAGCGTGCCAATTATTGTAGTATACCCCACATCAACATGTAAAAATCAGTTTACTGAGATTTGAGATTTACGAGTTAGAATTAATCGATTTACTCGATTAATTCGATTTATCAATGTACCTTGTCGATTCCTAAATAAGTAAGAGAGATCTTATCGTTTACAAGATCGATGAAATACTCGTGACACTTAATATCACAAAAAAGTTGAGAGCGCAATCACATTAGAGGAATTCTTTTACGAGTAGGACGTCTCTTATCCGTCAAGCCGATTTCTCGCTAATAAACCGTTCGCAATCGAGTAGATGCATCCGCGTCGAACGAATAATTTCGGAGAAAGGATCGGCGAAAGTGCTATCGTCGAACAGTAAAGCGAGAAGGGAGAAAAGTGACGCGCGATGCGGCACGATTATGGCATCGCCGATCTCGTGTCGGCCACCCACCGAATTTTCTGCCATCACATATCATGAATGGACAGGACAGCCCAAGCTGGGCTCTCTATGCCACGGCATGTTCTCGGCCGGGCCGACTATGACATATGGGTAGCGCAAAAACCGCCAATGCTGATCGATCGGCCACGCTAACCAAGCCCCCTCCGACATACTCTTTTTCTCTCACGTTCCGGCTTTATGTGCTAGTCGCTACCTTTCTCGGGGCCGCTACCGGAATAGTGCCGATCAAAGCAAACAGAGACGAGATGAAACTGCTCGCGCTGCAGCGAATTTTGCTCCCCTTCCTCCTTCCTCGTCGACTTCTCGCTCGCTCCCGACCGACCACAACACTGGTAATGAAGTAGCAAGTATTTCAAAGTATGAGGAAACTTTTAATAGATTAAATGACCTACGACGAGGCACAATTATTTTCTTATTGTAGGCTTTCCTCCTTGAAGTTATTTATTGCGAAAAGCGAACTGTCGTCCAACAATTCCGCAATAAAGCGGTATCCTAACTGCACTGGGGCAAATATGTGCGAATGAAATTATATTATCGAATGTCTAAATAAGTAAAGTTCACCTGACGTTACGTGGAAATATTATTTTTCTTCTGTTTGAGTTTCTGAAATTTAATTTGCGCAACTTCCCAGATTTCTAAATAAATAAAAGACTACCGGCGCCTCTAACTATCTATTAAGATCTATCTCAAATTATGCAAAGAACTGATTTCTAAATTATTATTCTGTATTTCTTGGGAAGAAGGGAGGGAATTCCTCTCTCTCTCTTTCTCTCTGTGTATAATACTTCCCTCACGATACCTTAATATCCCCGCGATATTCTCAATATACACAAATGCAAGTTTGCAAAACGATCTTAGTCTCAGGAAACGAAAGGGGAACCTCGATCGGCGATGCATCGCGTCCGATATATCGAGTCCTACAAACGACGTCTATAAAAGGTCCCCCCCTCGCCTTCTCTCCTACTTCTCTTTTCACCGTTCCGCAGGCCTCCACGCCGCCTAGGCCGCATTCGCACGATCCTCAACGCCGGGCCACCTTCGGCACGACCTCTTCGCGGTGCACCTACGGTGAAGGTTTAGCTAGCCCGTGTCGTAGGTGGCCGCTTGCGCGCGCGTGATGGTGTCTGGTTGTCTATGATGATCGTGGCTGCACCTAACTGCATGCGCGCGCGCGTCTATGCACGTGCATGTTCAGCAATGGTAGATGGACAGCGGTCATTTACTCATCGCCCTCCACCGGGAGCCGAAAGTTCATCGGTACGGTTAGTCGGCACGACCAAGCATCTGGTTGTTTTCGTTCACCCTTTCCTTCCCTTCTTCGTTTTCGCTTCGTCTTCTCTCGCTCGCTTATTCTTCTGCATTTTCCGTCTTACATCCTCGTTTCTCTCCCCGCGTCTCCTGTTGGAGAGTGGCGGTCCTCGGTGAACACTTTGACTCGGCGTGCTCGATCGGTCGGCCGAGTTCTAGTTTCAAAGGACATCGGCTGCTTTGTTGCGCCCAGCTGCCCTCCGATTAATCCATCGCGCACACTTTCGAGATCTATATTTCGCAGTTCGTGAATAAGATAAGCGATTGTCGCGCGTTTAGGGAGCTTTGGGTTAATTAAGAGAAATTAGCGATCGTCCTGTTGTGCACTTAGTGTGTTTTCGATCGATAACCGCTATCTCTCACGGTAGCGTAGAAAGTCGTCACTGATATCAAATGTCTATTATTAGTTGTGTCTATCATTTTTTAATCATAAACTGTTGGGGTCAATTTCCCAACACAATCAATTGGAATTTTTTCCGAATTAATGTGAAAAAGATCAAATAAATTTGGTCTAAATGAATGATCAAGCCATTATTTATGTAAAAGTGAAAGATTTAATTTTTTATCTTTTTTATTTTTTTCATCAGTTTCGGTTTTATTTCCCTGAAATAGCAATAATTTAAACGTTTACAAAGTAATAATAATAATTGATGATGAAACAGAAACACGAATAATTTATTTTAGATCAAAGCTAATAATTCAATTTAAATCAAAACTGTATGTAAATACAAATTATGCATAATAGTTTATCAAACTTATCACGTATATTGTTCTACCTACCTTTAAAATCGAGAATTAAAATTCATTAAATATTATGAATTATTTCTCATTACAATGGCAACTGAAGATGAAAACGCGTAACGTCCTCGGTGAATCCAAGATGACATCTCGCACCTCTATCTTTCACGATCGGCGAACTATATGGTAGCACGCGTGCGAGCAATCAACGCGAGCTATAAATTACGATGTATAACTCCGACTGTCTGCGGACGTTAAATTACGAAGTATAATCGGTAACGTGGTAACCGGTCGCGTCGGACGCACGCTTCCCACAACGCAGGCTCGTCATAAACCGTCGTACCTAGCGGACGGACAACAACTTCCATAGGAGCGGCATAAATCAGACTCTCCTGGAAGTTGTCCTTAATTCCTCCGCGAGGAATATCGTGTCACCGAGTCAAAGGTCAACACCGGGACCAACGATGGACGTCGGCTAGCCGGTGGAATCCAGCGCGCGTCAGAAGCGAAAAGTTCATTGGCGGCTACCGTTCATTACTGGCTCGAGTAGATCTGCTATTGGGTCAAAGTATTTATGCTTGCTGCAAATATCGATATCGAATGATGATATATTTACATAATATACATTATATAATATCGCGCTAATAATTTATTAACGAAAAAAAATTGCTATAAAAATTAATATTTTTATTAAAGAGGGAATGACATGAGATCTCCATGATTCCAATTATTCTAAAAATGATGTAAACATGATAATACAATTTTTTATTTTATGTTTTTAATTTATTTCTTTTAATTATCATTTTTTTAACACTTTAATTTTCCCTCTATCAGAAGCGCGAAACGTGTGATAGACGCTAATGTACTAAGCAGAATTTATCGAAGCGAAAGTACCGATGCCAACTTTGTATCTTGATATCTCGACTTAGTATCTTCAGCATCTGTAAGCACGGCCTTCGGCTTGCTTCATCCCG
The DNA here is from genome assembly GCA_901521435.1 of Crematogaster levior. NCBI lineage: Eukaryota > Metazoa > Arthropoda > Insecta > Hymenoptera > Formicidae > Crematogaster > Crematogaster levior. The sequence continues at coordinate 596,051 of CABEGB010000603.1, read as the reverse complement.
CTCTTCTTATGCACGCAGTAGCGAGCGATGACCCGATGATTCTTCGCCACTGGCGAGAAGTCGAGCAGAAACCATCTATCCGTCCTGCCGACCGACCGACCGACCAACCGAGTTCGAGGTTTAGAAGACGAAGCGACACACGGCGCACACATGAGAAACGTGAGCGAGCCGAGCATCATTCCTCTCCCGGTGATTCTTCTGCTCCCGATATATAGGGCAACCGCGTAGACTCTCACGGTTTCTTCGAGCTATTCATCTGCATGCGCTCCTCCGCTTGCACTTACCTATCTTCACCCGCAGCCTCTCTAGCCCTCCCCCTTCTCCGCCGCTCCTTGCCTCCACTCGGCCGCACTCTTCAAGAAGCGTTTCCATTATCGCGGCCGGACCTGGCCAAATGTCGCGACCCCCGCGGTGTTTCTCGCTGTAACATCGCTTTACTTGATGTATGTACTTGTCTCGCTGATGATATTTTTATCGTCACGTCTTGGCTACATTCTCAAGGCGTTCGCTTAACATTTTACTATTTGTTTCTGACTAGATTAAATTTCATGCTTCTTCTCCTGCAGCTCGAAGTCTTCATTTTAACAGATTGACAGATTTCTTTAATCAATCTTACATTGAGTGTCTCATAAATTAAGATTTATCTACGAAAGCATTCGTCATTATAAAATTCAAGAATTAAAGTTTCAATATACTGCACATGCAGTTAGTCCTTCGATAAAAATAATACCTGTTTGATTTATTTTATTTTGGTAAACTGATAGTACGAGTCTCGTCGATCTTCTCCTCAGTAATTTTCTAATTTCGCACACGATCAGAATCATTTAGCCTGCTTTCCGGATCACGAAAGAATACATTTTTCAAATCTTTCTATCGCCAATGAATATTAATAAGCAAATTCAATTTTCATTGACCTATCTGGCAATATCTACGTGCCGACTAGGTTTGTCGGACATTGAAATGCAATAAATCGCTTTAAGTCGATATCGATTTTAATTTTTTGGCCCTAATTAGAAGCCCTAATTGGCTGAGGTAATTTTTCGTAATAAATTCTTTATCTAATTTAGGATAGATAATTTTTAAATGATATAATTTAGATAATTTGCCAGAGGAGTCGGTGAAAATTGAAATTTGTTTAAGAATACATTTTTGTTTTCGTATCTAAATGTTTGTCCGTTTCTTGTGAACACGGAAGTACTTTTTTATTTCTCTTTAACGGTGTTCTCCAATCCGCACGTGCACGCCGACGCTGCGAAGCGTCGTGGAAGCCCGCGCAAATTTATCGTGATAATCATTGTCGTCTCACGCGGCGCTATACCGTCGATTTTTTTCGAGGACTCGCCACGCGCGTCTGCGTGGGCGGCCAGGTAATTATCGGGACTTGTTACAGAGGCGGACCATTGAAAAGAGGAAGACAATGCAATACTCAAAGGGAGAGACAAATGCGAATCTTTAACGCGACGGATATTCAAATTTGAAACGAAGCGGTCCTTCAACGTATCGTCGACGATATTCTTGACGTAAATGGATATCTCGATCTAATAAATATGATCAATTGACTTCATTTTCATGGTGTATAGAAAAAAATTGTCGCACATCAAGATTCGACATAATAGACTAAAATACAAATTCATCAAAACATCCGAAATTTAAGCTTGTCGAATATGACGTCATCGCTGCACTTATGGATTGAGACTACAACTCCTGAACAAAGAATTTTAGGATATGTATGTGCGTGTAAAGCTCGTATCAGAGATTGAGATTAGATAGAAATTTGAATCCAATCAGAGTAAAATTTACTAAACTTGAGATTAGTTTTATATTTCATTTTATATTATATTACATTTATTCTGACTGGGCAAATTTCTAAAATCAATCTTAATCTGTTGTCTGATACAGCCTTAACGTACGTACAACTTTCTATAATATAGAGTAACAGCTGTGCGAGTACTTGGACTCGTGGCCGAATGGTCGGAAAACATACTGACAACAAGACCGACTAACGATGTTACGAGATCATCGATACCATCGAGAAGAAAAAACAAGTATACGAAGTTCTCTATCGATAGACAACAATGACACAAATGACATGAAATAAACGTTATCTTTCAAAACACTTGTTACTTATAAAAAAAGTTCTTCAAAATTGACCTGAAGAATAGTTACGTCTGAGAAATGCTCGCAACATTCCGCAAGAAACGAAACGCGACCAGTGCGGCTAGATTTTGCGAAAGGATAATTCTTGGCTTCGCAATTGCCTTTGTCCTGCGAAGAAGAAAACCGCGGGAGTGAATTTGACGTCATCACAATAATTCCTCACAGCAATGTATATAGAGTGTCCCAGACTAAAGGCTTAATGACGTATTTGAAACAATCGTTTAAAATCTTAATCAAATTGTAACAACTTTAAATAGGAAATAATAACACACAGAAAGTATTAAAAATTCTTTATACATTAACGTACAGATTTTATGGATTATTAATTTGATTTTGTAAACTTATGTAGAGTCTTTTTCACTTAGAAGTTATTATTTTGCTATTTAAAAGAATACAATTTCCTAAATTTATTAATATTATAAAGAATATTATAATATATTAATAAATATGCAAATGTTAGAAATTCAAGATGCACATCTACATAAAAGTCTCGAACGAATCAGTTACTAAAAACTGGATGTTTACTTCGAGACACTCTGTACGAGAAGTCCGCATTCTAACCGGGAGAACAAGGAGAAATAGGAAGCAAAACATCGAGGCGGCGGCAGCGGCGGAAAAAAAATTGGCAAAGCACATTACGCGAAATAATAATGTTTAATGAAAATTGCGAATGGCACGGCACACGAGGCGGGCCGCAGCGGCCACTCGCGACGTCCGCGTGCTCCGCGTTGCGCCGCGTCGCCTCGTGTGACATCGTCCTGCGCGGAATCGTGACGCCACGAAGCGGTATTCAGATTGCGCTCTTAGCGGTTTCGTCGACTTTTTTCCGCCGCGACAAAAGGAGGATCTCTGTGTAACCGCTGGTCAGAAGCCGCGCGCCGCCTGACAAGCAGCGGCAAAAACGTGCGATGGACACAACGCGCGCGCACGTTTCTCGGTTTTCGCCGCGTTCCATGTTGCAAGAGAAATTTCAGTTGCGGCAGACGCTATTATCCAAATAGGATAGAATTGAGGGGTTCTTCTGTACTTGAAGAAGTTCTGTACTCGAGTCCGAAAATGTAAGTGGTAGTGAGAAAATCGAAAACGTAAGGAATCTTCATTTTTCAGTAAAGTTTAATTTCTCGCCAGCAAAAGAAATAAACTATTTACGGAAAGAATATAAATAATATCAATGCAATATGCAATGTGCATTTTATAAATTTAATTGAACATATAAAAGTGGGAGATAAATACGAACTTTTTCAAAAATCGTAATTCAAATTGTCTTAGCATGATTAAATTCTCTAATTAAATAAATTAAAAGTTACTTAGCAGATCAATTTTGATATCACCAATTAAATATGCTGATAATTTTCTTTCTCTTTATAACAAGATATAAAAATTGAAATATAGAGACGAATATTTCTGGTCTAGGGGGTTAGGCAGGAAACATAAGTTTAAGTCGTACGTAAAAAGCCCTGTCACGCAATTGTTACATTGATCGTAAACAACGAGGAAACGCGCTCGCGTTTCCATGATTACCTGCTGACTCTATCAACCTCCGAGTCGGCAAATTGCGTATCTAATAGGAACATTAGTTTCTTGACCACGTGAGCGATGTTAGTCATCTGTTATCCGTTAGTTAATATTACCAAAAGATCTCATAGAAGCAATGGGCTGACTTCTTTTGTCGTTCAAAATATTTTCCTCACCTACGAGACATCTCTAATACGCGAGGCAGGTCTTCAAATGCCAGAAGTTATTACGATTTGACATTCACAATCTAATATCAAACTTCCGACTTTTAAGAAAATCTTTTAAAAATTAAGAGACACAATTATTCCTTATCTTAAAAATCTTAATTTTCTTATCAAATTGTCAAAAGTTTACATTCCCAAGAAAATAAGTCTTGATTATGCAATATTTCTCTTAGGAAAACGAGACAGGAATTTTGCCAAGTAGAATCGTACCATGTGAGAGTCGCTGAAAACAGCAACTCTGCGAGATCAATACCTCGAATCGATCGTTTCCATCAGATTAGCGACAAAAATTCTACTCGTTTTAGCTCTTACAGTATATAAGAGATCGATATTTAACGCACGGCCGCTACATCTCTGGTTGAAGACAGCACGGTGCATTTCGATCGTTACCGAAAGAAGATCGTTATCGCGATATATACGGACAAGCGATATATCACCGGCGCTCGCGAACCATGTTCAAGGATTTCCCTCAAGACGCAAATCTGCCGCGCCGAATATCGCCGCCGTTCTCCAAACCGTTCACGTTGTCACAAAACTTCAGAGACGCCGATCGAAGACTTTCCTCACGTGCGGACTTTCATTCGCGAATTAAAATCTGCTCTCGATTTTATTGACTTTAGAATATTAAACGTGTACAATCTGTGAAATAACGCACAAAAATACAATATTTTTTTAAATCCTTGACGAATGAGATTTTCTCATAATTAATGGAGATCGATCGAGATGTATCTCCCCTTCTCTCGAATCCACGCGACACCGCGATGACGAGCGAAGCTCTCGAATGCCCTCGCTCTAGTTTTTCTTTTCCCTTTTCCTACGGTTTGTGTGCCCCTCTCGCGCGTGGATCGCGCTCGCGATTTCAAGCGTGCCGAGCGGCGCGCTCGGACGTATCTCGCGGATCGCGCGAGGCCCGGCGACGGCACGGCGGCTGCCCGATCCCCGAGCGAAGTGAAAGTTAGACGTGTGGGCACGGGATGCGCACGAATTCATTTTTTCGGCCTCGCGCTGGACTTTTTTCTCCTCTTCCCGGCCGGCGAGGCGCGCGGCATCAGTTCCCATGTATGCACCGACCTAGCCTACACAGTCGACTCGCGCGATACCCTCGCATGCACATGGCACTTGCTCGTGTGCATCGCACGTTTCTCGCCGCTTCTCTCTCCCTCGCTTCTCTCTCTCTTTCTCCTTCTCACTCTCGTCCTCTTGTTACATCGTATGAACACACACGTGCGTCTCCCATCTCCGCGCGCTCACACATACGTACGCGCATGTTTGGTACAGATGGTACTCTAGCCGGCTCTAGTCCGTGACTTATCGGCTCCGAGCACATCTACGATGTATCCTTGTGCCGCACGCCCGCGCGAAATATCGATTCCGGATGATGCAGAATCGATGAACGCTACCGCCACGCCGGCTGGAACGGAGATCTCGCGGTTCTCGCGAATCCTTTGACCGCCGAGACCAATTTTCTTTCGAAACTCGCATTTAACCATTTGCCAGTGTTAATTAAGAGCCAACTGTCTTTAGAAAAAATGTTATTTTAAGATATGAGTCTCTCTCTCTTCTTAAAATGCAAACAAACAGAGAAAGTCGTTGATTCAAATTTACTTAATTCGAATTAAATATGCAAACATAGGATTATGAAAGTTAAAAATGATAAAAATAATTAAATAATGCCTATTTTTAATGTAGGAGTTAGAAAGTAACGCTATCTCAGTTAATGAGTTAAAGTTTATGAGCGAGTTGGTTCGTGTCCGCACGCTCATGTAGTGACACAATAGCGTAATCAAACTGAAAAACCTGTCACTTTTGATGGTTAATGCAATGTAATAATGAGATAACAGTATTTATTCTATAAGAACCTGTAATATGCTACCTCGGCAGAAGGTTCTATTATATGATCAACTCATTCATTCATCCATATCCGCGTGTATCGATAAAGTTTACTCGGCAGATTCATAGATGTTTCATTAGGATTGTAAGATAAACTTCTTGTGGCGTATTTAAGAAGAGTGTAAGGAACTGAATCGTAACTTACACGTGTGAGAGATGTTAGGAGACGAAGAAGTAACATGATTGCTCCATTGTCCTGTATTAGTCTAGCGTTTTATTTACGAGACGAACAAATTTTTCTAAGTTTACAGCCTGCAACATTTTTCACAGATCCAGGATGCTGCATGCAGGACGCTAAACGTATTACGCAATGGAACAAAGTTGCTCGCGTACGAGACTCGCTCTTTGTAGCCGGCTCTTTTCACACATCTTCCAGATTAGAAATTGCCATTACTCTTACAATACGAACGGTATTGCCGCGCTCTGGTTCTAACCGTAACTTATCAGATCGTTGCACGTAAGAGACGTGTGTTCCAAGCCTGAACCGATTCCGCATGACGCGCATGGCGGGCTCGATGAGCGCTAACAGCGTCGTGGGATCGTACTCCCTCGCCGTTAGATCTTCGCGATCGAGATATATTGGACCGTCGCGTATCGAAACAGAAGGAGAAAGAGAACAAGAGAATCGCGTCGCCATAAACGCGAAGCAAATGTGCGACCTTTCCGATTAGTCGCGATCGCGCTGCATTTTTCCGGTTTCCATCGATCTCACCAACGATGGCGTGGCGATCCCATTGTTTCGCGGGATTATCTTGCGGCCAGCGGCACATTCGCGCAGTGCTGCGATTTATCAGTCGTTAACTGCACCCGAGATGCAACTGGTAGATCGATCCCGGATGACGTGGAGAATCAACGAGCACGATCGCCACGCGAGGGATCGCCACCGTTGAAACTCTCGGGCTGCAACCCGTAGAAAGCAGCTGGTCCCGCATCGGCCGCTAATTATCTTCGGCAGGCACGCTGCTTTCTATTGGTTGGTTGGTCCGATGTCATTTAATTTGAGGAATCAGCATATGCTGCTTATACTTGCAAAAACTGGTATACACTAGGCTGGGTTATTAAGTTGCGAAGTACCTGACAATGAGAAGGAGAATATACGATAAATGACATATTATAAGCGCTGACACAAGCTTAAGCTATATTTATGAGGAAAGACTTAATACGCTATTATTACTATAGGGTGTTCGGATAAAGAAAAATAATTAACGGATAGAGAAAAGATTAAATGATTCAATTTAATATTATGGTCATTATTCTAATGACATTATGACTTATAATATATGTGTGTGTTTTGAAATTCTGTTCTGTTTTGAATTTATTATTTTGAATTATCTATGATAAAAATTGTAACCATTAAATATACATGTATGTATATAAATTTATATACATGTATATAAATTTTAAGTGTATAAAACACTATTTATTTTTTATTTGCTTAGCTTTTAAACAAAAGACTTTCCAGATAAATGGCAATATACACATCACATTTCCAAAGCTTTTTATCACTCCAAAAAGTATGTCATGCTGCTGTGTAAAAATAAACAATATCATAGGGAAAAAAGAAGGGTGGCACGAAGGGAGAGACAAGGGTACGTAGGCGTAGCAATAAGGATAAAGGATACGCGGCGGTCGTCTTTCACTACGGGGGTTGACGAAAACAATAATGTACAAGAGTATGAGGGAACTATCGATCGACACCGCAAAACAATGGCTTCGACTACGACATAACAAATGATCACCTTCTTATCGGCTGTACGGTGGCGCAACGTCACGGTCAGCTTTCCTGCGATCGTGGAAATCGTTCTTTTTGACACAATGCGCACAGGACAATACGTCTTTATTAATCGCATTAAATCCTTACTGCAAGAAATTATGAAGCTTTTTCATCGTATCTTAAATGTACGAGCCATGTCGTATATATCGTAATTTTAACATTTTTAATATTTATATTACACTACAATATTATTACAGTACGTAATAATACATACATTTATGAATTGTGTAAACAATAGTGATAGTTTAGTTCCATAGTTTCTTTACATTCATTTTCGATGCATATTGTTTTAAAATTTTTTAAATCTGTGAAAAATGTAGTATCTGTGAAAAATGTAGTTTCCATGTCATTGGAACTCGATAAAAATTGATAAAATCACATATTCGTACATCATTTATTTTACTTCTATTTCTTCTGTTTACGAGCGAATTTCAAACTACCAGTATTAACTTTTCTAATTTTATATCAACACTTAATGGCCATGTTACATTATCGAATACAGACTCCATCATCCTCAATATTACCCATCCCATGCATTATCTGCAGCTGTTACGCCGTCGTCGCTACAAAAGAGACTTAGAGACGTTTTTCTGTCTCCATTTTGCCTCGGCGGAGCCGAGCAGTGTAATACGTTATCATAGAACAAGAGGACTTTCCAGGTAGGATCCGGCGAATCCCCTTGTCCGCGAGTATACGTGACTCGGTGCCGCCTGTATATGTATGCACGCCGGGCGAATAAGCAGCTCGACTCCGAAGCCAATCAGTTCGCGTAATGGAGATCGATAGCCATAAGCCGATCTTCGCGAGCACGATACACGTGGTGCTCCAATATAATGTACCGCCGTACCGTGTTCCACCGACAGAGACGCGGAGCTCTCCTCGAATCTGCCTACACCGTCACCGAATAGCCGTGTTACGGCGTGCACTCGTGTGTCCGTGCGTACGCACACACGCGCGCACGCAGTAAAGCGATAAAGCAATGAAATCTCGTCAAAGTATTGTGAAAATGCCGGCCAATGACAATCTACTCTGGGAATATTGTAAATCCATGGAAAGAGCGACCATCGCGCCGTCTCGATCCGGAGAGTCTTTATGCGCTATAAATTTCCCATTACGTTGCGCCTCGCCGCTAACAACATTCGCCGATGTTCTCTATTAATGCGAAAGGTGACAGAGAAGTTTTTATTATCTTATACATCTTCATATCTTGTAAAAATGGCTGGAGTTGTTAGAATAAAATGGTAAAATTACTGCATAAAATTATCGATAACGTTGACGTTTCTGGAAAGTTTCTTTAAATTTTGCAAAATTTTTAAAAGTTACCGTTCGTACTGTGACGCATATTATATCTTTTTCGAGAAATATTTTATTAGAATCTTTTAAGTTTCGTGACAAGAAATGCCGATTGCTGAAATGCGATTTTTTTCAATTTTTATACATAGATTGTTTTTATCGTAAAACTTAATTTCTTATAAAAATGGAATTGAAATTAAAAGTACAATTATATATTTATATATTTTTTAAACTCATCATTTTTAAACTCATATTATAATTATCTTTTACCAAGCAAATTAAAAAGTTAAAAAATTGTAGTTGCTTTGGGATTGTTGTTATATTTGCGAGTTTTATCGTAATTTTTTTTCACATTAAATTAATAATTAACTCATTGCAATACAATTTCAAATGTTCTTTCTACGACGTTTTTAGTCTTACCTTTTTAAAGTCAAAGGATAAACGCGGATGTGTTCATAGGAAAAATATTTGTGAGCGCGCAACGTATAGAGACAACGCTGCGTCTTTATAGTTTCCGCGAGTGCGTAGAGTCCGTTCTTATCGTTGAATAAACCGAAACTAAAAAACGGACGAACGGACGTCGAGATGAAATACTAGCACTGTCCACTGTGCCCCACCTGTACCCTTATCTGAACAAACACACATTTCGTCTCGGTTACAAAGAAACGTGGGTCAGTCTAATCACAAGTCACGAATATTTCCTCTTTCCTTGACTCGCACAGCTCCGAGACGCTATAATGCGCACTTAAAGCGAATAGCAGAGATAAGATATGACGTGTTATAACAATCATTAAGATAGCAATGCATATATTTTAGTAATCAACGCGGAATTAATCATTGTAGCATCTAATATAGAAATTATTATTGATTATAAATTCACTCTTACATTTAATATATATTTTCAAAATTAATTTAATGTGAAAGATATATTTTTTATACAATTAATTAATTTTATCTACTGTTAATTTATATAATTGATTTATCTAATATAATTAAATTGAATAATTAATTTGAATAATTTATATTTTTTATTTCAATTTTCTTGTTGTCTTTTTTACGTGAGAATCTTATAATATTATTAATTTTAAGTCAATTATGTCTCATTACATTATATTATTATGGCAGATTGATCGAAATAAATGTGAGAAAACTCTCTCTTTTGAAATACAATGAAGACAATAAGTCGGATATTGTCGGAAAACAATTACTAATGACAGTAATGACTTAATATATGTACTCAATATATCATATATATATGTGTATCTTTCTTTTTTTATTTTCGCTCTTTCAAACTGCGGCGTACGCAATCATAAACATGTATGTACGTGTAATAGAACGTATCTACAATCGTATTCTAGAGTCACAAGGGTCCGCTAGTGGAGAGTGTTAAGTGAAAGTCAGGTAAAATCCCTGACCACGATGCTCTCCGACCCTCCATTTGCTTCACTTATCCGTTGAGAGCCGCGCTGCTGCGAGGCAATTCGCAGGCACGTGACTGTCGGAAATGATATGCAACAAAATCCATTTGAAGGGATGTTGCTGCGAAAAAATCTACGGACCATCATAAATGGCGCCTAAGAAATTGCTCTATCAAACAAAGCGCGTTCTTACTCCTTGAGGCCATTCCGCCATTCCGTATTCTCGAATCGAATAGTGCTGTAATGTCAAATCTTTAATGTAAATGCCACTGTTCCGCATAATGTGTTCTTTATCTCGGAGGAAACCACAGGAAACGAACTTAAAAACACAATCAGAAACAAATCGGGAAATAATCATTTCTATATTGGTTTTTAACAAATACACACACACGTGACACACATATCTATTATCTTTATCTGTTTAACTTATTGAATAAATTGGGACTGTACGTTTCTATGTACGTTTTGGACGATCGAAGGGATCGGTTACGACGACTTAACTCGCGAATATCTCTGATAATTTGGAAAGGTGAAACTTCCTGAGACCCGTCCAAGAGACGTCTGTTGATGTAAGAAAAGAGGATCCATTGATATTAGGACAACGCCCTGCACGCCCGCTTGGCACGAGATCGAGTCATGACCTTATTCCGACACGTTCGTGGACAGTTGGACGCAGCTTCGCGTGACAAATTACGGATCGTTTCACGCCTATGACGTGCCTCCTCGCACGTCGAGCAACTCGTCGCGGCGGGTCGGCGCGGCATAGTAAGAAGAGGCGTCCGAGGGTGGATTTTTATCCGGGTCGGCGACAAAGCGAGGCCTTAAGTCCCCGGGACAGTCGTGGCTGGAAGAATGCCCCCCCGGATTAGGATTATAGCAGCGTGGACCACCCAAAAAAGAAAGTTAAGAAATCGCGCGTGAAATAGTGTGGATTATTTCATGTCCATTCAAAGTCCAGTACAGAAGGTTTAAGAAATGAAATTGAGGTCCATAGCTGCTGGCTGGCGTTCCGATAATATTCTAAAATACCCTACAAGATTATTTTACGCACGGGGATATGTATGGGGACAATACAAATATTTTTAATGACATTTAAAACTTCACCAAGCAATGAATCGTAAAGGGACGAAACGTATGTGAAGCGTCATGTGAATGTTTCCACAGCGGACCGCATCTTTTAAAATTTTACCGTTTCTCCTGCCCGTTTATCGACACACATCGACCTTACCCCTCACATGGGAGTGGAATAAAAAAATCGTCGAAACCAGCCGAATCTCACCGAAAGTTCCCATGCGCCTAACTGTTCAGTCTAATATTTGAACGGATCTCTGGTTTCAATTGAAAATCAACAACGTAACGGAGAAGGAGGAAAGTAGCCTGGTCCGAGAAGAAAAAGCGAGAGGACGAATAGACGATCGACGGAGAAGGACTGGAGTCCGAGACAAAGATTTTTGGGTAGAGGAGAGGGGCGAAAAAAACTGTCTGCCCTAACGGATTCTGGGGTGGAGCGAGAGGTTCCGGCGAAGGTAAAAAGGGCGAGCGCTGCGAGAGGGGAGAGAGAAAACGAAGAAGAGGAAAGAAAACTACTACACGGTGTTCCGTTTTTCCTTTGGCCAATGCACCTTCGTGGCTCGTAAAGCTTCATCCCGCTTACTTCCCTCTCCCCTGTCTCCTATCCTACCCTTTCTCGTTTCCTCACTCGCTCGCTCTTCAGCACAATCTTTAGTCTACTCCTGACCTGGAGTCTTATCTTTACGATATTTGCGTGCATTATCTCGCGCAAGGAGTACAAGGCACCGGGATTTCTTCGAAAGACGAGTCACGCCGCTTCGAGGAGTGAAAAGGGAAGAGGAGAGCGAAAGTGCCTTCTTTATCTGCGAGCGAGGAATTAATCCAGCCACCAGAGACGAGCTCTTTCGACGATCTACCGCGTTCGGGGAAGAATAATTTTCTTGGCCTCCCTCCTCTCACCCTGAGATCTCCCCTTTCCGGAGGGCGTTATGCTGAAAAATAGTCGTTGGTACCTTCCCCGTTAACCCCCGGTGCGATACTTCCCCATTATGACGTTACGCCGGTAATTAGCATAGTCATCCACAGGTGGTTGATCGTGAAATATATTGCCACCGGAATATATAGTTATGTATGCGTGTGTATGTGGGAGTAATTCGGTGAAGCTTGAAGAAAAGTCTCGTACTTGAATTTTACAGAGTTGCTGCGAAGAGAATAAGCTTATTTTAGTAGCTAATCGAGATCGACGACGCTCGTTCAATTAAATATTAGCGTTAGCGAAATTGCGTAAAATGTTGATAAAACATTACGATAAAAGGAAATACGAAAGGGTCTGTTAGCTATCAAAGGACTTAACACCTAAAAAATACGCATTCCGAAAATAAAATTTTTTAACAATTTATTTATTAATAATTATTATTTATGTGGAATAGAACATAGAATAATATAGATAGAAGATAATAAAAATAGAAAGAATTATATTTTATTCTATAATTTATATAAAATAATTATAGTATAACAAGAGACACGTATATACTGGAAAGTATATTATCAATTTCTGGAAAAATAACATATTATCTTTATAATCATTATTTTATAGTAAATTATATAATATAATCAATCGATAATTATTATATCGCAATCATTGTACCATCAAAACTTACACTTTTAAAAGAATTTGCCAGCGATACTCAACAATTTGTGCGTGATATATTATCAGATTCATGAAGTCACGGAGATAAGAGATGAGTCTACTGTCGGCACGAATAACGGGATAGTCTGCCTGTAAATAAGTTAGTCCAGCCACGTCCTTGATTTGTCGTCGCCCGTAGTGGAAGGTGCAGATCGCCGCACGACAAAACGTGTCGTAGATTCATTCTTGCCACAACTAAAATCGCTCCTCCGTTTCTCGAGCGATGAATGCGTCCACTTTAAAAACAAAGGATCCTATCAGATAAACGCTTTTTCGATACGAGAAGAGGACGCATGAGGGCTGTCCACTGCAGACTGATGCTACGGCGCGATTAGCTTCAAACGAAACTGTCCGCCCGTTGTCCAGTTATTATCCTGAAAAAAAGGATTTATTTACGCTTCCTCTCTTTTGATAATGCGGGGGATAAGTCGATTCGAAATTTATCTTGATCTGAAATGTGAAAATTTACAGCCGGAAGAACACGTATGTAAAAATTATCATGAAATAAATTTGTTTTAAAGTTTTGACATTCCTCACTAATTTTGTTTTCATTATTTTATTAATATGTTTTCGGTGGACGGTATTGCTTCTGACAAATAAATCTGACAAGAAATATATTTTTTGAAAAACATGCCACGGAAAAGATTACTCTCGAGCGTATATTAATAGGAAAAAAATCGATGGTTGATGCAAATAATGAACTACCAGTTTGTTTCGGAGTGTCTCGGAAGCGGGTCGTGTGAACGTCATAGAAAAAGAACATAGCGAAAAGCGCGTTATCTATAATAATCATAATGCTAATAGCTTGCGAGATGTCTGAAACTTCGGGACTTCGAGAGAGCTGGTTTGCCCGACTTGAATTCAATGTGTGAACCACATGCAATAAAGAAGGTTATGCTGCGTACTCTCAATGTTAACAAGGAGCCAGAACTTCCGCGATAGTTACGTGAAGGAGCAAAACATTTTCTGAAAATTGACCAATTTGATACCTTTCGTTGCGCGTTGATCGTCCATGCGAAAGAAACGATTCTAAATTAAAATATAAAACTCAACTACTCTAATTTTTAAAAAATTAATTCTTTTAATCAAACCTCAGTAAATTAGCGACTTGATTTAATATTTTGATATTAAAATTGATATTAAGTGATATCATTTTTTACTTAATATTTTCTAAGCTAACCCTCTCTTTTCTTTCGAATATCGGGACACTTAAGTAATTCAACGTAGTTTCATCTACTCATAAAATCATCTGGTTCTGTTAGGTTCTTCAAGTTCGTCATTTTAAAGCAGCATTTTTGAATGTAAATTATCTTATCCTTATCTCGGCAATGTATGTACACGATCTAAGACTTAATCATCATCAACAAGGCGTAGGTAGGTCAGATGTGATCGACGAGAGCCGCATCTAAGCTACTCGTAGAACGTTTTCGCGTGCATCGGTAACGAGAGGCAACGTTAAAGGCGCAGGCAGGGCCAGTTTCTCACAGAGGCATCGGGACTTTCTCTGTATACGTCGCGGATTTTTCCGAGTGTATTCGTATAGGTCATGGCACGGGGTCAGGAATGCCCTTAATAAAGTAACCGCGCGGTTGTAAGTATCCGTGCCATGAGGCGCTCGTTACGCAGAATAATGCCGCTTTCCTAGCGAGCGAACGCCTGGACATGCTCGTTAATTTATGCGAATATATTTTTTCCGTCGTTGAGGATATTTTAACCCCGTTTTGCAATTGATTGGTCGGTTACGCACTTGACCGCAACGAAAATAGTGATGCCGTTCGACATTCACAAAAGTCAATCGTTTGAAATTAGACATTGTTTTTAAAATTAAAAAAAGATTATCCTCTTTAATACTTAAACGTTTTATATTCCATGATGTGTTATACGTGGTCTGTTAATATTATTCACTTAAGTTTTAGAAGATGAACTCAAATGTGTTTGGAGATATTTTTATATTTCCTGAGATGCACATTTCTCTTATATATTATTAATAATAAAATCAAATCTTTAGAATATGATGATCTGTCGGTGACGAAATTAAAAAGAAAAATAGAGATAGTGAGAGAGAAAGAGAGAATGTCGGATTATATGTAATATTCAATATCAAATCGCCGCTGAGGTTGAGGAAAGCCGAGAAAGATACAAAGATAATCGCTTCCGGGTTGTTACGGTATTACGCAATTATTTTCGCGGGGCGCAGTTTCTACCGTTGTTCCGAAAATCCTGATAAGCGTCGAGGGAAGAAGCCGGGAAGATCTCGCGTCGTAGGCGGACAGTTAACATTAATGAAACGGAGCGTACCTACCTGGTGTCTCAAGACGAAGCGAGCGGAGATCGTAGATAAGTTACGTGCTAAAGGAGCATACGCGTCGTAACTACTTGTAGCACACGGAGAACCGTGTTCCGGTCATTCGCGTCCTTCTTGAAACTACCGAGTTTCCCAGGCGTTCGTAGCGTGCGGTATAGTACTTTCGCGCCATTGATAGCACTCGTCGCTCATTAATATAATTAAAAATTTATGAAGAAATTTATGAATAAAAAAAAAGATTTATCCCGTTGTTGCATTGAGAAAAACTAGCAGAATTTAAATAAACAATTAAAATATTGTTTTAATTAAAATAATTACGTAAAATAATAGAAATTGTTTATCTGTTGAGTGAGAATACCCACCGCGATACATTCTTTCTCAATCGTAACAGTAATATAGATTAGATATTTTCTTTACTCCAAGTTAAAATTTGTTTGCTAATTTAAGAGAATGGAATCTTCAGATTATTACGATCGCGTTCGCACGTATTTTCTACGCTGAACACTTTATATCTCCAATCTGTGATTCAAGTCGTACACATACCATCGACTACTAAACATTCTGGAATCCATTCTTCATCAGAAAGGTCTCGCGTTCTCCTTTAAAGCCGCCTGGAAGACATATTCTCGTGTTACTGCTAGATTTCGCATATTAAATATAGAAATTTATATCACGATCTTGTCAAATCGAATGTGATTCATGCACATTAAAGAGAATAATTTTAGATTCGAAATATAAAATCAAGATATAAATCAAGATATAAAATTTAATGTTTCCGCTATTAAAGGTGAGACACGTGTCTCTTTTAATATACGCGCTTATACTGGATGTACTAATTAAAAAATTAATTATAAAAATCGTCCAGTATTTATTCATCCACAAATCACTCGTTTTCATTGCTTTTCGCTCGTCGTTCATCATCTCTTCCGCGGTAGCAGCGACGCGATTATAATAAATGTCTCGCTGAAGTCTTCAAATTGGCATTATTTCACCAGAAGGACCCTTCTCGCGAGGCCCGGTCGCTCGTTCCCCGGAGGTTCGTTCGCTCGCGAACGTTCGCTCGGAGGTCGCCTCGTGAAATGCTCGCGGACGCTCTCCTCTCTCTGGGGTCCTCCGCGCCGCATCGAGGAGGAGGATGTGAGGGCGTGAGACTCCTTGAGTGTGGGAGAGTACAAGGCGCATTGTAGAAGTCGGAGTGCGCCGACATCGCCGACACCGATGCGGCTGCCGTATAACGCGAGTCGACGCGAGCGGCACGGGCCCCCTGCGGCCCCCTTTCCGCTGCTTTTCCCCTCGTCGACTCCTCCGCCTCCTCCATCGAGGAGGGGGCCTTCCTCTCCCCACTTCGTCCCTTGTGCCTCGCTCGTGCGAGGCGGCAGGTCGGCGTGCACCTCCGGAGGGTACCTCCGCGAAGTAGTCTCATTTCTCGTGTGAACTGACCACATGGGTCACGTACCTATTATCATTTCCCGGTGTCTAAGTTGTAGGAAAGAATGAAATCTAGATCGCCGGAAGCCCCTCATAATTAACGCGCCCGCGCGACTGGTATGCGAGGGATGAGGAGGGGAACGGAGAGAAGAGGGGGAGGGGAGTTTGTGGGGAACATCGTAATACCGGACTGATGGGAAGAAGGAAACGGGGAAAAGAAAAAGGACGGTGGAAGCGCGATGAGGACGCGCGAGATACAGATTCGAGTGAGTGACCCGGTAATATCGCGTGCGCCGCGCTAGTACGCTGCGAGTATCCGATGACCGATATACCGGGTGCTCGAAGCGAATAGGCCGGTATATCGCGTGCTAGTAGCTTGAAGAAGTAGGTCTTTGACGGAATATTCGCGAGTGTTTTTGGCATTAGAAATAAATAGATCAGAGATTGGTCCCCGACAGTAGTATTTATGTGTAGTGTAAATCGATATCCTATTCTTAATTTATTATGTTCTTATGAATTGAAAGTCACGAATAAAAATAAATTTTGGGTCGATAAGCCTCTTGAGAAAACATTATAAGTTATTTATTCTAATTAAAATGTATATATATAATGTTTTCCTAAATAATTAGCAATGTTAACGAACATACAAAATTTTTGGTATGTTCTCTCACTCTCCTCGTGTCTTTTATATGTATATCATTTAAATCTTTTTTTTATATTTAGGTTTATTAGTTTTCTCCCGAGCTTTAAATAAATGAAAATAAGAAACACGAGAAGCATATAAATGTTTTAGTACATAGTAGAGCATACGATTGTTATTTCACATTTACTTTATGTCAATACGTTACGTACGCCTTTTACTGCCGAAGTTTATAATATGAAACTTCTCGACCAACCGTAACATTGACGCGTTGGATTATTAAGCGTGCCAGTTCAAATATTAAATCGATTTTCGCGGTCGACGAACCGCGGAATTCATCCGGAACGTCATTGAGTGCGGCATTACCTCCGAAAATCCGTGTGTCCTGCGAATCTCCCCGCGGCTTCAAGGCCCCAGAGGACTAGTGATGGTCAGACTGAAGGGTTGCGCTATTTTGACGCTCTCGTCGTCTCGCTGGCGCAGCTGTTGTTTTGTTGTTGCGCAAACGGACCCGCACGAGGGATTTTCATGGGGACGTCGGACGTCGTCGAATCTGTCCGTTCGTCCTAAGCCCGAAGAAAGGGTTCCCGTTGTGCTGCGAAGTTCACACATGTGGAACTGAAAGCCCCCGACGTCCGTCTATCCGCCTGTTTCCATTATATCACCTACCACCTTCGTCCACCCCCTCGAATACATATGGCCTATGAGAGAGAGCAAAGGGAAGGCGCGTCATCTTGCAGCTTGCGTAATGATCGCGAGGACCAGCACAGCAGCACCTCGCCCCCTTACCTCCTGTGTTTTCCTCTCATTCTCAGCAAACGATCATTTTCGTGGAAAGGGATGGGGAACTCCATTAACGGCCACAGCGTGTTGCGTCGCTTCCGATGTTAGCTTCAACCCTAAACTCGATGGTATAAAATACATATAAAGGATTGTGTGTAACAGAAAATGTTAAATAATAAAATAAAAATAAGAGGATATATTAACAATGATATTAATAATAAATTTTTTATGAATGTAATTTGCATAATTTAAAGTATGAATTTATACAGAATATTTTTTTAATTTATATTTATGTACATCTTATATAGCTCATATGTCTCTCTTTTTCATTAGATAATAATTATATTTTTAGATAATAATTATATTTTTATTTTTATTTAAGAAATATCTAGTTTACTTTTTCGATTAGCATTTCTTTTTGAAAAAAAGACATTTGTAAATATTAATCAGCAAATTTTTATTTACGTAAGAATAGATTACCTTATGTGCATATACATATCAAATTAATGTAACTGCATATGTATATTGCAAGATGCGTTTTAAGCATTAAGCTTAAATATTATTTTGCGAAATTATATACGTGAAACATGTTATCACACATGTAATTCTCATTCATAATCGTGTTTGATTTACGTTCAGTATTTGATCCATATAATTTAATTATGAGAATTAATTATGAGAACTAACAGATTACAGTTAATTGCGTGATTTGTGGTTCAGGTAACAAAATATGACGCAGATTCTCAATGATTGTCTTTTTTGAAAGTCGATGAGTGCCGGCAGGAAAAAGTCGTTGGCTCCAATGGAACCGGCAGCATGCTATCATGGGTATATCTTACCACATAAGGGCTGCTTACGGGGGTAAAACTCACAACAGGAGAGAAGGAGAAAGAGAGAGACAGGGGTGAGCGACAGGGCGATGAAAAAATCGGGAGGCTGGATGGCTATTAATATATTTTTTTCTTCGGCCACCCCTATTTAGCATAGCACGAAAACGGACTCCGCTCCTCTGGTGTCTCATCACCCCACCGTGCGTAATTTAACCCTTTGCAAACAGCCTGAGAGAAAAAAAGAGGTTATATCAACCGACAGTCGGGAATCTTCCGGAACGAAAAAGTGCGTCTCACGATGCGCTTCTCTTTCTGTCCACTATCTCGTGGTAAAAAAAAACACAGTAAAAAAGCACGATGCACCGTGCAATCGCGTGTGTAGGTCTAAAAAGTTATAATAAAACATTCGTGATTAGTTGCATGTATATGCAGGAATCGTCATCGTTAATGGCGTGATTTAATGAGAGATTATTTTGTAGAAGTTATAGCTTAAATAATGAAATTACTTGTAACATTATATAAATAAGATAATTTAAAAAAATAAAATATCATTAATTAAAAATTCCTCAACTTTATGAATATACACGATACACGCACTTTTGTTTTCTATGAATAAAAAATTCTCTTTGTTTTCCATGATTATAACAAATTAAATTGTGTTTATTCAATATTTTATATATTTTATATTTTATATTTTATATTGATTTTATATGCCTTGTTTTTTGGTGCTTTATTGTTATTAAATATTTTATTGTGATTTAATTTTTTTTGTGAGTCATATTCTAAAATTCTAATTTATATTTTTTCATTATTTAATTAGTCAAAGGAGTAAAAGGAGTAAAATAAAGGATTTTTTTTTCTCTCATAATGTATTTTTACCCCAATTTATGTATTGATTTATGTGTAATCAATTTATGTATTGATTTATGTGTACTTTGCTTTGTGGTCACTGTTGCTGTTGAGAGGTCACTGTTGATCCTTTGATCAACCATTACACATTGCTTGGTCAATAGAAAAAGGCCATTTCATTATCCCGACATTAATTAATTATTCTGGTCCATCGTCAAAGTAATTAATCTCTGCTGAGATAGAAGCTCTCCGTCTCGCCACCTGACAAATGTATTCTTTTTGCTGAATCGCGCGAAACCCACCCTAATCCATCCATTGATCGAAAGCTGATCACGTCGCCATACAATGGACATAGATTCAGCTCTCATAATATATTTGTATCCATATTTATTGTATAATAATAAATAACGCGTTTACTTCAAGCAATCATTGTTACTAAAAATTTCAATATTATTAATTAAAACTACCATTTTTTAATTTAATAATTTACGAAAATTGATGTCAAAATGCTCAAAATAGAAAATCGCGCATTCTTAGATACCTCTGGAATTAAATAAAATATATTTTTCTATCTTTTCACCCACGAACACATTTCCAATAAATATTTCCCCGTGAACATATTCCCATGAATAAAATAAAAATTTTAATGAATTGAAAAAATTCTAATTTATTTATGACCGAGTATAGTGGAAAGATAAAAGAGCGAACTAACGTTAGTATTCTCGATACATTCAGCTGAAAACGGTTGTTTAAATATTTATTGAACTAAAATTGGAATAAAACGTTGCCATTGTCAAATAGGAACAGCCGGCTGCTTTGCCACGAAAGTCAGAATAATCCAGACACGTCAGATTTGCCGTGCCATCGAAATCTCTCCCAGCGGGCAAGCTTAACGTGTCATTACCATCGAAGGTCACTGCCGTCATCACCGCGAATGGTGACGTAATTTGACTAAAGCTAAACGGAAAGAAAGAGAGAGAGAGAATGAAATGGAAAAAGAGAATGGTCGGTTATTCATGGTCGTTCGCGTTTTCACGAGGGTTTTTCGTATCTTTTATTACGCAAAATCAATCGATCGCCGATGCTAGGGCCCGAAATTGGTGCAACAACGCCGTCACATATGGTCAAACGGCCGCAAAAAAAGAGGGTGGCGCGGAATGACCAAACAACGGAAGTATGTCGAAGAGGCGACCATGCGAAGAATGATATTTGGACGCACGCGCATTTTTTGTTGCATCCACAACGAGACTTTTTTCTGCGTATTAATAGAATGGGTGCATTCTTGAACCATTAAACGATGTTATTGGAGAATTCGGCGAACTTGTCGATGTTACTCTCGTCACATATGTACTTACCGGAATTGAAAGATACGATTTAGAAATATTGATCACTAACTTCTACAGAAATATCATTTCAATTTCTAATAATCGTGGTTAATATTGTAGTTTTTTAATAGGATATAAATGTTACATACAATTTTATGACCTAAATATAGATTGAACAATCGCTTGCCAATGTATCCGCGCTATTTTCGTATAAAATGAAGCGATCGGGATCTAAAAGCATTCAAATACGTAACAACTTTCTTGAAAAATTCGGTTTGCTCTCTCCGTCCGAAGAGGCGCATAAATCTTTAAAGTAAACGCGCCCGGTCTCGAATTTCACGTAGGTAATTTTACAACCGTAAATCGACCTTTCAACGATCTTACAATCCGCGGGGAAAGAATGACAGAGAGGAGGAGAAAGAAAGAGAGAGAGAGAAGACGGTTGAAAAACAATGACATAAAGAAGAAGCAAGACGCGCGTCGCTGCTTCCCGTCTTCCTTTCATCTCGACGGAAAAGCTGCAAAAACCTGCGTGTATAAATCGTATGCAAAAACGAGGTGGAAGCGCGGTCGGGCCCTTAATTTAGTTAATTTAGATTTTATCCGTTGCCCTGAAAAGGAGCTTTTTTCGTTCCGCGACGATTCTTTGGCAGAGGGGAAAAAAGCGGCCGGTACACGGGAGACAACGAGGAAGGGGTTGAAAACAAGCCGACGGCACCGCTGGCATTATTATATACTTATTTAAGATATGCAACGCAAGGGTCCCTCGAACGGGACTCTGCTTTCCTGTCTTTTTTCGAGAACCCGCATAATTTTTTTCTATCACTCTGTTCCCACTTTTTCATTTCCCCTTTCTACCCCGTAGAAAGCCTGTCCTAGAACAATGATAAATGCTGCTCTTTCTCTCTCTCTTTCTGTTTTTTTCTCGAGGATCTCGTCCACGCTACTCCTCTTCCCCTCTTTTCGCGGCTTTATTATAATCGGTGTGAAATGATAACCGATCGCGGGATCTGGTTTTCGCGCGACCAGACGATACGGCACGACGCCACTCTGTTTTTGTTAGTGCAAAAACAAAACAAAACCGTACCCCGTGCGCAATCCGTACGAGCGGGTAGTAAAAGTGTAAGAGCAGAAACGGGCCGGTGGTAAAAAAATTTACGGGTTTAAAATCACGCGAGAAATTATTATGCCCGACGGAGAGCCGCTGAAGGGTGGAAATCTCCACATGAGACGCGACTTTTTGCATTTTGTGCACTTTGTTTATCGCGGTATCGCCGTTACCGACTCTATTCATATAATTCATTCGATATGATCGCCAACATCTTTGAATACTTATAAACGACTTTGACTTTTTTTACACTTTTCCCGAGGTTTGCGACGACTGTTCATTTCGCGTAAATGATATTTATTTTCATTTATAATATTTATATTATTTCAACATTGGTATATATGTATTTTATTATGATAGAAGTACTTTAAATTAAATCAATCATTTAAGAAGAACATCTCTTCGATAGAATACATTATAAAATAATATAATACATTTTACAATAGTTCCTAAATTTCTTATATATTTTAATTTTAGGTTTAATCTATTTTTAAAAAATCAACTCAAATCATTTATAGAAATGATTATCAAAATTAAGATTAAAGTCTGTAACAATTAATAAATAATAAATCTTAACTGTCCAAACATGCTTAGCTAACGTATCGATTTTTTTTATTTACAATAAAAATCATAAAAAACTATCCCACATTTTATTTTTACTCATTGCTATAAAATTACATCAGAACAATTATAATTGCCAGTTCTAACTTTTTGCGTGATTCTTAAATTGTAGAAGAACGGTACTGAGTTACGTGCGAAATATACGTGACTTTCGGAAAAAAGGGAAGACTCACGTAGAAGATAGGGCGCTGCGGGGTGTGCTGGGGTAGAACAGAGGGTACGCTGGCTGACCGTGCCCGGGGGTGACTTACGATGGACATGTGCAATTTGACCTGTTGACCTCGGAGGCCCGTGGCGCAACGCATGGGGGCGAAATGTATTTGGGGTAAAAATAATACAATTTACACATAATAGGGGAGGAGGACGAGACCGAGCCGGGAATACGCGCGCGTATTCAAATGACGTGTGCACGTGGGGCATACGTATGGGGCGAAGATGCAACGCGGGGGGGAGGAATGGGGGAAGGAGGACAGTGTGCACAATAGTCGGGCCGAATCGATCGATACCTCGTCACCTTCGATCGC
Source organism: Crematogaster levior (assembly GCA_901521435.1). Taxonomy (NCBI): domain Eukaryota; kingdom Metazoa; phylum Arthropoda; class Insecta; order Hymenoptera; family Formicidae; genus Crematogaster; species Crematogaster levior. Next base: position 572,666 of record CABEGB010000603.1, on the reverse strand, counting down.
TCATGAATACGAAACAAACGTGACTCCAGTCACTTATGGTGTTTTCCCTCGTTCGTAACGTTTTTTCTTATCGATATGTTTAGTCTCGTTAAACTCGGAAAAAGTGACGCAAGGAAAAATGAGCGACGAGCGAAAGATTAAAATTTCTCACGAGTACCTCAGCTGCTCGATGCAAAAAAGCAGCGCAAATATCGCCACGGAGTCTCGAATCACAAGATTAGGGAAAATTTTCGAGGAGTTTTTTTTTACCCCCGCTAAACAAAATTTTCTCACGAGCTCTCTCTCTCCTTCCCTGCCTCTCTCTCTCTCTCATGTATGTAATTTTTTATTAGAAAAGTTTTCTAACGTACATCGTAGTATTTTTAACGCTGGACGTCAGCTGCCTTCAACAACTTGCAGTAGCTAGAGAAATCTGTCACGTAAATTAAGTGCGTTTCTTTAAACATCTGCTACTTTTTCGGCTGTTCCTGACCGGAAAAACATTTTCGAAAAAAAATGTACTGCTCTCTTTTACAGACGAAATGACGCACTGTTAAAATGGAGTCCTTGTCTCCTATCATTTCATTTTGACTAAACTCTCATTTTCTGCACGGATTAACGCTTGAGAAATAATTACTCTCGAGGCAGCGAGGTCGTCTTCTCCACATCCACGCGGAAGACCCGAATTTTGTCGACCGTGTCTCAAGACGGGAACTTGAAAATAGCCCCGAGACATACATCCGTTGCAGGGGCTGCGTTTCTGCGTGCACGCAACGGAACCTCGAGTTCTACCCGGTGACTATTTCTGTGCCGGCTCACAGACCCGTGTGTTACGTCTTGTCTCGCGTGAAAATCCTAACATCCCTCACACGGTTTGTGCCTCCGCCTTCTTCCCCTTTGCTTTCCTTATCGGATACCTACCCCCTAGCCTCGTCCTCTCTCGTCTGCGAGGACGTCAATCCATTCGTTCTGACTCACTTAACGTAGCCACGGGTAAGAATGACGAAAATAACCGACGCACCCTACGACAACGGGGAAAACATTGCATCAAACTGTTTACATCGTCATTTCGTGAGCTCACTCTTAATTTTTACCCTAAGTAATCAACAGATTTATCTACTATTTATAAAATCAAATCAAATCTCTATAAAAGAACAATTTGCTTGATATCTAAAAGTATGTTAAAATTTATATATGTTTATTTATACATATGTGTGTATAATATACTCTAATACTAATATATACTATAATATACTAAGATAAATTGAATATTAGAGAGAGAGAGATGTACTGTGTGACATGCTGTCCGAGTAGAAATTTGTTCTAGATTGTAAACAGGCCCTTTAAAGGCTATTCAGGCCCAAGTTAGACGCCCACCTTGGTCCAATCTCGATTTGTCACGCTTTTCTATCTAGGGCCCTTATCTCATATTCAATACTGGCTCCGTACTCATGTAGAAATTTTTCCTAGATTTTATCATTAAAATTAAAGCAGCAATATGTCTTTTGATTTTTGAACTGCTCTTTACGAATCTGACCTCATAATTTCAAAATTTTAATGTTTGACGGATTCAATGGTGGACCCAATGTTTAAGTAATAATGATGTAAGTTTGTATGTGTGCATGTGTGTACCCGATTAGAAATTTCTCCGGACGTTCCTGTCTTTCTCTTACATATATGGGCCAACTTATCTTACATATATGAGCCTGATTTACAAAGCCAACATTGGTCCAAGCTAAAATTTTTATTGGCCCAAGTTCACAAAATGAGACCCTAGACCTACAAAAGAGCGTGACAAATCGAAATTAGACCAAGGTGGACGTCCTAACTTGAACCTGAAATAAAGAAGTCTTTAAAGGGCCCGATTACAGCCTAGAAAAAAGTCATACATGGATAGGTTCTAACTAAATCCTAAATGGACTTGATAAGTCCTTATTTGGATGCCTATACGGGATTTATAGTAATGCCCGTACAGGATCAGAATTAAATATGGGAACGCTCGGACAAATTTCTACTCGGCTAGAAATTTCTTTCTACTTAAAACATGAACTTAAAAAATTCACATATCTAGCAGATGCAACAGAATTCACAATTGATTACAGTTAGCACGAGAGAAAATCAAATTTTTCTTCAATTTTACAGAGCGTCCTTTTACTTCATCTGATTTATCGTTCTAATCGGCGTGTAAATTGTTTGATGTTTTCAACTGCGTGACAAGTGTCGTGAGTGTGACAATATTGTATTTATGCATTCGCGAGAATCATTTCTCAATTTTAATATCTGTGATTAAACACACATTCCTTATCTGATGCTTATTCGATGTAACGAGTCGCAGAATTTACAAGCGGTTGCGCCAGGCGATCAGTATCCAAAGGCACCCGTTATCATCTTCACGTGCGCATACGTATGTAGGTATATCGCACGTGAATCCGATCGGCGATAATAAACAAGCCATTGACAAACGATAGAGAGCTACAACATTACGTGACTCTCTCGCGACGATGTTACGTATACACGCATACACACACGAACGTGAGCTCGCGCGCCCGCACTGATATTTATCGTCTCCAGTCGAGCACAATTAATTATCCTCCGATGGGAATAATTAGCTTGGTCACGGAGATACGCCTTGAGAGGAGTCACGTTCGCTCGGCGGTCTCGTACGCCGTCGATCTCGAGGATCCGCGATGAGGCATAACGCACTCGAGAGCGACTCTTTCTTTCTCACTGACGCCGAGTGAATTAGCCGCGAATCTGGGAATATCCCATTTGTAGCATTGCGCGAGACGACCAGGCTGATTGACGCTTAATTGATGTTTCGCGACCAGTTAATTATAATTAACCCGGCCGGAAGTAATTAGAATAATTAGTCGCTGTAAGTCTAACGACGAGAGGTCTCTCCACGTACGTTCACGCATACACAGAGACTGGCGAGAGAAAAAAGACCGAAGTGATGGTTTCTGTGATTAATCGTTTTGACACATATCTATAATAATTACACCAAATCTACTAGAAAAAAATTGTAAAAGAATTATTTAAACTTATATTATTCTAAAATTTTATAAAATTTGCGTAGTATTATAATTAGTATTATAATTATTCTCAAATTTTATAAAATATTGCGTAGTATTATAATTAGAAATACATAAAAGAGAAAACTCTTTTATATTATTAAATTATTACTATTGTAACAAATATAAAATTATATTTTTATACAAAATTAAATTTCTTTCGTACTATAGAGAATTTATAGATAATGTATTTAAAAGTACAGCTGTGTTATAATTTATAACATTGCGACGTATCGTAGACTAAATAAAACAAAAATATATTTTCGACTGTCACGTCCTCAGTATACATTCGATGCAGTCGGTGTCAAGCACGGCACACGATCGTCCACATCGACCTGGCTGGTTACGTTTTTCGCGGCTTGTTCCCGCGACGTGTTCCGAAGGTCTGAAGGTATTGACCGGTGGCCCTCTTGGCACAGCTCGGTACCAAGGTTCCTGGTAAGGCGCAGCGGCTATATGGCTATATGGCCATCCGTGCTGGCTGGTACCGACTATCGAACAAACTGACCAGTAGTCACGATATCCGACTGAAACCAACCCTCGTGGAACACTTCACCCGATAGACTTAGCAGACGCCGGACTTTGAATTTAGCCCAATAGTCACGAATAAGAGGGATAATAATGAAGTAATGAAGGGATAATTATGAATTAAGTGTAAATATACTCTTAAGTATAAATGCATTTCCTATAAATATATAAATATATAAATATATATAAGTATATAAAAATATAAACATAATAAACACAAATATTACATTCTTATATGATCTATAAATATAATAATTTACATTACAATTTAAATTACAATTTACATGAGATATGAAGATTCTTTTCTATTCAGATAATACATTTTTTTTATTTTTTTAGGTACTGATATTATAATGTTAAAGTAGAGCGTTATCATCTTTCTATCAAAAATCGCGCGCTTGCCTAATACGAAATTTAAATGGATTATACTTAAAAATTCAATGGATTAAAATTTGACATGTGCATGTCACACTAAATGTTTTAGTAGATTCTGGAACTCTGGATCGGAGCAATTTCGTATGATATTTATGATGCTCAGATCTTACAAACTCGTCGAGACTCATATAGGCCAGTCAAAAATAACTATTTTTACGTAAAAAAATTATAAGATTTAGTTCGACGTATCAGATACCAAAGACTATAATATTTTTACTCATTTTATTCATTCTTTACAGATGATTATATATTGTAGACTTTAACTTCCTTATTTCAAATATTAACGACACATTTCTAATTTTATCTAAATGACATTGTATTTTCATTTATTATTCATATAAGCAATATGATTATTTATTAAGCATTGAATTACTAGAAAAAATATAAATTTTAAATACATAAAAAAGATTTAGATGAAAAAGTCCGTGACTCATTTTACTTGAAACATCTAATGCGTCCCTAATCTTCCGAGTCCCTTTGCTTCCATTCGTTGTGTTTATCTATAGTCGTGAGGACCAAGAGAGGACATCTCGAATGCGCGTGATCTTTTGTCCCCATGAAATTGGAAGAAACACTCGGCAGGACAACGAGGCGACGGCCGAACTCTCTCACGAAGGTGCATCCGTTCTTCCGTGAATGGGAAGCGCGTGTAATACATACGCGTGCTCACACGCTCACGATCGCAACCGGAGGAGATTCAGGGCGATCCTTTTGCGCGACTACTGAGAAAGAGAAGGCAGGACGAGGTGAAAGGCGACAGTTGCGCGAATGGGCCCCTACGGGTCGCGAATGAGCCCCTCGGCTCCTTGGGACGAGAACGGCGCGGGAAAAAAGGGTTCGTAAAAAAATGATCGGCTAGGATCTAAGATATAAAAAAAGATTTGTCCCCCTCGCGCCGGTGCGCCCTTACGATATCCTTTCCCCGAGGGCTAAGAACGCACGGCGATCACGGGCCCGAGGATTGAGGGGGTTTTTGCAGCTGGCCCCGTCCCGAATTACGGACGAAAAGGATTCGGGGGTCCATTCTTCTTCCCTGGACGAATAAGCTCTAAAGGACCTGCGTCCATACTAGATGCCTCTGACCTGCACCTCATCCTCTACTGCTGCCCTCGATTCACGTCGGGCCTCGAAGCCCTCCACTTATCGGTCTTTCTACTATTATGTCTCCTCGACTCAGAAACTTCTATATACGTGTCTTCTTTTTTTTTTATTGAGTTGGTTCTCACCCACCTTCATAGTATGATATGTATTATTGTGATGATATTATCATAACTTTGTGTTCTATTGTGATGGATGGTATAATCGTAGTACAACTGAAAGGATTGTCAAAACTTTTGACATTTACTCATAATGTTTATATGAATGTACATAAATTGACAAAATATTTATTTTAATGAATGGAGAGATGTTTTTTCTTTGAGAGGAAAATTATTTAATTAACATTTTATCAAAAAATTCATATACATAAGAGTGCAGAGTTATATATAATAATAACTCACGATATTTTGCATATTACGTTATCTTTAGAAGCCGCTTGATATGGTGTTACTATTTTCCGTATTAATATCATACGCGTTTGGCTGCATTATCTTCTGCTGACTGTCAACGGACTAAGTCAATATTACCAAGTAAAACACATAAATTGTAAATTTTAGTCGGTGGCGACTATACCAGGAAATTTTAATCACAAGCGCAGATAAGCTTCTAAACAAAGATACCAGCGAATCATCGCGTATCTTCCTGCAGCAATTTCTCTGTCACTCTTCCCTTTGTACAACAGTACAATGTACATGTTTTTGTATTTACGAAACTTTTGGTCGCGTCCGCTCCTTCTCCGGGATCCTCGGTCAGAAACGCGACATAGAAAAGCGTCCGGACAGGATTATGTCACATGGTCTAGCACGCCGGGCGTCCTCAAACGAGATTCGTTTTCGTGGTCCAGCGAGAATCGTGAAAGATCACAAATTGCTCGGACAATTTTCTATGGGGGATCGATCTTCCTTACTAAATGTCCGCTTCTAGAGATGTCGAATGGGATTACGTCGCGTGAAACGAAATGGATTCGCTCGACTTACACACTGGAAAGGCGTTTCTGGATAACGGGCGCTAAAAGCGAATTTTACAAAGCGAGCTTAAAAAAAATTTCAATTGTGACCGACATAATATTTAAAATTTTAGTAAAATTTTAGCTTTAAACAATCATCACTCGACTGATGTCGAATGTAGTTGAAATAATCTTCTCTTACAATTGAATAGGAAATTGTTTTTTTTTTTAATTAAGTATGTATGCATAATTAAATTAGCGTATACTTGTTTTTGTCGAAATGACAGTCGCCATTGCGATTATTACAAGTTTCACGCCTTGATGGCGGAGGAATCCGAATTCTTATCTGTCTCGAGTGTGCTATCGTCGTTGAAATATTCGCGACGTCATTGGCTCGGGAATATTTTCGCTCTGCGCCGCTTAATCCGATGAATAATCACGTGCTCACATTTCGACCGATCCGAGCGCTGCGATTGATAACTCGAATGAAGGCGAGCGTGACTCAATGTCGGGCGGAGCGTTACGATGCAATTCGTGTGAGTCGGTGGAATAATTGAAAGACTGCAAAATCGCACAAACACATAGATCGCGAAAGGTAAATGTTATAAAAATAAATAAGAAGAAAGATACTTGATTAAGCGATCTGCATTTAGTTTGTTCGTAGCAAACGTCATCTCTCGAGCAAGATTCCTTATCAAATGCCATTACCGCAACCGTATCTCAGAGAGTCCGCACACTTAATACTGACAATAAATTAATTCCAGGTGACTTAAATCACCGAAAAACCTTCTGCCCGGAATTTTTCGTCCGTGGTCACGCAGAAGGTGATGGCGTCGCCATGACACGAGTGAGGGAGCAAACAATTGTACAAATAGCGCTGTATTTCATGATAACACATGTACAAACAGCCTTACGTAAAGCTGGCAATTACGATAAAACTGGACGGGCGAGAAAAAACATGCGCGACGCGCACTTTTCGTGTACACAACGAGGGAGGGAGTGCAAGAGGTGGCGAGAACACACGTGGCTCTTGGGTCATCGCGAGCAACTTTGCATAGCAACTGATTGTCTTTGACTGTGAAGCGCCCGATGAAGTTCAGTGTAAATTGCGAAAGAAACTTTTCGAAGATCCATATCGCTAAATATTACTTTTTCACGAAAACATTTGTCATTTGCGCCTCTTAAATTGGCAGGGAAAAACAGAAATTAAATAATAGCCAATATAATAGATATGGTGCATTCTTTTGCTAAAATTCACTCTTATCGCAGATGCGAACTCCTTTTTCTATATATCCTTTATATATATAAATATATAAAATAGATGATAGCGAAGATGATAAATTTTAACAAAATTCTAAATATTAAAGAGAGAACTCTTTATTTCTGTTATGTTTGAAAGTCATCATTTCACGATTCATGCGATTTGCAAAGGGCAAAATAGCGAATTATCGTAATTTGCTGTAATATAAAATAGAAAACACGATTTACAATTAAGTGATATAATCCGCGATCCACTAAACAAGTTATATCAGTGGTAATTAAGGCCTGTCCATCAAAAATTTAATTAAATTTTCATTGCACACGTTACGTGTAACACAAACAGAAATTGCGCGTAGCACAAACGTGCTTGTCTCTGTGGCGCTGTTGTTGTACCTAGAATAGGTCCTTCATGAACATGTGTACAGGGTTGCTTTCCCGCAAGTGCAATCCTGCGAGCCTGTATTAGCATTCCTGCAACCGTCTCAACAGAATTGTGTTTGGACGGAAGGTTGATTAATCATTATCATATTTTCGCGGCTAGGTAAAGAGAGCGACGCGTGAATCATTGGCTCGTAAAATCGCAAGCTAATCGAGTCGTAAGAGATAATACGTAAAATTTTCTTGATTTTTTTCATGTAACGCGATAAAAAATGGACTATTCACGTGGCAGCGTATGTTAAACAGGAACTTGCTATCGGCCTTTTGATATTTACTTGCCTAATGAATATCAAATTATGTCTAATTAAACTTATGTTATGTACTAATCTTTTTATAATATTTCAATAACGTTAGATAAGACAGAAAAACATATCTCAGTGTATCTCTATTTAATATTATTTGTAATTACGTCATCCGGTGTTGTTATTATTTGTGAGTATAGGGTTGTTAATATAAATTTAGCAAATTAAATTAAGTAAGTGGATAAATTTATGAAAACACAAGCGTAATTGAATTCTTGCAAGTACATTTCCTATCTACGGGGCATTTTCATCAAAAACTGATTTGCATCCCTTCAATCGGCCAAGATTAACCCTCGAAACCACCCTAGAAACGGAGATTGGTGCCCTCTGACGTAGAAAGGGAGAAATCTCTGCTGCTCGATTCGGTTTCCAGGCGGGGCATGCGCCGACTGTACGTCAGGCATCTGCCCTATCGATCGTGTGTGCGACAGGGGTAATAGGAGACTTCAGAAGATCGGGTCGGGGAAGAGCCCGGGCTCGCGGTATAGAACTTCTGTGTGCCTTGTATGAACGGGCCCTTAAAACGCTCGCGCACGTGTGTGTGAGACTCCTGCGGCTAGGCAACCCAACTTACATGAGATTACGCCGAGCCAATAGCACGGCAGGAGCGCCCGTCAAAGACATATCTCAATGTGTGGTATGAGCCGAGTCTCTAAAAGGGGATTAGAGCTCCTCGTATTCCAGAATATGCGCCCGCACACGCGCGCCTTGGCAGACACGTACCACGTTGTGCGAATATACGGACGTGCGTTTGCATGTGCGTGTGTGGGCGTGTACACAAACGTAAACGCGTACGGTAAGGGTGTGCGGGCTCATCGAACGCCGCACCGGAAGTTCTCTCCGAAAGAACGGATTCACGAAGACGCGATCAAAGAAAAGAGCGAGGGTCATAGGTGAATAAACGGACGGATAGAGTGGGGGACGAGAGATGATACGTTTTGCGAGATATGTCGAGCGCACTTGCGACTCGATATGTTTTTGACAAGGAGTATTAGGCGGATTTAAAAGACGCATTCGCGATTTGACATGTTGCACCGATCTGTTCGTAGATCCATGTGAATATCAAGACTCAACAGAAGCTTTAACCCTGACACTACACAATAACCATACATCTCTCAGACGTATTTGCGTAATTTTCCCACTTCCCTTCTCTTCCTAAAAATTAAAAAAATCCAAACTATTAAAATTATGTTAAAGTGAACAAAAAGAAAAATAACAATAATTATATCTTACGATAACATTCTATCATTTATAAATTTCAATTTTTTTAATAATATACGTCTATTAGACGTACGGTGTTTCTCAATCACTAAAAATGAGAGCTATAGCGTTAAAGACAGGATTAAAAAAGGGAGTAGAATTTAAAATTATCTTGAGAAATCAGTGAAATGTTAATCGAAAAATATGTAATTTTTACGATTTATGACAACAGAATTTGAGTAATATTGTATATTATATGTCATACATTGAAAATCATTGTTTACTATAAATTATTTGTTTTTTTAGTCTAAAGCTAATTGCAATTTTCATGTTCATACATTCATTGATGATAAAATTTCATATTTCTAAATTATTAATTGTTTCCTAAGTATTGTGGAACAATCGTATAAAAGATCACAGCATACAGAAGACGTTAAACTGCAATAACATCTATCAATTGCCAATCAATCATGCCATTTGATACGGTATTTCTGAAATCCAATTAGGAATGTTATTTCCGATTTATTGAATGAAACCTACTTACGTTATTACGAAGAAGATTCGATCGTTCGTTCGAGGCTTATCCTACCATCGCGCCGATGCGATTGCGGGAGAAAACTTTTCGTAGTAGTTCGCGAACGAAAGTTTAACCGTCGAACGAAACTCCGACGATGAAATAGTGCGACGGTGTGGGGGTTGGTTTTCAAAGTCGCCGTTGACTTTCACCGTCGCCAATTATACGGACGCGGCGCCTTGTGGCGCTTTCGATTTTTGCAGAAGTCGCATCCGATATACCTTAATTTGAATAAATTTCCGAAGGAAGGTGTTCGCGGCTTTCCACCTTCTAACTCTCCTTTCCTACCCGTCGCCCTCGAGCCTCATTCAACCCCTCCCTTCAACTCTCTCCGCGGCGGCGGCGGTGTCGTAAATCGCGAGTTCACTTTCCGCACTTTTCACCTAGTTGGCGCGCTGCCAGAACGATGGTAAAGGGGTGAGACGCTGAAAAAAGCTGCGGGGGGTGAAGATTGCGAGGGAGGGAGAATACCGAGCCGAGGAATTTTACCTTTACGTGGGTGCGAAACTTCCCCTTTAAGACGCAACGGCCCACAAACCGCCGCTGGCGCGAACGACATTTTACCACATTACTTTATGCTTATCCTCGGAATTACTTTGCTCATCTCCACCAACTCTGTTTTTAAGCAACAAATTGCCACGTTTTGCGGAATAATTCCAAGGTTTGTAACGTGAACAATTGCGGGGTGTTAAGATTAAGAGGCAACGTATAACAAAATTAATGTTTCGGGCACATAGAGCTTTCTTTATTATTATCTCAAAGAAACGAAAAATGATGGTTGTTCTTAAAGAAATACCTACTTTTTTATAATAAGATATTAATATTATAATATTAGTACTGTCAGTGCAATTATTGCTGAGAAGATTGTAAATATTATAGACAGTATGTACGTATATATGTAATAAAATTTTCAATACGGAAAAATAATTTTGCAACCAATTTTGTGTGTGTTTGTGTGTCTACAAATTACCTATTAAAACAAATAAAAAAATTACACAGTCACAGATTTGTGTATAAATGATAATTGCTCGTTTATGCACTTTTTTCTCTCTCTCTCTCTCCTTTTCGCGCGCACGTGATATAGCAAATGCCAAAAATATCAGACGAAACATGCACGTGCGGTCATGGGATGACACGGGGAGATCATCTCGATGTCCAGTTCGTCTAGTGCCGGACCTGCGCGTTTCGCGTGGCAAGATCATATGGTGGAGACCCGGGATCCGATTGGGCCACCGAGTTTCGCCGGGGCGGGTTCTAAGCCGGTTTAGGGGCAGTTTGTGCGTGGAGCCACCCTCCCATTCCACTCTGGCCATGGGGAATAAACGGCATTGCCGTGATGGTACCGACCTACGGTCACACGTGCTGGACAAGACTCCCTCGTCATGCTCGGCACGTGCTGGACGTGTGTTGTCAGGTGACAGCGAAGATTTATGAGAACGGTGTACGAGAAACGTTGGTCAATTTTCGTAATTATTAGGGTCGAGGGAAATTCTGTCATTACTCGAGGATGTGCGAGGATGAATTGGCAGAATCCGCACGATATATCTATCACGATATATCATAAATAATTTTTTAAATTATATAGAATGTTGTAAAATATTCCGCTTTCTCTCTGTGAGTTCTTCAACAAGAACTCATTTTTTAAACTTTTGTAATAGATTGTACAAGTTTGTGATATGTTGTACAAGACCGTTTATTTTTATTATCGTATCTGCACGAAAGAGAGAGAAAGAGAAAGAGAACATATTACACATAATTATTGTGTTATATTAATAATATAAATAGAGAGAAGACATATACTTTAAATAATTAATCTCTTTCTCAACAAGGATTAAATACAATACATCATTCCTATATACATCGTTCAATTTCGTATGCATCTTCTGGCTCCGCATGTGACACGAAGTTGACACATCAGTCTTCGACTATATCTTGATTAATCCTTTACGAATTCACTTACCCTCGATTCCGAAATCCGTCCATTAATCTCATTTCGCTCAGACGTTTGCAAACCATTTGAGATGCATCTGAGCGCACAAGTCCAGTGTCGCGTCCAACTGCGTTGGACGAATCACGCGCGCAAAAACACACCACTATGCTCTTCGTCGCGGGAGGCAAGGAGGAAGACGGTAGATCGGGGGTTGGTTACGTGACACACGAGCCACCCCTGCGAATGGCCGAGCGGAGCCCGGCCGCCAAACAATCGATATATGCGTTCAAAATGGCCGCCAGGAACGCCACCCACCCTACACCAAATCTCCCTTCGCCCCGTCCCACGTATACCCCTTGCCACCTCCTCCCCCCTTTCAGCCACAGTCCTCACCCCCGTCGAGCTCTCTACATCCCTCTCACGTATGCCCCCGAAGCTCTTTAACTTCGAAACCCAGCCACTGACTGCCAACCAGCCAATACTACCCTCATCGTCCCACGAGGGTGTTTCGTTCTTTCTCATTCTTTCTTTCCTTCTGTTTCTTCCCTCTTTTCCTTCAATTTATTCTTTTTATCCGTCTCCCGATTCTTCTCCTTTATTTTTCTCGCTTCTTCATTTCTCTCAATCCTCTTCTCTCTTCTTAGATATCTGTTCATCTCCAGTAAACGCGCTTGGTTTCTACCCTCAAAAATGACGCCCTCGTAGACAGATAAAACCTGTAAAATTTATTGCCGCGCGCGAAGTGTTGCAACTATCACGCAAGCCGTGCATGAGTCGTGATAAAAAACGAGGGACCAAGAAGCGGTCTAGGCTATAATCCAATTTGGATGCACGAAAGCGAGTTTAGATTCTTTGTTTTATTGATGCGCCTTGAAACTAGAAACACGCTCCTGTACGTTACATATAATTTCTCTTGAAATTGAAGCCAGCGGCTAGTTCTAATTGTATAACGAAATATGTTCCTTTAATAAATATTAATTAAATAATAGTGAATAATTGTTTAATTAAAAGCGATAAGTAATAACGTACGCGAGAGAAATTGGATTTATTTTGGGGGGCTGATTGTGAGTATACATATGTGTATTCCTTGAGACGGTGGTCTCATCTGACGTACTTCAAGATCGAATAAGATAGAAGGAGCACGATATCCGCGACGAAAAAGCGAGACGGAAAATGGAAGGAGGAAACTAGTGAGTTTATTAAAATATAATAGCGTTATCAAGACGGCCGCGAAAGAGTGAAGGGGAAGGCGTCAACTTTAAGAGGGAAGTTTTCTTAAGTGTTCTTAATTAGAAGGGACCTGTTGCTTCGGAAAAAACCAGGTCACGGCCGTAGACACGCCGACGACGACGACGACGCCCCTACCCTGCCCCCGTCCCATCCCTGCGACGCTCGCCACCCCCCTCTCCCCCGGCAACCCCAGACGCTCCCCCCCCCCCCCAGACTCGTAACAGTCATTATTTTCTTTTTATTCTTCTTATTCGTGCTCCTTCTTACCTTTCTTCGTCGTCGTCAATCTTCCCTTGTTCTTCTTATCCTTCTTCTCTTCCTACACACAAACTTCTCTTTTTCCACGTTTACTTCTTACCCTCGGGTACTACAATGCTCCATAGAATATTTAGCAGGTCGCACCTCTTGCTGAACGTCGTCGCTTTAAAAGAACGTCACCGCGACTGAGCGAGTACTCGAGCGTGGTAACGAACACGGTAATATTCATGTACCGGGTGTCTCGAGAATTCTCATGAGCCGTAAACTATTATTTCGATTACGGAGCAATTGGTAAATCCTATTGACGCTCATCTCCGAAGTTAAATCCTGCGTGATCCTTTTATTTCCTCGCGATCCTTTTTATCTTTCCCTCCCCGATATGTTTGTTTATCCTGAGTTTTCTAAAAATTGATATCCTCCCTTCTTGAATGACAGTCTACTTGATATATTAAGACCTGATCTGTTTACATTTCAGTACATTTCACTCGAGTGAATTTTTTTGTTTGCGAACTCTAGAATATAAAATGCTCCAAATAACGATATCTCACAGATATATTATAATTTTAGGGAAGAACGCGAAATAATAAAGGGCTAAGTTTGTAATTAATATACATTAACATCATTTAAGAGAAAAGTTAATATCATTTCTTTCAGAGATGCAGTAACTTTCTAAGTAGATGTTGCATGCAACTTTTAATGCATCAGGTTTAAGCGTTCTATATTTCAAAAGAAAATTATATAAATATTTACATTATACAAATTACATTATATAAATATTTCTGTAATTTGTAATATATATTCAACACTCACACCCGCTTGGTTCATTAACCTTATTATATTTCTTTATTTTTTTTAAATCATTGAATCTTGACTTGTTATTGTTTTATATATAAACATTCTTAATGTAAAGAATAGTATGATCATACTGTAAATTGAAAAGTAAGAAATGTGAACCACCTGGCCAATCGTCAAACCAATTAGGTCGCTATAGTTTCCATAACGCATTTCAATCAAAATCGGCGCACACGGGCGCATTGTATCTGCTTCAAGACTCTTGTTCGCATCGAAGGAACCTTGTAACGCGACACCGTCTCTCTTTTCTCGAGATCTAGATCTTCCGGCGAAGAAAACGCCGCCCGAAATATCGACGATGAACAGTTACCACGTGCGGATGCGCGCATCTGTCGGCGCAGTTTCCGTTCCAGATCTAGACCGCGAGTATCGACGGCCGAAGGAGAAAAAAAAACGATCGAGATGCAAATTCTTTTTTCCCCGTGCCCTTGCCAACCCCCGATAACTCGCACCGGTTAACCGTGTAACGGTTTTCGTCGCGAGAAAAAAACGCGAAGAGAAGAGAACGAGGGAGAAAGAGAGAGAAGATAAGAGTACAGGAGAGGGACGGGCAAGGAAGGGTTGAAGGAAGAGGAACCTCCGTCAAATAAATTTGAATATCGATGCCCATTGAATCCGATCGAAGGGGTTCGGCAGAAGTCTCCTTTCACATTGCGAAAGGGTTGCAATTTGAATATTCTCGCCGGGGTAACTAGGACGTATCGTACGGGGTACGGGAGCGAGGCGGGACACTCGGGACGGGCACGTAGCGACCTCCCCCTTGCTTTTTTCTCTATTTGTATACTTCGCGAAAGGTATTGTATCCGCGAGGAAAAACCCAACACCCAGCCACCAGCCCCGAGGCATTCTGTTCCATTATTAAAGTAATCAGCATCATTGTAACGGGCGTTCGGTTTTGACTAATATAGAATATCGGCGGAGGGGTCGAGTCCCAATCGACAGGTAACCCGTTCCGAGGTTAAATCAACTTCTCGCGAAAGAAACAGTTTCCACGACTCTGAACGCTTTGCTATCACAACGGAAGATTTAAGATCGAGTTTTTTTCGTCAACAATATCGCATGTCTTCGACGATTATACTTTCAGTAATATAATAAATAGATTCAACTGTATTCTTTGTATAATAAAATCAGGAGAGAACAATAATGATTAAAAAATAAAGAAACAGAAAAAGCAACTCTTTGATGTGAAGAGAATATGCATATTTTGGAATTAAGATTTCTCGCAAGAAGGTTTTGTATATAATTTGCAATTTTAATCATAATTAATAATTACATTGTTGCAAAGTGACGATATTCAATGGTCCCAAATAGACGAATATTTCTACAAATTTACATCAGATATATCTAATAAGCATGTATAAATCACGTAACATTAAAATCGAAATCAAATTCAAACCTTGATACCAGTCATTGAATAAGATGATGACGGCAAACCGGCTTAGCTTTTCATTTACGCAAAAATAACAGAAAGATCGACGAGGAAGACGAAGGGTATTAAAAAATTACGACGGGCTGCGCATTTGTGAACGCGGCCGGCGGGACCGGAATTATAAGCGGCGAGAAAGCCGAGTGTCCTGAAGTACCCTCGACGGCGATGCAGACTATCTCGAAATCGCGAGGTCTATCGAGTGCCCTCGAAGATAAAAATCAAATTCTATACGTAACGGCAGAGGTGCGAAGCCCGTGCATGCATGGGTGACCGCATTGTCGGTCCCGGTGACGTCTTAACTAAGTCCCACATTCGTGTACGTACATGAGAAAGGGTCGCCCATCACCTAGACCAAGGCCCAGATACTCTATCGGTCAGAGATTGCGATTCCCCACATCTGCCGCGAGGATGGACGTCTACGGACGGAATTAGAACAGATCCTTGTCAGCGAACGGCTTTAATACGATTCAACGTCACGTCGAAACGTAACGAATGAAATGTAACATTGGTAAACGCTCGATGAAGCTACGTACATTGAAATATTAATTACATACATGTAACGTTTTATTTATGTGCAGCATTCCGAGTCTTTTTCTGTCATTCATTATGTGATTACTTGGGCAAATTATTTGATGAATTATATTGATGTCTAAAATTTTGCATCATAAACGTACAATTATCAAATCGTCTTTTGATATTTTAAAAGAATTGAAATCTTAATGCCTAATAATGATATTAATATTAATAATAACAAATCGAGTAAAAACAGTTTGGAAAAAGATTTATAGTTTAATTAATAAAGTCAAAACAATTTAAAAATTGAACAGAAAACAAATATATAATTATTTTATTTCTAAGTTATTTAACATAGTATTTTTTGTACATCATATTAGATAATATTTCAAAATATCCAGAAACGTTGCCTGAATCGTTTTCTGAAATTACTTTTATATACTTTACATATCACATTTCTGCAATTATCTCGTTAGGAAGTCGAGAATTCACTACCGTCATTTGGTCGATGATCGTAAAAGAGGAGTATCGAATCGTATTTTTTACGGCACATGAATAGTTGCGGCGATTCGAGAGATCGAATGCTTTGGACGAATCATTAATTATCGTCATAGCTATTCAGAGATGTGTGGATGTCCATATGAAAATCACATTACGATAAGCAATAGTTGTCAGAATGACTGCCTTGGGGGTTCATAGGGCCTCTCTTCTTCCCTTCTCTTTTCTTTATCTCTCTCTCTTTCTTTCTTTTTCTGTAAGCTAAAAAAAACTTTCAGGTAGCTCGTTTCCGTATACGTACATGGGGGGCCCCATCTGGGCCCTATGCGTGTACACTCGCACGCGTACACGCGCGGCATTAATGTGAGCGTGCGTGCGCGCTGGTATCAGGGTAGGAGACGCACATGGGACCCCATGGAATATGCATGCGTTTTGTATTCAGGAATATGTTAACCCTTTCGCTTAGTCTTTCGATTGGCGCCGTAGAAGCAACACCTCGATGGAGCAACGGTGTTCCTGACTGTCCGTCGCGTCTCTTCAGGTGAGATTTTATGTCCTACACTTTCGGTCCGAGACACGCGTTGCGTTTTACGTTACCTCCGCGAGTTACTGTTATTGCGAGATTGTTTGCGATGACGGAATATTCGCGCGTTTGAAATAACACCGACGAATTGTGTTTACAGGTTTGAAACTTCCTCTTTATTTATTTGAAAATTTACTTAAACATTAATAATACTTTGGAAATATTTGAAATGAATTATGAAAATATAAAACTACAATAATTATAATAATTACATGAATATCATGGTCGCAAATCTCAATCATGTAATAATAAAATATAAATTGTGTCATATTTTACAAATTTATTTTTTGCGCAGAAACATGATATCCTTAAAAATATATTACATAGTTATAAATAAAAACACAATTTAATTATATTATATTTGTATTATGAATAACACTTTTGTATCAATATTAGAATAACTCATTGGATAAATTCTGTCGAGGAAATATATTTATTCTCTTCCATAAGAAGAAATCAAATTGATTCGTTGTATCTCTGCAAATGTTTATATATTGACACGTCAAGAAGTGCTTTCAGCAATAGCTTTCAGCAATGGCGAGTTTCGTGCGCGCGATACGCGTCACGAAAGATGGAAGTAATGCAAAAGTAATATCATGCTCGGAGAGCATCGCGTACGTATAATAGCCGCCTTAAAAATATACGTCCATCGACGCGAAATGGCGCGGTAAAACCTCTCATTGAGTTACCGGTCGTTAAGCAACATTCAAATTCTTGCGCTGCGATAAACCGCTTTATTTGGATTCGAAGGCAATACAAATAAAATTATCATGAGCTTTGCATCGTAAAAAGGATTGCAATTGCAATGATATCAAATATTCTGAAGTTTCGGGCTGAATCGTTCGACACTAATACAATTATGATGTCGTTAATAAAATGCAATTTTAATGAGATCTTTAATATCTATTCCTAATCTATTCCTCGTACTTTAATGCATAAACTGCAATTTTAGATAAAATCTTTAGGATAGTATTTGGATTTGGATAGAAAAATATTCCTCGTATTTCGATACATAAATTGATTTAATAATTAAATATATTAATGATTTAACGAATTAAATATAGTATTATAAATATAACATCACGAATGATAAGTATAATATTGATTAAGTATAATATTGAAAAATTATATCTTATTATTCTTTAACGCTTTCTTTTGAGATAACACCGACGAATTGTTGACGAATTGTTTACAGATTTGATAAACTTCCTGTTTATTTATTTAAAATTTTACTTAAATATTGTACATTAATAATACTTTGGAAATATTTCCTATATAGTTTAATAATATTAAATTTTAAACATTAAATTTTACCTGATTTATATCTCTTGCACATTGCGCAGTATATTTAAAGTCCAATTATTTTCTTCTGCTCGTTTTACATTTCTTTAAAACTATTGTAGATATTTTATGTTTAAAAATTCATCCTGACGTGTGTAATAATCGTAAAACATTTACATTCAGTTTCTTAATTCTATTTCGACTTGAATTTTAAGTATTAATATTTATCACATTCGACTATCTTTTAAAAAATCAATTTTTTTTAATCAGTTTTTCAAAAAAATCAGTTTTACTTGACGCTGTAGCTCGATCCATCTAATTCGAAGCATGAAGCCATTTTGTAAAGGTCACCCTTCATCTAAGTTTCGACGGCCATTTCTGCACCCCCGCGGGCGCCATCCCCGAGGTCATATTCAGTCCAATTGCCTCGAACTGGCGTGGTTTGTCGGCTTCTCTTTCAGACTTCCCGCTGACAGGCAGTTGACCACTGGTCAGTTCTCGCTTGACCGTGAATAATTTGATTCTTGACGATAAAACCCTTAGATGTAAACCGTGCATGCGCGAAATTCGATCAGACGTTAAACACAAGCTGTTGAGTAAGCCTTTCGCCACCTACGGTGTTCGATTTTCGTGATGTTCCTTCAATATTTATTAATTATTTCAAAAACTAAGAAAAGAAAGTATTATCGATAGTGTACTTAATGATGGAATGTTGATAAAGATTTTGATGATATTTATAAGAGATTGGTTTAAAAATTCAAATAATCATATACACAAATATATTAATATTCGTACATAATATCACAATATATTCTTCATCTACAATGTTCAACTACAATATTCATTTGCTTTACATAAACTCCATGTCGTCACCGGTTTTTCTGCGTCACGCTTATCTTTTCCATTATTCATTATAAACGTCGACGAATTAGCTACGGTGACGCACCTAATATTCAAATTACGCGACAGACTGTCACCCAATCGAAAATTCCGGCGCCGCGGCAACTGTTGTTTGACAAGCTACGGTTTGGAATCATGTGGCACGCATAAAACTCGAAAGAGTCCCGGCTCCCCTTAGTTAGACTTGCCGAATGCTCCGAGCGAATATTAATTCTCGCGGGCTCGAGACGGGACGGTAGGTGCTAATAAACGATTAAACACCGGCCCGTCGATAAATCACTCGCGGAATATGGTGTCGGGCGTGTGCCGTGAAAAGGAGTGACCGAACATTATCGTTGGTTTGAGTCCAGGTCAACCTGGACGAAGGACGAGATAGACAAGCGCAAGTAGAAAAGAGAGAGGGAATCTGGTTGGCGGTTGAATTTCCGGTTTCGCGTCCCTCGGCCACTCCGACGGGGGTCATTCGGGCCCCCTGACCCAGGTCGAGGGTCAGCCCAAACAACCTTTCCTCGGGGTCAGCCCACCGCGCATTACGATTCTGATTTACGGCCTGCGTTTCCACGCTCGATCTACGCGCACCGCCGAGAGTCGATGACCAGAAAGTGACCAGATTGAAGTGACGGTCCGACAATGTTCAATTAATCTCGATTGTACCTCGCTCGATCGTGTCACAACGATGAATATCCTGTAACGGGCATACAATAGCTCCTATTCTTAGAACATTCTTTACGAAACAAAGGATAATATATTAGAAGAATTGCATTAAAATCTGAAGAGTGGATTACATTTTCATAAATTAGGTTTGCAAATTTACATTGCGAATTTGGATAGTAAGAAACATAAATATATCCAGGACATAAAGTTTAGTCAAGAACTTTAATATTTTGCGAAAATCAAAGCATGCTTAATTATATATTAATATCATCAAAAGCTAATTATTAATTAAGTCAACACATGATGCGCCTCTATGCAAGAAGCAGGCAATTAGTGGTGAACATTGGCATAACCGATGAAGTCTTACGAAAGAGAGATGTATGTAAGAGACGTTTCAAAAGAGACTACTAGAATTCGTTGTCGGCTTCGGAAGAAGCCCTGACGCGAATCCCCTGCGAGCTTAGGGGCGGAAAGACGAGCGAGAACTAGCGAGCGGTTTAGAGCAACGACGAAGATTTCTAAGAAGTGATGCCAAACACAAATTGGCGCAAATTGGCGGTGGTTTCCGCGCAGGACGCACAACGCGAGCACTGCATAAGACGCTAAGCCACCGGCAAGCAATTGCAAAGTCTCGCTACATCGAGCCGCACGGAGTTTAGATGTGAAGACCAAAAGAGGATGGAGATAGAAGTGGAATAGACAGAAGGTAGAGCCGTAGAAGGCAGCTTCGGTGAAACAGGACAGGCAGGAGGAAGAGATGAGCGTAAGACGAGAAGAGAAGAGAGAGAGAGAGGCAGAGAAGAGATCGTTAGGCGTCTTACGTCTTGCATCCTGCCAGGACGGAGGCTTTATCGTGCACCGTTGCACGTACAGCGTGCCCCTTCTGTTCCTCTGGTACATGTACGCGCGAGAACGTACAGTAGGGTGGTTTTGGCAGAGCCACCCTCCCGCGTCTCGACCCCGAAAACCACCCTCTCGCGAGTAGCGAGGGTCACAAGCCGACGTTGCACTGGTTCAAGACGTCCTCCGCTCTGACAACATAGCGCTGATCCACGTCTCGTGTTATATTTATGCATCAAGAATTACCTAACGTACATATACATACATATCAAACAGCGACTTGTAAAAATGTCAATTGGCATCGAAGTCTACGTAAGAAAGTCTACGTGTAGTTTGCCTTTCATAGATGAAGTTAAATGAGAACTACGCAAATATAACACTCGCAAGATACAAAGTATTTATAAATAATTAAGCAGAATGATAATTTCCATTGAAAATATTGATTATAAGGATATGCGTGATTGTTTCCCACTTGATGTCTCGGTGCTGCTATCAGTTGTGGCTTTTTCCGAGACTTGCGTAAGGAGCGGAAATTAGAGAAACTTCCGAGAGATCGAGTAGTTCGAGCACTTCCCTAGGTACTTCCCCGACGAGCAAGTTCGAAACTGCTTCGTTGGGTATTCCTTATTGACTGGCAGGCAGTGGGAACAGGACATCTTGTGGCACGCCAGGGGAAGAGGGGTATTGCTTAGGCAACTTCAAATTAATTTCAAACGCAGAGGGAAACAATACCTGGTACTAATGTAAATCGCGCCGTCGCATTCTATGATAATTATATTTGATAAGAATCTCAAGTACACCGGGAAAGAATCCGTCTTGTCGTTGCAATTGTCACAATATTAATATTTTGGAATTTATGAAAGACGTGAAATGTAAATTTGTAATTTTCATAGATTTCACCTCTATGATATCCAACTTTAGAAACGTAAAATATAATCGCACAAAATCTTTCATATTTAAGAAGTAGAAGGAGTTATTGCCCTAATTCCTTGATAATAAATATTTCACCGATGTATCCACTGAAGAGTTGAAATTTCTTTAATGAAAATTCTGCATCGTACAAAGGATTAACGTGCGTGCGAAGGTATTAATTGCACACATAGTGAGTACCGTTTGGCGAAATACGAGAGCGCGATGTTAATGGAATTCGACCCGGACGAGGTGGTTTCGAGATTCTATCTACCAGAACAGGGAGAAAGGCAAGGAAATGCGAACCACCGCGCAAAGCGAGCGAGAGAGAGAGAGAGAGAGAGAGAGAGCTCATGTAATTACGACGTGAAGACTCGGTGAAGCTGCTGCAGTTTCGTACTTTGGTAAGGACGCTCCCGTGCCAGCAAGTGCAGGCACTCGTGCAGCCCTGAGGACACGAAACATCCTTTCTGAAGGTGCCTCCGGGTCTCGTTGAGGATGGGGTCTCCTCTATTCCACGAAATACTCTTGCACACTTAATCGTGTCGCATCTTGTTCGCCGATACTCGTGGATGCGCGCGCAAAATCCGGTGTACTGACGTAAAAGTTCGCGTTAGTTCTTGGAGAATTAAACTAGCTCGAAGTCTTCTCGTACTGATGCGTCTTTGCCATGTCTCTCGAAGAAACGTTTAATAAGAAAGCCATGTTGCAGTGGTACTGATGACTCACATGTATAATGAGACGTGAGATTTTATTTATGTTTCACAGAGTAAGATCGCTTAGGGGTAACGAATTGTCGTGATTGAACCAAACACGATGAAAGTAATTAATACAGTAATCATAAACAGTAAACGAAAAGTTATACAATATTACTAATTGTTTCTAAAAAGACATTTTTACACATAAATATTAAAAGAATTAATCTCAATAAGATATAAAGAAATGAGAGCATTTTATATTTTATCCAAAGAATGTTATTAGATTACATAATTATAGAGATAAATTTATATGTCATAATTATTACATTACCGCAATAAAAAATCTACATCCTGAAAATGAGATTGCGATCTACAAACCACTGCTAGAAATAATTGATTCACATAAATCTTCAAAAGTCATCTCAACTCAATTAACTCTTAAATCGATGTTTGCCCCGATATCAAAATTTAATCTCAGCGAGATATCTATAATAAGGTATGTCTCACAGTAAACGTGCAACGATTTTAAATTTGTGATTATCAAGCTACAATGATATTTTCAGCTTTCTCACTCGGCAACATTTTCTACTGCCTTTTCCATTTATTATTTCTACCGATCATAATATCAGTCGACAATACTGACGTCGGAATTTCGTCCAGTGATGTGCTGTTCGCGAGAACATCGAGGAAACTCGACGCGTAATGCGTTATTTACGCGCGGCACCCGGTGTCGTTATTTATTAACAATTTGCTACGAGTTCGCGCGACGCATGCGAGCCTGATAACGGATTCCGTGCGCATTTCGAGAGAATTGCGGTGCGAAACATTATCACGCGATCGGTCAAACATCCTGAACGTTCGATGATGATGAACGACTTCAAAGGCGGAGGAACCGACGATTTCCGTTTGAGGAACGACGAATCTCCTCTCCTCCGTTCTCTCCATCCCGGTCACCACCCCCCGCGACTGGGAATCCATGTGCATGGGAGATCTCGTAGGATCAGGGTCTCTGGCCGTCTTAACCGGCAACACGATGGATCCCCTCTTTGGCAAGCCCAGAAGGTTACCATGACGACCAACACGTGACGTAACCACCCACCACTATGCCCGCTGAAACAAATGAAGGCACGTCCTTCTACCACCCCTGCAACCCCTGGCCATTGCCGTCGCCGCCACCGTCTGGTCCTTCTCCTCTTACACCTTCTGCCACCATACTCCTTTTCTTCCTCCCCCCTCTCTTTCTCACTCTCTCTCTCTTCTGTTTATCTCTTCCTCTGCTGCTTCTACCTTCCGAGATCATCGCAAGAGAATGTGGTTCTGGATATACGACGACATGTGGTAACGAAGAGAGTACCGAGAAGAACGCAGAGAACAAATGCTGTTAGGCGAAATTGAAAGGATCGCAATTTAAGGGATATCTCATCTAATCCGCGGAAAGGCGGAAAATTAATCTATGTCCCTCTAACGTAGTTGATATAGTTTTTGAAAACTATGTAATATCAAACTATGTAATAGTATGTATACAATGCTCCATTTTCATGACAAATTAGCGTAAAAAAATACTGTAGACAAAAAATTTATAATTCTGAAGGCTTTATAAAGGTACTCATTGTGTTACTTACATTGTGTAAAAAAACGTAATTGCTATTGTGTGAAGAAAAAGCTGCTTTCACCATTTTTAATGACAGCTGAATGTTACGATTATAAATTGTTATTATTTCTGTTTTACATCACTGTGTGGTTCCTACAGACGTGAGGCTCACGAAAGCTATGAGCAATAATTATTAGTTCTTTCTCAGGATATATACTTACATTTTTTTCTCAAACATTTGATAATATTCGACAAGTAAAAAGTTTCGAAAAGTAGAACTTCAGATGTAATATAAAACCGTGTCTATCATTTCTTCCGATATATCCATGAGACACATCGCCGTCCCATTCCTCTTTGATTCTGTTCTGCCCTTTCTGATTTCGCCCGGGTACATTCGCCTTCGCCATTTTCCCGATGCGACGCCGAGGGGGGAGGATTCGATTCCGTACTCCCAACACGCCCCGATCTTTGCAAAGTCTTTTTACCGATTTTACCATTCCCTCTGTCTTTATCCTTCTGTCTTCTTCCCACTTATCAGCCTCTTTCTGCAATCCGTCGGATCGAGGACGTTATCCTTCGGCGGGAATACGTAACGAGAGGACGCGCGAAAAGACAAACTTCGAATCAGGGTGCCTGAAGGGACGGAAGTCTTCTGGCCGATGAAAGGCAAAAGGGTGGAAAAATATTCCTGAATCTTCCACCGAATCTACCAGCATCCACTAACTTCAAATGATTTCCTCCCTGTCCATCTTTTTATCATCGACAGGCGTGATTTCTTAAAAGAAATTTGTGCAAATTCTTGCAACATGTCTGCTACAAAAGGAAATAGAAGAGTGAATATGTCTCTTAAATTTTAGACAGGAAATTGAAATATTACCGTTATAAAATATTATACATAAAGTTTGTTAATATTGTCTTAAATATTGTCTTAAATGATAAATATTTTGTTCTATCACTGTATTATACTATTTATTCGAAAATATTTATAAAAAGTCAAGTAAAATGATACATTTTTTATATATCAAAATTATGATAACTCAGTGATAGAACGTGGTAAAATATTTCTTCATTTTCTTTTTGTTTAATTTTGTAGCACATTAGCATGGCACTACCATTTCACAATAACAATATCGTATAAAGCCTGTCTTTAAACTAATTAAAAGAACATTCTGTCAAATAATTATTATTAATTACAACAAAATGAAAATAAATCATATATAAAATTATAATCTAATAACTTTAAACAAAAAAAAATATATATATATATGATATATTTTATTGATATGCACGAAGTACTGTAAAAAATTCTGGCAGGCTCTAGCCTGCAGAGGCATATAAACAGGGATAACTCAGGGTTGAGGAAAAGGGAGCAGAATTTCCGTATTAGCAGTCGTTCTTTGATGAAATTCGCCCTTCGATTTCTTCCAACTCATCGCTCTCCCTGTCTCGCGTGCACGCTCATATGCGTGCGCGGCCTTTTATTCTTCTTTCTTCTTGAAGCAATATGACGCGTCGGAGGAACGTCTTGGCGCCGCGTGTACGTGACACGCTCGAATACACGCGATTTCCTTTCCTTCGGAGGTCAATTTCCCTCGCGAGCTACATCAAGAGTCGCACAATTCCATGAGAACTAATCCTTGATAATAAAGAACGATCCGTAATTTTATGATTGCTTAAAGATGATCGGCGCGTAAAGTTCGTTTGGAAAGTTTTTATTGTAATCAATTTTTCTCGATTTTAGAAAAGAGAAATATATTTTTGTTATAAATTCATGAATAAGAAATGTATTTTTAACAATAGTTATTATGACAATTTCTGTATTAATAATGGAATATTAATGAGATATTAATAATTGAGTGAAATGTAATTTCTTGTATGATATTGGCGTTAGATTCAATTTGTAATTTAATATTTTAGAATTTAATTTGTAATATAATTAGAGAATTGTAATACAATTAGGGAACAATTATTTGGATCATAGAGAGCAAAGTATATAAATACAGCAACAAAATATATATCAGAATTTTCGAAATAGCTTTATTTTATAATAGTTAAATTTGACATTAATTTATTTTATTAAAAAGATCGACTTCATGAAACAAAAACATGCTTTTTTCCTTCTTTTCTTTTGAGTTTTGTCTACGTGTTAATAATTTGCAATAAAATATGCTCATATGAGTCGCGTCAATTATAATAAATTAAAATTGGTATACGCTCGTGATTCTCTCAAAATTTATTAGCTCCACAACTATAAATAATAGATTATCGAATAAATGTATCAACATTAATTGATTTTTGAATCTACCAATATCAATTAATTAAGAAATAATTAGTTTTAAAGTCAAGATATAAACGATCGACGGGAACTCGCGAGAGTGAGTAGAAATGAAAGGCACCGATCGTTTGTCCCGAGTGTCACGAGTCGAACTATTATCCCTTCAGATTGGTTATTTTCCGTAAATACCATTTTGAAAAGCCAATAATGCTGTTCCCCATTGTACTAACTTCGATCCTCTGGTGACGTGTTTTTCCTTCTCGCTCTTGCTCGCGCACGATTTTCGCGATCGCTACGTCCTTCTCTCTACGGGGTGTCTGTCGACAACACAAACCGACAAAAGTAATCCCGAAAACGGGCACAGGTGATGCAGCTTCCAGTGGGAAAAAAGTGGGTCCGGAACTTACTGTGGAAAATGCATCGCGAGGGGAACCCTAATTCAGATAACGGGTTAACCCCTGTCACTTTCGAAGGACTAAAGGGAAAAGAGAGACAGAGAGAAGAAAGGAGAGGGAAAGAGGAAGAGGAGAAAATATACCGAGCATATACCTGCAGTTTATTGCACGTATCGGGAAATCTGAAGAGGAAGATAGAGAGAAGGGTAGATAGAACGTGCGAAGGCCAATTTTCGAGTGGTGCCGCTGAGGGTCCTACACGCACATGAGTTAGAAGAAAAGGATACCGCTCCTACTGTCGAACGAATCAGGAAGTCACACTTTACAAATACCAGCGATGTCTCACGTAAGCTATCGCTTTCAAGGTATTAGGAGAAACAGAATGGAAAAAAATTTATCTAAACAAAAATATGAACTGTAAAAGTATGAAGGAAGTAATCGACAAATCAATTGATATATGAATAGATGCAGATACGCTTCTACATACATTGGTAAATCCTTCAACTGTAAATTGAGCGATACAAGACGCGACGTATCAGTTAGAGAGCCAATTTATCAAGAAAGAAAGAATTTTATCACTTTTTCGAAGAACGACGTATTCGATCACTCATTTAAATGCTTAAACTTCATTTACTGAGACTTCAACGTCAAGTTACAAGTCGACGTATCGTGGAAAGTTTCATAATAACGACGGTGTAATAAACTTTGGTGCGTATAATGATGACAGCGAGTATGCATGAACTTGGCGTATCTTATATGTACTTAATGGATTAACATACGTTGCTTCTTCATCGGGAATATGAAATTTATAATGCATATATTTGGGTTTTTGGTGGTTTATAAAAAATAACGTCATGTCTGTGAAGAACTCACAGTTCTCTGTTAGGATTAAATGCGCAATATTATTATTATATATTCAATATTATTATCTCTTTCTTCAAAATCATTATTTACTTACTAAAAGTTATATATTATGTATTTTGTAAAAGTTATACGAACCATCCTTCTACAAAATTATTTGAAATCTCATAATCGCTTAGATAGGAAAGTCTAGCATAAAATTCAATAAAATAGATAAACGCGAGCAATATTAATATAATCCCACTTCGTGAAACATTCAGCTTTTGAATTGCAAAAAAAATTATTGAAAGATTCTCTGAGAAAAAAAGTGAAAAGAGCGAAGAAATGAAAGAGCTGCGTAAAATCCGAACGATGCTATTAAAGAGCGAAAGGAAAAAATGAATGAGAGAGAGAGAGAGAGAGAGAGAGAGAGAGAGAGAGTGAAGAGTAAGGCAGGAAAGAGGAAGTGCAAGTGAAGGTGCAAGCGTTGAAAGAACGAAAAAGAGGAGCCAAGGTGAATCTCCCTCGAGGCGCCGGCCTTGAACTACATTTTTAATTGCGACTTCCTCGCCGAGCTCTCCTCGCTCCCATCAGCATGCCAGCGAGCTCCTCCGGATGATAAGAACAAAAGGGAAACAGTTTTCTGTCGACGCCGCCGCAGACGCCTACCTTGTCACCCCCTCGAATCTCCTATACAGTCACCCCCTCTGCCACGGTGTCCGCCTACCGAGCTCCTTCCCCCACATTAAGTCTCCCCGCGTATTCCTTCCCTCGCACGGGGGCCAACTTTTGCCCCCTACCTCGTCGAGCTGTCCCCCGCCTCCTCTCATCCTTCTCGAGCTACCGCGGCCCACCCCTTTTCTCCGTGCAACAAGTAGCGCGTTCATTTAAGACGTGTCGGCGTTCTTTTGTTCGTTTTAAAAAGCCAAAGCACCAGCAAAGTTCCGCTTTAAGGAGGCAAGACCGTTATCCCCACTGCGAGCAAAGTTCAGAGGTAGTTGGCGGGCGGAAAATGCGGTAGCATTTGTTCCGTTAGCTTCATGCCAAGAGATATAGCTTACAGCTTACGTTTACGCTGTCTTTTTATCCTCCTTACCAGCTCGTTACCCTCGATCGTTTTCAGCGGCTGTATAATTTATTGTTCGACCTAAATCCGGATCTATAATAAGCGTAGTAAGCTTTAAGTCGTTGACCAGACTAAGAAACTGACCAATCACAGTCGATTATTCTCCTCGTATTACACTGTGATTGGTCATTTTTTTATAGCTTAAGGCTTACTACCACTATTGTAGACTCGGACTAACAAAATTGCCCAAAAATTACTCTCTCTCTCACATAATTGATTAAGTTACACAAAAATTTACGTTGCAACATAAACTGTCGAAGGAATATTTCATCGATCATATCGTTTATATTAGAAAAAAATGACGGTGGGAAAAGATAAAAGGGATTAAAAATGGGACAGGTTGTATTTTTAGGAGGGGTATCTTGGCATATGGCCTCTGTGCCAGTATCTATCTAGTTAGCGTTAGCTTATGCATCCGTGTTCTGGTATACTTGGCGTGGAACGATCGGAGACGGTCGTCCCAGCATCCCATTGAGATCCATTCAATGGACCATCGCGCTTCGTTAACCAGTCTGTCGCATTTTTTACCTATCACCTATATAACCTTCCCGCGAAAGGTACAACCCTTTTTCTCGCAATTTGAATACATTGTACCCTCGGCCGACATACATATGTATATCCGACCGATATTCTTCCCCCTCTCCCCCTCCCCGTTCGTTCTCTCTCTCTCTCTCTCTCTCTCTTTCTCATGTCGAAGCGCTCCTTCCTGGTTCCTCTGTATCTCCCTTCTTTCTCCCTCTCTCTCGCTCATTCTCCGCGATTTCTCTCGCACACATATCGCAGTTTCTACCTAGCTAACCCTACGGGGGGTTTTGTTGTAGCTTGACCGAGTTTTTCCTCCTTTCTTCCATTCTTTTTCCCTCGTCCTATCCCGCGCGCCACCCCTCACAATGCGTCTGATTTTGATTTATATGACGCGACCGACAGCTCAAATCACCGAATCACCAACGAGTGAGTAAGAGTGAAAGGAGGAAGAGGGGTATCGCGGGATGCGTGGAAATTATAAATTCATGCTTTCCGTGTGTGTATAATGTATACATATATGAGAATCTGAAGACCGCGCGGCTCGTCTCCATGTTTCAGGGACCCCCTGCGCAATTCCAGCCCTTTCCCTGTTTCCGTCGCCTTTCATATCACCCTTTTTGGTCCGGCGAATATGAAAACGATTTCGATGACGCGCATCGCGCGAAAACGCCCAAGGTATTGTTCGTAAGAGCATCCTCCGTCGATTGAAGCCACATAAATATTTCGACGGATGGATGAACGGTTGGAGGAGTTCCAAGCATTGCGACTGCAATTGTTTGTTTGGAAAAAAAGAGAACTTCAGTAGATTCGACGCCCACTGTTTTTTTCCTAAGATACGTGCTTTATCTCTAATCGCGTCAGTCGCTATTTCATGCTATATGTATCTTTTTTTTACTTTTATTTTCATCCCTAATGTATCGCGCTACGCTCAATTTTGCATTAATGAGAAAATCGTCGCACGTTTCTTCATCTTCACGACATGAATTACGTCGACGACGCAACGCGTGCTCCCCCATCACATTTCATTCCACGCCCGCGAACATCCGCGCTTCCACCGCAGACGTCACTCGAGAACCGGGGAGTACTCCCCTGATCCGCGCGTTATCGGGACACGCGACACGCGGAATCGCGATTCTGAATTAACCACGTACATAATTCCGCGTGTCGCGTCGATCCGACCTAACCCAGCCTGATTTAGCCCCGTAAGCATCACGGGGAGCATAATTCCATCCGTGTCTCCCCTTGATGTCGTCGATCTCTGCGTCCGCCTAAAGACACGGCTGTGCCATCAATAACTGATATTCGTCTTCCGCTTAAAGACCCCGAGGTCCCGAAACCCTCGTGACACATATAAGCACATACGTTTACATACGCACGCGCGCATCTCACCTCTACGAGGAGACAGGCAGATATTACCAGCGTCGCTAATGGGAGCGGAAAGTTATCCGAGCTACGAATCCCGATAAAAGGGAACGAAAGAGACTGTCGATCTCTACGTCAAAAAGAAACAGTGAAAAAGACGACGCAATGGGACCGTACTAGAAATTCGAGACACACCCTTTCGGAGACTTTTCACGCAACCCTTTGCCTCGCAACCCTCTTGTAGAGGATGTGTGTGGAAACCGTATGCGATCTCTAGGTTCCCTCGTGTGTATATATCTCTCTCTCTTATTGGCCTGAAAATTTCGTACGTGATGCTACATCCGGCGGATGT
Source organism: Crematogaster levior (assembly GCA_901521435.1). Lineage (NCBI taxonomy): Eukaryota > Metazoa > Arthropoda > Insecta > Hymenoptera > Formicidae > Crematogaster > Crematogaster levior. The sequence continues at coordinate 541,794 of CABEGB010000603.1, read as the reverse complement.
TCCTTGAGAATTACTCTTCTATAGATCACGCTTCAAAGGGTTACGAGACGAATGGACCACGAGACATCGAAAAATATTCCCATGTAAATGAATAACGGGGGTTGAGTTTAAATTTAAATGGAAATTCTCTCTGATTTCTCTTTGTAGTCACGTAACAGTGCGTGAAAAAAAAATTGCAAATGAGATGCGTGAAAAATACAAAATACTTGGCTTACATTTATTTACTTCGTAATATAAATTAAAAATCTTGTTAACTCAAAATCATGTTAGCCTTTTATCAACATATTTATAATTTCAAAGCCATGTAATTTTTTATTTTAATTATTTTATTTTATTTATTTTAATTATTTTATTTATGTATTATTTAAATATATTAATTTTTAACATATATTTTAGATGATAAATCTACAAATAATATTTCAACAAATAGCAAATTGCCTGACTATTATTTATGAAATAGCATAGTTACAGATTGTAATATATTTCGAAATTCTTATAGCGTTTGCAAGGATCTTTGTGTCGACGATATGTCATTTTTAGCTTTATTTGCAACAATTTGCAAAATACCAACACGTTTACCCAAATATTCAAATTCAGACACTAATAAAAAAAGCCAACAGGTTTCATTGCGAAGAACGAGCAGCGAGCTAGAATAACATCGCATAGAATCCCGTGGCACAAAGTAGTTAGGAAAATATCTTACTTAAGAGAAAGTTCGTCGACCGACGAGGGAGCGGGACGCGGTAACGGAGCGAGGATCGTTGCAAGCGACCCTGGCCCAGAAACAAAAGCGAGAAGAAGCTTGTGAATAATTCAACTACGCGGGAAATGAGGAAAGAGTTCGTTGAGAAGTTTCCGCGAAGAATTTTACACGCCCCGCGCTTCTTTGATCGCCGTGTCCTTGAAAGTCAAGGAGTAAGTCACGATAATCCTTTGCCACTTCGTTTGGGTCAATTAATCCTGCAAACAAACCGCCCGTTTATCGTTCGAATCGTCGATCAAAATGTACGCGATGAAATTTCCCAGAAAACGATAACGATTTCTGCGCAGCAAAATTTTAATTCACCATGATTCTCCACAACTTCTTAATTTTTAGCAGTCAATAATTTTACTGACCAAGATCTAAAAAATAATCACCAGGATCAACCGTAAAATCATCGTCAGACAGGCAGAAAATCGAAAGAGTTGCAGCTTCATAAAATTCACGTTCAAGGGAAAGTTTCTGGGGGGTGTCCGTTGAAAGAAAGATGTATGTGCCGAGGGGGTCTAAAAGACAGGCAGGTGGAACGGGTACGGCTCTATGGGGGAGACAGGCTACCGTACGGTAAAAGCGTAAAACAAAGGACCACGGGGACAAATTACGGATTCAAACGGTCGGCCTTTGTCTCTCGGTGTTTATTTCTTTGTTTTTGCACGGGCTGCATTGTTTTAGGTTAGACGGTGCGAGAGGGAAAAGGGAACGGTAAAGCCTGGGCACCAGGCTTTGTAGAACCTCCGACGGCTTTGTTATGTGCCTTACCGGGTTCCTGCACATTCGCGACTTTCTCCCTCGCTTGCTGACCTGCTCGCTCTGCCTCCGTTCTTTTTGTTGGAACGTATGAGCTACCGACAGAAATTGCGGCATGATTGGATCCCAGGAGATCAAACGACAACCGTCGTCAGTCGTCTGTCGTTCTTTGTAGATCACAAATTTTGCGCTCGCATGTCGCTAAACAATATTATATTATTCACAAAATAGTAATCGAATATCCGTCATTATCATAATTTTAATCCTAAATCCAATCGAGACTAAATCAAATGGATTCTAAGTATTTTTAAAACGAAAAGTGCTTGGATATTTCAGATATATACTAGCAGACTGTAACTACGTTTGCTACAATTGCATACACTTCTTTCAGTACACGAGCTCTTAACACTAATCCGATTTCTGTTTTGATACTTTATCCGTCACTAAACGTCTGCTCTGACAATACAGAAGTAAAAGATCGTTCTTCTACTTCCTGCCTATAATATTCACGTCGCAAAATTTTGTAAAACCAATGATTCAACGAAATCTTAAGAAAGAGAGCTACAGGATGCAGACGGGTTAATCTTAATACCGACGAATCGACTAGGTCGGACGGTTATTTCGAGCCGATTAATTAAGAAGACTATTTGTCAGGCCGCCGACTCGAAGAATATAAATCTTTCAAGAACGACGAGGGCAGGGAGGAAGAGGAGGAAGGGAGCGATAAAACGGCTTTTGGGAACGAAAGCCGTGAGAAGAAGCCGAAGGGGGAGATGGAGGGCAGATGGAAGGCGAGTGGAGACGGAGCTTGCAATTTAAACGTGCAAACGCGCGCCTTCGCGGTAAACTGACAACGAACGTGACGTCGTTCAAAGATTCACGAGGCTCGCTCTCCAGCAGCCTCGGAATCTCGCTTTTCTTGCGCGGTTGCCGTTGGGACGAACGATAACGAATAACTCAACGACGTAAAATTCTGGCGGGAGATGCCGAAAAGTCGCTTCGAAACTGAGGCGAGGACGAAGACCTCGCGTCGAAGATGAGAATGTTAATTTCGATCGAACCTGTCGGAAATGAATGTAGACGAGATGGTTTGCAAATAAAGAAAAATTAATGCCATACTAGAGATGCGGTGAAGTAACTACATATGTGACATCGTTTGAAACTAAATGGAATAATACTGTTGATTAATTAAATTTATGATAAAATTTACGTTTATTAAAATATGATTAGAGGATCGAATGTGACACTTAATTCTAATTAGTTTTCGTTTACGTAATATCATGTATAATTTTATGATTTTTTATATAAAGCTTTAGATTTTTCCTTATGGATATAAAAATATCGTAATAATAATAATATAGTAATTGTATTTTATATTGAATATTTTCACAAATTCTTCTACTGCTTAAAATAAGGGATGCTGTTATAACACTATTACAATACTGTTTTATCTAATGGTTTAAATAATTATTGTTTTCAATTTATTTTGATCTTCGCAAGAATATTTTGCGATAAATGCACAAATTTATTATTGCTTTCCGATATTTTTGTTCGATATCGCGACATCAATGACAATAGCAATGCGGTTTAAAGGATTTATTAAATAATTCATTAATAATCGCTATATTTTATGTACAGATACTCTAATTGGGTCAAATTCGCAAATTGCATTATATTGAGTTGGCAAGAAAGTAAATTTTGGTTATATATATATATATATATATATATATATATATATACTTTCTTGCCAACCCAATACATAGTCGAAGCTAGCCGATTTATATCGAATTTCCGAGCTTCAAAATTCTCGTTTTGGCTGATTCAATTTTCAGATGTTTTAATTAAAACACAAATAGAATAATACGGGTGCAAATGACAATGCAATAATTATCTGGCGACCAACTCATGATAATCGTGTTCAAACGCGACTGAATAATGAAGGATTTCATAAATTATTTAGTATTATTCTTCAAGCCTCGGCGAAGAAATTGTGGTAAATTGGCCGTATGACCTGTTTCAGCTCAACTATTTGTTTTCGAGATCCAAGGATTCTTCGTCGAAGAAATACTCAAAAAAACTTATTTTTAATGTCAACGATATTCAAAATATTATTTTTATTATTATAATCACTGGGTATCAGCACATGAATAATATTCTAGATAAAAATTATAATAATAAATAATAAATTTAAAAAAATTAAAAATATTGTTATTAGAATAATTTTATATATATATATAAAATTAGTATTTATGTACATAGAACATATACAAGACAATGATATTTTTATGAGAAAATGTTAACGAAGGAAGATTTTATACACATATATTATTCATCACTATGTTGCGTGAGCTAGTATAAAAAAGTTTAGACAGTGCGAACGAAATTACGTTACACGCTGGTCAGGATCGACCTTTTTCGGAGGTTGACGAGGACGAAAGAGCAGAGCGAGGACGAGGGCGAGAGGAATGAGATGCGGAAGGGGAAGAAGACTACGGAGTGCGGAGGGGTGGTGTGCGACGGTCGGCGAGGACCACGAGATCAATATGTATGTTGGGGGATGTGGACCACGTGGGTCGGGGGTGGCCAGCAGCCCCCGGCTGCTGATTGGCCAGCGGCCACCCTAACGCCACGCCCACTCCCACACACGCTGTCTTAAGCTCCCCTCGTGCCATACAGCCACCCTGTACATCCACCGCGGTTGGCGGGACGAGGGGTGATGCGGGGGTGCAGGCCGCACAACGCCGGGCAAAGAGACTCTACCTACTACCCTCTAACACTGTTACCGAATTCGGCGGAATAGTCGAGAATTGAAAACTACCCTAGCCCGCGCTGCGTGCCACGATCTCGCTAAGTTTCGTCGGTGCACTGCGAAACTACCATCTCCGTGCTGTTCCCTATAATCCGATTAAATATGTTACGCCTGGTACGACCCTCACGGAGGAAATTGCTGGAGCACGGCGCGGAGCTTGGCGCGGACCCGGAAGGGCGGAACTGGGTTTACCGGACGACACACACGTCCCGGGTGTAATCGTCCAGAAGCGATTTCGGAGAAGCCACACGATAAATTTACGCGCGTCTCCTCGAAATAACTGAAGTTATTTCGTCAATAAAGCAACCGTAGTAGGGCTCGACCTGGGATACCTGAAGTTCCTCCCTCGCAAAACATGAGCGACGCATTCATGATAATATCAGTGAAACCGTCCTAATGTATAAGACAATTATTGATATAAATTAAAAAGCATAATAGGTTGCAATTAAAAACATACTGTCGAGACTTATCACCATTACTGAAATTTCAAATTTATCTTATTGTGATTTTGTGTATCTAATTTTTTCTAGATATTGACGAGGCAAATGATAGAAAATAAAATTTCATTATTTTAAGATGCAATATAACGCTACGTATTTGACTTTAATTGAATATTAAGTCTAATCGCAACTATCAATGGTACATCTCTTTTAAAGTATTCAAAAATTCGTTGGAATTTGAAAATTGTTTGAGCATTAATGGAGAATCACAGAAATGACATTGTCATGATAAATGCATCCTCATGATAAATGCATCCTGTTTCATACGGAGACCCGCGAAAATAAAGATTAAATAGCAACGTATTCGGTTAATCCACGAGACAGCTTCGTGAGTGAGAAATTAATCAACGGCGTTTTCATTTGTCGCTGACGACACAACTGCAATTGCCTTGTTATTGGAAAGTTAGAGAGATGCCGAGCGATGCAATGGATTTAATTAGCCATATAGATCCGAGTGCGGATGTAGGACGATGAGGAACGTTATGAGTAACGATGTTATCCGATTCTCGTGATCGTCGATAAATGACAGTTCATCACCTTCATTCTAATACTCATTTGCTCGCCGTCTGCCTGCTGAAATGAAAGGAAGAAACCGGAAATTGTACGTTAGATGGGCAGGAAAACAACGCGGTTGTTCGCTCGATATGTGTCGAGAGGGAATAAAAAGATGGGCATAAAATGGGCATTTGATTTCACGTAAAAATTTATCGTCGAAAATGGAGGCATTTTTTTAGAGGATTAAATCGTGACAGATACAATTAAATTTCACGCATATAATATTAACTTTAATATTAATAAATTTAATATTAATAAAAATATCAATACTAGAGTCTTCTCGAGGTATCAAGGTATCTCGAAGAGTACATTAAAAAGATTAATTTCACATCTGTAACGAGATTTAATAATAGGATTATTATTATTTTAGTAGATTATTCATGAAACGATAATGCGCACTGCCAATATTGCACCACCATGACGACGTCAATATTTCTCCAGCTATTTCCGTAGACATCGTTAACATAACGATTGTTCACAATATGGTACAATATTCATCGCACAGTTATCGAATTAGTGCTCATTTATATTTCACTCACTCGTCGTGATTTAAATCTACATTATTTCCAGCACAGTTCTCTTCATATCTTTTCGAAGAAATTATTATTTTCCAACATCCTATTTTCTCATATTCCGAAACGATTATAAGGCGTCGTTTACGCAAATCCGAAGCGATTCATGTTTTTTCCCTACTCTAGATGCAGCATCGTCAATATTTCATCATTCGACGGCATTCGGAATCTAATTGCGCCAGACGCATTCCATATTTAAGCAGCAAATCAAAGAAAACGATCGTGATGGGATCGTCGATCCTCGGGTTTAATGCAGGCACTGCGCGCAACGCTGCATTCCATGTTCCCCGTTATGAATGCAATATCGCCGTCGACATCGTCTCCTCGGCAAAGGCATTCTTCGTTTAACGACAATTAGCTCGCGTATGTCTCCCGTAAGATTAACCGGGTACCTCATACCGCATTCGCTCGCGCGCACGATATACGCGTCACCGATAACTAATACCATTGGCAGTTCGCATTCGTTCTCGAGAACGGTCGTCGCAATTGCGGTCGCCCGATAAATTCGCTAATTAGTTAGCAATGAAGTGCCACTTAAACGCACGGAATTAATTATGCCCCCTGTGCAGCGCCGACGTGCTTGGATGCACCGTATAAATCGTTTATTCATTCCTCGTTGGGACAGCTTTATCTCGCAATCGCATTATGTAAAACTCATGCATCGCCGAGTAATAATCCACTACATGTGACACGATTGCAATCGAGATTCAGAATTGTGAAGAACTGAAGGAATTAAATAACTTTAATTGACACGTTTCTCAAGATTTCACAAATTTGTTACGTGTACATATAAGCATTAATGGGCGTTAATCATTTTTCATATCATATATTTTTAATATATCATGAAGCGTAGCATGTGATAAGACTTTATGACTTCGAAAACAAATACACACCGAACGCGATAAGTCGCGGTTTACCTCGTACTCAACGGGCACGGTGTAATTTGAATTTTCGCCGCGGGCTTAAGACAAACGAAACGGGGCCGCCGTCTTATCAAAGCGAAAGCGGCTGATACTGACGAGGCAATTTGTGCGCGTAGCGTAGCGGCTCGTGCAAACATATATGCTCGTGCGATGGTGCACAGCCGTCTGCCTGCACGCTCCCAGGATTCGTTAAGGAGTAGATGGAAACAGACCCCCATAGGTACACTTCGACTTAAGCTGCATAATGGAAAACGACACTCCGGCGACTCCCGTAAGTCTTGAGGATTTGCGCACGGATGACGTAAAAGCGACGTAGAAGGACGACAGCTGGAATTAATTGTTATACATATAAGCCATTATAAGAAAAAATTGAATTTTCTATGCAGCCTAATTATTTTGGCAGGTATATGTACCAATATTGCCACTGATAATTAATATTAAAAAGTTTATTTTGTTTGTTGTTGAACAATATCTTTTATATTTTATTTCATAACCGCTTTCCAACATTTACTACATATCTTGTAATTAGTAATGTATAACGTAACAATTATCATGACGATGGTTCTGTAGTTTTGTCATATAGTTATTTCGTTTAAAATTTTAAGAATAAAAACGATCTGTCCGCAACAAAACCGAAGCCTTCCGCGGCTGTAGCACGAAACTTTATGATAACGTAGTTTTACTGCGAAAGGAGAGTTTAACGGGGCAACGACTGACTTTAGGGCAGAATAAATTGTGAAAGTTAAAATACTACTAGCCTACACTTGTTCACACCGGAATGGCAGAAAAAGTTCAATTCCACGCAACTGTTTGAATGAATAAGTCTCCCATTCATAATTGAGAACGTGCAAGTAAAAAGATGTTATGCTGATAATAAAATACATATTAATGACAATAAATAACCTCATTAAGAATTATTAGGTCCAAATAGAAAAGTATTTTTTAAATAACAAGAAGATACATTTAACAACAAAATATATTTTTATTATAATTATTCTAAATCTTTCTTAAATAATAACTTTAAATCTTTTTTTAATACCGTAAGAATCTTGAATTGATAAATACTAATTTAATTCCAGCTTCAAAAATATAATTTTCATAATAACACTTTTTAAAGTATTTTTTTATATCTACAAAGGAGAAGGTATAATCTAAAATATAAATCTTCAATTTAATAATACATGTAATACACGTAATACATGTGTCACATAGAATTTAAACATTAACCAATAAATTCTCGCAAGCATGGGACGCGTCGCAATTAAGTCGTCATCGGCGGCGGAATCCTTGGCCTTACCAAAGACGAAAGAAGAAAACGTGGAAGAAAAAAGAGGAAGACGTATGCAAAGCAGGGTTACGTAGTTGCGGCGCTTAACTGCGCCAAACTCTCATCGCGATGCCACGGGGATGGCGAACTACTACTACTACTACTACTACTACTAGTACTACTACTACTACATACTACTATGCTTTTCCCGCTCCCCCTTCTGCGTACTCACGTGCACGCCTCACGACGCTTTCATTCATAATTAGAGAAAAAACAGAGGAGTAGCAAGAAAGAGAGCGCCGTCTCGGAAGGAACAAGAAAGAAGAGGAAACGAGACGTGCGAGAGCGAGACGAAAGAAACACGAGCGAGAGAAGCGCGGCACGGCTCGCGTAGTGGAAAGAAAGAGTCAATGAAGAAAGTGGCGTAGTAGGGCGGGGGTTGAGGGGGGGAGGCAGGGGGTCGGTTGCTCAATGAATAAGAGAGTAAGAGCGCGAGGATGCCGGCGGATAAGGACGGCGGTACCAAATGGTGGCAGGAGTAGTAGGCGAGGTAGAGGGTGAGCTGAGACGCGGCGAATCTTAAAGACTTTCGCCGTTCTGTTAATTTTCTTCTCAAAGTAGGTTAAATTATTTTACGACTTCCAACGCCAGTTTCTCGCCACGGGTGGCTTTCGTTCTCTCTCATCCTTCTTATCGCCCCCTCCCCCTCTTATTCTTTCATCGGCGGCGTCACGTGCACTTAGCGAGACTTATTTTCTCGTTGCATTTCTCTCGTTTTCTCTCACCGCGAATTCATGTTCCCGCGAGTGCACGCGGATTCCGTGACGTGTGGAAACTTTTTTTATTGAATTTGCATCTACTGCTTTGATTCGCTGGTTATCTATTTATTTTAAGATGAAAATGATCGGATTTTTGTTAATTATATCTCAAAATGATTTGTCATTAGCTAGATACTATTAACCAAATTCAGAACAGTTTTAGAAATATTATCTCAATTGTAAATAGTTTAATGTTCTATTTACTGCTGTTGCTTTCGCATTTCCAATCTTCATTAAATAAAATTTAACTCACATCGTAAATTATCAATTTAAAAATCGCACAAACTATACGTAATATAGTTCAAAACTATTTTATATATATTTATTGATGAATTGTTAGTTTCATGTAAATGTTATATAGTTAAAAAAGGATAATGTTAATTATAATATTAATAAAAATTTCACAAACACTTTTTTAACAAGCAATTAATCTTATCCGGAATTCATTTAACGTGGCATCATAAAATGTTGCATCGATAAATAAACTCTTTAAGCTTAAGTTTAAGTAATAAGCAATGTTCAAGTAATAAAAAAGTCGGGATCTTAAGCGGGAATCTTTAAACACGCGACTTTAAACTCTCAAACGCTTAACGAGCGAAATTAGGTGACGAGAGTTGATAGTAAAGCCGTAGAGATTTTCTCGGGAAAGTGCACACCACTTCTGGCGACTTCCGTTTTAAATAAATTCACCGTAGCCGGCCTGATATTTCCGACGAGAGAAAACTTAGCCGCCGCTGAGAACTTTATAAAGTTTCTCCATTTACTCGTGCAAAAAGGAACAAAGTGGTGCCGGCAAACAGAATCATGCTTCAAAACGTAGTCTTCGACCTTCAACACCTTTCCCGCGCGTAAACGATGCGATCATTTCCCGCCGGTTTTCCGGACTCTTATTTGTGCCCGAATATACGAGTGAAACTATTGTGGACAAAGAGATTTTTTTTTTATCCAATACATCTATCAATTCTTTTGTCATTAACATGAATACGAATCTCTGTAAAAATAGCAAGTGTGTATAAATAACAGCAGAAGAAATTTGCTTCGAACTTTCGAACAGAGTGCTACTTGTCTGACTTTATCTACTTTATCTACTTACGTCATTTGTTATATCTTTTATTATTTGTTATTTATCTAAATATTAACGACAAGACAAAAACGATTTTGTCTAAATGGTTATAAGTAGATTATAAGATATTCTTTTTTCGATTCTTTTTTAAAACCTTTATCTATGGTTTAATTACGAATTTAAGGATTTATGAGAGAGATTGTCGTAAACGGCCATCGAAAGAGCTTTCCCCCGAGCGAATTTTCTCCCCTGGAGAGAATTGCGGGGGGTATGAGCAAATCAACGTGGACAGTGGCGAGAGAAAGCGAACGTCCGTGCATATATAAATATACACACATATATACACACGCATGCATGCACGCATTCACGCACACACGGGGGGAGGGGGGATCGGTCGAGGCCCCCGCGCCGGCCAATGGCGTTTCACCCCCGTGCCGAGGGTGGGTCGCCATAGCAACCCCTCGCCATGCCACATATACGCGCGCGTAGAGTCATGTATACATGTATACGTGCGCCACTCGCGTTGGGCGCTTTCGTGAGTGAGTCGAGGGATAGGGGGAGGACGACGAAGGAAGAGAGTACCATGGGGGAGGATGAGGACGGCCATGGGAGGGATACGGGGGGGGATGGGGATACCTCTTCCACCCTTGGACAAGCCCAATCGATCGAGGTGTGCTTTGGCCGGACGAAACTCACCCTCTGTCGGCCTGTCTCCCCCGATCTACCGCTACCATCCACCCAACTTCCACTTACATCCTCCTTTCCCCTCACCTATCCTTCGAAGCGGCGGTGCCTGTTATTTGAATGAGGGGCTGCCAACGGTGGTCGGGGGTTGAATGTGACAGAGTGCCACCCCCGAGGGCCTCTCCCGCCGCCCGTGGAAAGTGCGGCGAGCGAGTCCTATCTCTCCTCCCTCCTTCGCTTTCTTCCTTCTATCTCCTGTCAGTCTTCTTCTCTTATGCTCTTTCTCCCTCTCTCTCTTTTTCTCTCCTTCTATCTTACTGTCTTCCTTTCTCTTCTCTTTCATTCGCTCTCTTATTCTCTCCTTCGACTCTCCACCTTCCTCGTCCCCCACACCTGACACTGCCACCTCCCGTTCGAGCGTAGGACAGCTCGCGCGGAGGTTACGAGGCCCGGCGGGGGTGGCGTGGACAGAAATCAATATAAGACGGGCCTCCACGTACTCCATCCCTCTCCTATGTAGCCCTCGCTCTCGCCCTCTCTACCCTCACTCACCCTCTCATCCTCTCTCGTTCTCTAGCTCTAACCCCCCGGCTGCCCCTTTCCACCCTCTCTTACCTCTTCAACCCCAACATTCCTCATCCTCTCTACCGCACCGTGTTCCCTCGAGGGTGGACTAGCACACATACACATGCGCATATACACGCACACATGCATAAACATACGGCTGTACGTGTGTACGACGAGCACCAACGCGCCGGCAAACCAAGCATTTCTGTACAGGGTGTGTTTCGCTATGCAACGGGTGACCCATGAGTGCTCTGCTCGTGCTAGTAGCATGGGATAAAGATGTTTACCAGTAAAAACTGATAACGATAAATTTAATGTAAAATGGCATCGCCTTAGCATTATTTTATATTCCATTTGAAAATTTAACATGCAAACATGTTTTTATCGCATCGTAGTGTATTATAAAACTTTTAATAAATCCAACATTATCAATTCACTCTGACTTTAAATCGATTTTTATCCGACTGAAATGTCTATTAATTTCTGTCAAATCTGGTTATTTTCAAAAATATGTTTTGAAAATGTTTATTTTTATATCTTAATAAAATCCTTATCTGTACAATACATCTCTACTTTTTATAAAATTGATAATGTAACAATCGAATAAAGAAAACTACGAGATAGAGATAAATCGATGATGCTATCTGTTACTCGTTCCAACAAAAATAGAAAACCGATAAGTCCTGAACGGAGCACGAGTTTCTGAGACAGAAATTCTGGCCGAGCGACACTTTGCGGACACCCGTTTCGTCGCGGTATATAGGATCGATAGAAGGACAGCAAACGTGTGGGGAGAGTGGAGTTCGTATCCTGCGGATAAGGGAACGGCATCCATAAATTACGACGCAACTCTGCAGGGTAAAAGTCCTGTACGAGAGACCTCCTATATACGGCTGAGGTCCCTTCCACCCACCTTCCTCTCCCCCCGTTCTTCATACCTCACCCTCATCTCTTGGCTCTTATTTCCACCCTTGGCATCCGACACTCAGCCCACGGTCGTCCTTTGCCGGAGACGACCCTCCTCTCCGGCCTCCAGGCCCCAGGGAGGGCTAAGGGTAGGCGTGCTACGGAACTATAAATTTTATCGTTAAGTTGTTTAGACCCCGCGGTCCGCAAACTGCTCGAGCCGTTCTACGTTATCCCCCCTTTGGGTCTTTTCGATTCCCAACCCTCTGCGCCTTTCGTCTTCCTACCTTCTTGCGCTAGGGGTTGATTTCGAAGACTCACTTTCTACCAATTTCTCTGCTCTCAGCCCAGTTCTCTGCCCCCGATCCCGCGGGGTCCACTGATACTTCAGCCATGTATACGCTCGACGGGACGCGCGACTGAAACGACTGAGCGAAATCGTATCTTTCCTGGAAGCGCCATTCTATCGGCAAGAAGCTGCTCGACGATCGCGATGATCGAATTCCTTTTGCGCGCGAAGTCAGTCCCTTGGAAAGGAACTCTCGCTCTGTAGAGAAATAGCGATAGCCTGATCGAAGTCAAAGAATTTTTATTATTATTACAATTATATTATTATATTAGTAGCAAGACATTGCCAAATATAAAATATATTTCAGAATATCACGTGTGGGATTGCAAAACTATTTAATACCTTAATGTTCATTTTATACAAGAGAGTGAACTTAAAGAAAATTAAAATTAATATTTTATCGTATTTTGTCTTGATAAAAAGATATTTTATTTCCTTCGATGATAAATTCTGCAATTATATTAATAAAAATTAAATTATTTGCAAGATAAATGTTACTTATTTCGATATATAAGTATGTGTTGAGTTTATTCAAGATTTTTAAATATTATGACAATTATTGCAAATAGCTTTTTCTGCATTATAATTGGTAGTAAACAAAAATCTCAAATCTAATATTTAGATTTTGTGATATTTTTCAAGGACTATTTCAATTTTATTCAATGATCTCAAATGTTGTACTTATCGGATCACATAAAAATCTCACGCTATCGTTGCTCTTTGCATAGACTAGGCAGATTTTCTCCGAAAGAGACGCTCCCGTAAAACGCGCGAGATCCCCGGATGAGTGAAAATATTCCATGTGCTATGCGAGGACAGAAAGAAACAAAGAAGCGTCGTCGTCGGGGGGTTATCACGTAGACGTACAAGGGAACGAAAGCGGACATGGGAGTGATGGTGGTGGGATGCCGAAGTCTACCGAACAGTCAGAGGGAGACGGGTGAGGGTGAGTTCGATTCCGCGAAAACTGTACGTTTTTCTCGCCGATAGAATGGCCGGGACGTCACCTGAATACATTATGTGTTTTCCACCCCTGGGGCTAGGATATTGAAATTTTTAATATCGAGGGCTGGCGACCGGGAAAGAGATGGAAGACGAGAGGGCGGACGGACGAAGCCAAACGTCTATGGCTTCGCGAGGCATCCCTCGTGTAACCACCCTCCACGGCGATCCCTTATTCTGCTGTCGATAGCTGGCTACCGATATATTTTTATATACATACGCGAATGTGTACATATATGTGTATCTCCACTTGAGAGCGTGCGACTACATCGCCACTTGCACATTTTATTACATTCGTCAATATATATTATCGTCAGTTGTCTCTCGAATACTGCCAACGAGACCTAAAATGACAAAAATAACGAAATATTATTTTAAGTATTCTTGAATCTGAAGGTATCCTTGAACCTGCATTATAACTTAAAATTGAACGAACGTAATTTATGAAAAAATTTTTATTTAAGTTTAATTTCGAGAAAAAGGAGAAAAATTGCAAATAATTGAAGAAATAAAAAGAATTTGGAAATCCGTTAAAAAGGTTTATGTATCTTGAAATAATATCCGTTTAAAGATTTTGACAATAAAGCATCTTTGTCAAAAAAATCATTATTCTCGAAATATAAAATCATTATTCTCGAATTGTATACACAGTGAAAGCGGCTACAAGAAGAATGTATTAGCTTAAAAAAATAGATGGGCTCGGCAATGGGACCGATTGTAAGTTGCAAAAAGGCAACCTTTGCCGACCGCGACCAACGGTTCTCCACGTGCCGCTTTGAAAGAAATCTACGGGTGATCCAGTTTCGTCGAAAATCACGCAGGTGCCCGTCCGTCCACATACTCGACGCCGCTATCTGATCCCCAACAAGATCGTTGAAAACGTTAGTACGCTTCACGATGACCTACATTTCGACTGTGTCGTCCTCCGATTGTCCTGGTTGTCTACCTGAACGCTCTGTACCCAGTGGACACTCCGATAATTTGGACTTCTCTGACCGGTACGTGCGACGCAATCCTGGGCCTCAACTCGCGAAGAGACCAAGCCGTCGAAATGGGCCTGGCGCGTGCTAGCAACCCTTTTCGCGCGAAATTTCGGGGCGCGACCGGGTTGCCCCGCGTCGGATCATCCCTTGACCCTGGGCGTGCGGCCCAGCCTCGGGCCCCTTCGGTGGTCAAAACAGGCGGAAACATGGCCTGACCCTCGTACATCATGAGTCGCCAGCGGATTTTACCACTGCTGGGCGTTGACCAATTAAAAGGAAATTCGTTTCCTCGGCGATCATATTGATTGTTTAATATTCTTCCCATTTAATTTTCACATTATTTAATTAACGTATCCGTGGACATATTTACATATATTGTGGATATTCGATTATTACAAGAAATTTCTCGAGACGTCATACATTTTACCTCATCTTCTTTATATTCTCGACGTAATGATCGGTAATGTTTTGGTCGGGAGCGTGTATGTAATAAAATTTACATACCTTTGCACAAATACAATGTTATATTTACACAAAACGGAGTCTCATTGCATCATAAATATCAGACTGTTCCTTTCAACTTATATGAAAGCGTATTAACTTTTCGCAACCGCTATATTAGAACACGGTTGTCTATCTGTAAACATAGCGCAAGTTGTTATAACATCGCGAAATGAAGATGCTAGAATTATTGTGATAGATCAAACGAATATTTTGTATAATACTTTATATAAATAAGAATTGACGATCGTACGAACGTTATCTAAATGCCTGTTATCTTTTCAAGTATAAAAATTTCCAAATTAAAAAAAAAATATATATATATCAAGAGTCTCGTCAACTTTTCGCACGTTATGACACGCTTAATACTGAAAAGGTCGAATAAATTCATGCATTACTTTTTTCTCCGCCATGCGTCTACACGGTGGCGGCGGATGATTTTATTCAGCAGCGGTACCCCGGCCGACCGGGGTACGATGTTGACGACGACGTTGCCCGGGTTGTGGCGTTCGTGCTCTCGTTACAGCGCCTCCACTCTGCGAGATTCAATATTCTAACCAAAATCCCCGGGGCAACGGAAGGAGGGGGCCGGGGATAAGGGCGGTCTCTGTGAGGAACGGGTGAGGAGGTGAAGCGGTGGTGGTTCGCAGAGGGGGTGTACGGAGCAAAACTTTCCAGGCGTGCAGCCACGGGAACGCTCGCTCGACATGCAGCCGCGAACGTGAACGGGAGGCACATCCGAGACTAAAGTTTTCCGAGTAGGAGCAACGTCGCCGATGTCGTCCTCGTTGACGGTAGACTCGCGCGGTCCACACACGAGAATTCCAAGGGGGTGGGAGAGGGAGACGACGTGAGCGAGGGTGACTTTACGAGCGAGTTACTTGACGGACTCGACGTCGCTGCCTCAGCTATCACCAGGAATCCGAGTCAACAGAGAAAAGAAAAATTTTTATTCTCTCCTCCCGCGCCTCTGAGGAATCCGAGATAACGGCGAACGCGACATTCGGACATCACAAATCGGAGACATATCCTGGAGCTACTTCGATGATTTGACTAACTATTCTTGATTTAAATTGTAATTTTTGCACTTTAATTGTGATTTTTTTTAATTTGGCAGTTTTAAAAATAATTTGAAGAAGAGTTTGAATATGTTTAAAAATAATTGTTATATATTTGTAGAAATCATGTTATAATATTTAAAAGTTTACGGGGAGATTCGTTGATAGAATGTGCCATTATTGAATGCACTTTCTTATCTAACGAATTTTTGAACTAAGAAAATTAACAATTATTTCAATGTAAAGCCGTCGACGTAGTTCAATACCTGGCGCGATTTGAAAGGTTTTTAAAAAACTTATTGAAATTGTTGTCGAGCGTCTCTCGCGAGTGCATACATATGTTTCGCTCGTTTAATTTTGTTCACGCCTTTAAAATGTAGGCTACAAAATCTGAGTCTCAGGACGAGTCTTGCGAAATTCTCGCTACAATCACAAATACATCTGCAAAGTGCAAAATCTCATTTAATACTAATGGAGCTTGCGCGTGAATTAGCCAGACTCACGCGTTGAACACGTAAACACATTCACGCGTGTATTCGACGATTTCTCAAACGACGCGCAATATTTCTTGCATCAAGAAGAACCCGAGGCTAAAGGACGAAAGCTCCTTCTTTCTGAGTTTCCTCTTCCTTTTACATATTTCTCTTACGATATATGCGTAGCATATCGATATACTTCTTGAATTCACTCTCATCGAGCAACCAATTGAAATCATTGGTACTATAGGTGAAAATAAAAGTGTCACAGCCAGTAGCACACGCATTGGCTTCAAAATGTAGGGAATGTCTCCTATTTTTATCATTCTGCGCATTTTCGTAACTCACAGCTTATCAAACTGTAAGCAAAAAAAAATTATGCCAACGGATAATATTTCGTCAATAACCTACTAATTACATTATCTGTTTTTTATTATTGGATAATTCAATATTTCTGTTAAAATTAAAATAAAACCTTTCATTCTGCATAATACATCTTACAATTAGATAAATGTCTGATGCATAAATAAAATTATACTTTTCAGTTTACTTTTTTAACGAGTAAATTATTTTTTGTAACAATAATAATAAGTACAAAGAGATGAAAATAATGGCGAAAAAAATATGTAAGATATTACGGTTTTTTTTCGATCATAATTAATATACATATTCTTCTAACGTTTTTCAACTTTCTCTGACAATTATTTCAATTCACCTCAAGTTCGGGTACCCAATCAAGCTCGCTGATCGTATCGAAAATGTAAACAACGAAAGCGGAATGATTTTGCAAGGGAGTGGTGTACACTTTACCACCGACTGTACGCCTCAGATGTATACGTATAGAACCTTCTCTCTGTATAGAAGGAAAGACCCGGGGCTATGGCTTCCCATCTTACTCCGGTCTTGTCCTCTCTTTTTCTCCCCATTTTGCCCTCCGGCGACTACCTCCTCTCCCCCCTTCTTTTCTCCTCTCCTTCCGTCTGGTTGCGCGTGCATGCTACGAGATATGGATAACAAAATGCACCGGTGATGGTGCACGCTCGTCCGTTACAGGGCGCCGTAAACTTTTGATGTGAGGCACTCGACGACGGAGATCCCCCACGTGACCTCGTTTCTTTAACGCCCTCTGATGTGACGTAGGGCTCTTTGAGCATCCTGGCAGAGAGGTATTGGCGGCGAAGTATTGGTAAACGGCATCAAGATTCGGACGCATTATGTGAAGTCGATAGTTATTTTAGATACACAGAGTTGCGATAATGATTTCTATATGTGATCAATTTGCATCGAATTTGGGATCACTATTTACAGACCTAACCTTTGTAAAATTCATCCCGTTTGTCTCACTATGACGTTATCAATAAATAATGAGGGAAGATAAATGTGAAGAAAGTGCCATATGCGACAAATGGATCATATAATTTGATAGGTAATAATTCTGAGACATATATAGATGTCTTGAAAAATCTCGACCCCGAAGAAAATCGACCAAAAGAAAATCCTTGAGTCTTTCGCGGTACCCGAGATATTTAGAAAAAAATCGAGAAATTCTGTTGTCTGACACTGAAACTATATATAGTGTTATATAGTTATGTATTTAAAAAAGAGTAAAGAATAATTATGTATAGAATAATTTAAAAGAAAAAACACTTCTGTTTAAAATTTTTCTTTAAACCTCAAAATTGTCACTGAACAAATGAAGAAGGTTGTCTTTGATCGGCATTTTGATCGTAGTAGAACGATACCATGACGCTATTCCGCGTCAGGAACAAAGCAGAAAATCCGTCGGTTATCCAACAGAGCAACAAGGGGGAGAGGGAAACACACCCTTGGTGCGCCGGATTTAACGTTTAGCGCGACTCTAATGAGGTGCGTTCGCGCACTCTCGGAACCCGGTATTTCCGTGCCAGGTAGACGTACCCGATTTTTAATAGGGCACACTGCTCTCGCGTGCTCTCCTTTTTTCCAATCTCTTCTCACACCGCTGCCACACGATCTCGCAACCCTTTCCGTCTCTTACCTGAGGACGTCCTAGGTAGGCAGGCAGATAACCCGCGAACTAGGGGCCTCCAAGGGGTGAAAGCACCACGCCGAAAAGTGTCCGCGCGCCGCGCCGTCGAAATTGAAATTCAAATGAGACCGCGAGGATATTCTAATTCCGTGCGGCAACCCCTTTTTTGCATATCGGGACCCACGCAGCTGCCATCGGGGACCCAAATTATATACATCGCTTTTTCCATTCTCTCGTTGCCGCCTTTCTCGGTTTCCCTCTCTCTTTCTCTCTCCGCTCGCTCCGTAGTCTTGCTTCCCTCTCTGTTTTCCTCATTTGCCAAGCGCACGTTTTTCGACACTGCATTTGCGTACGATCAACAATCGAGATTTGATAATAGAATTCAACTTCGTCGATGTATCCAAGGGTTACCGGGACCCGGATTAAACTCCGAATGCCGTGAATTCACGAATTACGTTATGTTATTATACCGTTGCTTAATGTTGCACAGTGTAACGATCTTTATTTCTGAAAGCTTGAAATAAAGCGAGATCAAAACTTTACTACGTAGATGAAGATCCAATCTAGCTAATTTTAATAAAATTTAATGTAAAAATATACAAATAACAAATAGAATTCTAATGACGATGATAATACAGGTTTATTTAAAATCCCAATTAAGAATAAAATAAAATGCAAATAGTTATTCTGAAACTCAATGCTTGACATAAAAATAATTGTAAATGGCAAAGATAAAAATATTGAGATAATTTTTTACATTTGTAAGCAATGTGTTTAGAAAAATAATAAACGTAAACAATATTTTCTATATTTACTTTGTACATTGAATATTTTTAAGAATGTACATGCAGCATTTTGCAATTAATTTAAGGCATATAAATTATTTTACGATGTAAATATAATTTTACTTTTTATTTTTAAAAAGCGCCTTTTTCATGACAAGTTTTCATTTATAGATATTCTATTTTGTTTCCTGTTTTATCAATTCTCTTGAGCTTTCATCAGTCTCTTTCCTTTTTATTTCTTGTTTTCTCGCAGTTTTTCGATGATGCACTATCCGCGGCAATCGAGAAACGACAGTATGCAAATCTAGTGACGTACCACCTAAATACTTAAGCTCGACGTTTACCAGTTGCTTCAAAGAGCTTCGATCGATTTTGAGTAACAAAAAAATGAAAAAGGGATGTGATAAATGCGAAATAATATATTTGATAGTGTCACAATCAGAGCTAGCAGAACAAATATGAATCTACATGTTATATTATGTAGCAAACCTTCTTGTATTGATTTCTGTGTTCAATAATTGGTAAGTCGAAGAGAGGTCGTGACTTTAACTTGTTTTTCACACTGAGTATCCTCATACATAATATTTTTATGAATTTTGTAAACTATATTGGTGACACAGAAGCAAGTAAAACATCTTTATAGAGAGTTAAATATAGCGGTGTGTATTCTGCGTTAGAAATTCTCCAGAAATTCTTGATAGAATATATTCTTACGAAGATATCGGCGCCGTTAGGGAAATCGACTTTCGATTTGCTGGACCGAATGCTGGAGAGGGAAGTCCATTTCCGGCTGGACTACCAATCTTCGGATAGGCGAAGAAGAAACATTGAAAAACGAAATATCTCTTCAGTGATACTTCGAAGCGTCGGTCGTTACTCTTGAATAATATGATGTCGGAAAAATGCTTTGTTTGGTACTTCGTCGCGAGCCCGGGAAGATTTATGATTGTGAGAAGAACTTGCCTCGATAAAGTGTACAGTCGCGCTTTTAAAATGACGACGGGTGTTTGTCATGTCGTTATATCAAGCTGCGAAAATTACAGAAAGAAGTGTGTCGCTCCAAATAAACAGTTAAAAAAGAGAGAGCAAACATGTTATTTCTTATTATTCTACATCGATTTTAAAAATTTATTATTTTATTCTTATACACTTTTATTCTTATTACTTAGTAGTTAAATAAATATACAAACAAATTTTTAATGAAAACTAATATTCGTATGACATACTAGCAAAAATCTTCACTTAAAATAATTGAAAAGAATATTAATAAAAGTCACGTTAATTAAAGTATTTTCAAATTTATCTTCACTATTAAAAATTACGTGATCAGTATTAATAAACGAAAATGATAAAATTAAGAATTTACCATCATCTAGCATAAATGGCAACGCAAAACGAGATATGATAAGATCGAGAGAAAAAGTGGAAACGGGCTAAGAAGGAAAGGAGACTGCCGCTTTGCATAATCAAATCCCACGACAATGTACTAGAATGCGAAGTGCACCCCTCGTAACGCCGGGAGGGTGAAACCTCGCCGCGAACACGCGAAGCCTTCGAAAAATGCAGTTCGCCCTTCTACAATTGCTACATGGACCTCGCGCGGTCATAAGAGGGATTCTTCACGGGGTGTCGTTGGCGCAACCACCCTTCGCAGCGGAATTCCGGGAATAAACCGGAAACACCCACCCATTTCTGCACGGGCGAGATCTCATGAATCCTCACGGTGATGAGTGTAGGGGTGACTCGGGGGCCTACGGCGCAATCAAAATGGAGCTCTTGTACATTGACTGTGCAACATATTCAGACTACTCGTGGAGGTACTCGTGAATAATGATCGTATCTTTGGCGTGGAGCTAAAAATCGACACTAAAAGTCAGGCGCATCGTCATTGTCAAAATACAGCGATTGTTTCGTGTTACACTAAACGGAGTAAAGTAAAATAGCGTGAAGAATTCTGTGTTAGCTTAAAAAATTTTTTAAATTATGTGTTCACATTAAAATTATAATATAATTATTATAATAAAATTATAATATAATTATAATATAAGATTAGAATCAGTTAATTTTGGATAATGAGAATGTAATAGAGCAATAGTATATGGAATAGTAGCACAGAAATTGCTTTCCAATTTCTAGCATACATTTTTGGCATATTTCCGTGTACATTAATTATTATTATATTATTAATTATATACAGTATATTATTAATTATTATAATAATATGTTCATTATAATTTTTTCATTATAATTAATCTTTGTGAAAAATGTTTTCCTATCTTCCTTTAAGATTTAAATTAGCATTTCTAAAAATTAATAAAGAAATTTCAATTTCAAAAATTGATTAATTTTTATAAAATTGGTGAAATTAATGCCTTCTCTATCTATTTGCTTTACTAATTAAATGCCTTGATATAGAAATATTAACACAATATTACTAACTATTATATAATTAAAATGTTTAATTGACAACGCAATTTTCACGAGGATGTATCCTTGCTCAAAGAAAACTTTACACAACCACGATAAAATATAACCCCACGAAATATTTGGAGTATTTGGAAAACAGCAACGGATGCTTCGACAGCGAGAAAAAAACCCTACGGAATTCCGTAAGAACCGAAGGGTGAAGGGTGGCACGCAGCCCGTCGTCAAAATGGACGGGCTAAGCCCGTATAAGTCTAACGGGATTTTCGATCGTAGGTGGGCGGGTGAGTGCAGGCCGCAGTCCGGGGATGAGAAGGAGTAGAACCGAGAGTGAGCGCGATAGAAAGGGAGAAAGAGACAGAGAGAGAAATAGAGCAGGTAAGGGGAGTCCTTCAAGATGGCGGCTATAAGGGATGGTTTAGGGCGCGTGAGGGTTGCGGGTGAGGCAATATATCAGAGGGAGACCCTTCTCGAGGGTTGCTTCGCTTCCGACCGTGGTGGCCGTTACCACCCCCTTTTCTCGTACTCCCCTTTTTACTTCTCCTTCCTCTACTCCGTTTTCCTTACCACCTTCTCCTCCTCCTCTTCCTCCCTATTTCTCCCGCATCTTTTCTCACTCCCGTCTCTGGCACCCACTCGATCACGACTACCCCCTTAACTCGGCCCCGTACAGCCCCCGGGTCCGTTCTTTAAAGTATAAACGTCACTGGAGACTGATGGAAATGGACGAGATGAGGGAGAAACGGACGATCGGGAAATGGTGGAAAATCGAATGGGGGAGGAAGAAAATACGAAAAACCAAGGGAGTGACTCGTATTCGTCGCTGTTAAAGGGGGGAGGGAATTGAAAGTTCGCCTGATCCCTACGCAGCAACTGTTTTATTTTTGAGGTAAAGAAATATATTCGAAAATAAAGCACATTAGAAATACATTACCGGAAGTCGAGGATGGGATTTCGACTGTTGATTACGAGTATCAAAGATATAAATGTCTTTTAACATACACGTGACATTTCAAGGTTTTAGAAATCGTCTCATATATATGTCATGTAGTTAATTAATCCCTAACATGATATGACTAAAATTAAAAAGACTGTCACTATTTTAATAACGGATTATTTTTACTTAATAATAAAATGTACTAAAATATTTATATTGAAATGATTCCAGTATTGCCATAAATAATAAAAATTATTTTTTATAAACAATCTTAGGATAAAATAAGGCCAATTAGTGTAAGAAACGAGCTAACACATGGATGACATTCAAATATTAATATAATCTCACAAACTCATGAAAACAAAATACAAAATAACGAAATTTTTCGAGACGTTTCGACTTCACGGAGTTTTCATCAGCACACGCAGAAAGAAAAGATTAAACTAGGAAAAATTGTACAATCTATTTCGTACAATATATTTTTTATAAAGCTAACATTAAATTTATATACAGTATTATGTCTATATATCTATTGTTTGTTATTAATAGCGACGGAGACATGTCCCAGAGCTTAATAAATATATATTATAAATATATATTATAGATTCATTCTATGTTTATAATAAAATAGAAGGAGAGAAAGCGTACTTTGCTGAATAAACAAGTGACATGAATTTTTTCGTAATTCTGCGTAAAGAATGAACATCACAAGTCGGCTCCTTTCTACTTTGAATTGAGCTCAAGATGAAAGTGCAACTTGCCTCGCGTTTCGAGCATAGAAAACGTGATGTTTAAGTACCCCAAGACGCCCGCATCTTCCCGCCTCATGGCTCGAAACGAGCAGTAATGAGCGTCGATTTTTTTGCTTATCCACGTTTTGCGTTCGCGCCTCCTTGCACACCTTTTTCCTGTAATGTTCACGAAAGGGGGATAAAAATACATAGAATTAAGTAAAAAATGTTAAAAATTATTTCTCTTTCGTCGATTAATTTTTGGAAATTTCTTTGTTTTGACTTGTCTCCTATCCGAATAAAATTATAATTAATTTTAGTGAATTAAAATACTGAATTATGTTGTTTGTGCTTCTGTGCTAGTAATAGAATTCTCGATCGCTTTTATAAAAATATTTAAATTGTAAAAAAAGTATAACAGTTTATCATTAATGTAAAAATATTGGATTTTTGCAGAAGTAAAATGGTTTCTTCTCCTCTTCCTTGTTGTCTTACTTAACTCTAAAAGTATAACTGTTACAGGAAAAATGATAAAAGGATGCTCTTAGAACTGCTACTAGGATGCTAGGAGAACTGTCTTTCTTAATTTACTTTCACTAAGAAAATTCTTTTCCCGATACAAATCGCTATTCTTGCAGTCTTCTAAGCACAGTTCAAATGGATCTCTTTTTCTTTACCGACTCTTCCTGTCTTCAATTCACACGAAATACGTAAAAATTAAGAAATGCAAGTTGCGTGTAAAATATATAAATATATCTGTATAGAAATATTTACATATAATACGTAAATATGTAAGGAAATACTTATTTTTGTATAAGAATATTGAAAAATGTGAAAGATTATCTACAGATAGAAGATTGTATTAAAATACTTTTGAAGAGATAGATTTATTTAATTTTAAGTGAAAAATTGTGTTATTTATTTACAGTACAAAAACTTAATTTACAAAATATTTAACTCGAAAACTGTTAGTGATCTGAAAAAATAAATTTCAGAATTTATTATTTAAAAACAAGAGAAATTTGAAATAATTATTACAAGAAATAAAAAACCTCTATAATATTTTTGAAATTGATCTTATTTCTTTTTTCAATGTTTTTCAAGAAGAATACACGCGCGAAAACAGAGTCAAAAACCGAGAGTAGAATGCTAAAACCGTTACGCAAACATAATAAAAAGTTATACAAAAAGCCTGCAACGTGTAAGAGAAATGATGTTAGTGAACAACTCGCTTCTTCCATCCACTGTCTCTCTTTGAATACATCAGAAAGCACAGCTGTGAAGTGAAACGAGGAAAAGAAAGCGAAGCGACGGAAGACACGACGAAAGTGAAAAGCTCGCGGTAAATATCGAGCGTGTAATTCACTCTTTTAAGAACACTTGAACGATAATTAAGCCGACCTGCCAGCGCCGTGCCAGGAAGCTGGAGAAAGCGAGTAGGAATACTTGAACAGCATGATGTAAAGAGGGAGAAGAGTGCAGAAATATCAGAGAGGAAAAATAGAGAGAGACGGAGAAAATGCGAGAAAAGGAAAAAATGAAAGAGAGATGAAGATGATGAAGAACAGGATGGGATTGTTGCAAAGAGGATATGCGCAACAAAAAAGTCTTGTCTGATTTTCTTTTGTAAGCGTGGCCTGCAAAGAAACACGTAAACTGCTTTTAATTAGCGACTAGGTTGTCTTTAGAAGCTGAAAAGAAAAGCTCAAATTAGAACTTACTTATCCATCTGGGTGATTTCTCTTTTCTTCGTTTCCTAGTTCGTTCCACGACCATTAAAATTTTTTAATTAGCATTTTTTCTTCTAATTAAAATAACGAATAAATGTAAAAATTGATTATTGATATGTACCTTATTTTATTCATTAAATATAGCGTATCTTTTTTTTATATCAAGAATATAAATATACAATGTATAATTGATATAAAGAGAATTATTATAAATTAAGCATATTACACACGGATAAAGCTAGACCAATTAAGATAAGAAAGGCTTATAATGATATTGAAATGATATGCATGATATAGTAAATGATACTGCAACTTTTTACTGCAGGTTTAAAAAATTTCAACGTTGTCTATACAGCGTAAAATGTTAGTTGCTTTACTACACTTGGCACTATTGCCAATTTAACGTCCAGGAGAGGAAAGAGATTTAAATATTGACCTTTCTTACTTACAAAAGTCAGTTGTAAGTTGTTTGCATTTACTTCAAAGAATTCGCTGATTATTCGAAGAATATATTCGATTTTTGGTACACATTTCTTTCTTTCTGTTTTAATGAATCATGAACACATTCGTAATATCATTAAATCCAGTTTTCAGACAAGTTTATCAGAAATGGATATATAAATAACATTCATTAGTTGTTCAAGAATTTGAAATGAAAAATTGATGATAATTCTCATATTTATTTTGAATTTTAATCCTTACAAATTACTTTTAATAATTATTATCTTTACACATAATATATTATTTAAAATATTGTATTACATCCATGACATTTTATTTTATTTATTTTGCTTATAATTTTAAATACTTTTTAAGCAATTTATTGCTATCAATAAATAAAAGTTGATTTGTTCACAATTTGGTGCCTTCTGGAAAAATATTCCAGCGCTAGAGACGAGATAGGTAGTCTAATAAATGAATGAATGCAGTCTAACTCTTCGTCTAAATAAATAAAAACAGACCGAAAGGGTGTCGGCTCCATGCATTTCTCCCCTTTTTGCGCGGGGGTGGGCGAGCAGCAACAGCAGCAGAAGCAACAACGAGAACGGCTGCGACGGGAGGGTGAGTCGTACTCAGCGACGTTTTATACGTCGTCGGGTTTCATGCGGCGGGGTAATTTTTTTATTAGCTTGAAAACCACTCGACCCGTCGTTGGCGTCGTCGTCGACGTCGTCGTCATCGTTGTGTCGCGCATGTCGGTGAGATCCACCCCCCCGAGAAAAAGATCGACTACTCCTCGCGCACTCCCGTGCCCATGTTTTTACTCTTTTTTCTTCCCGTTGTCCTCCACACCACCATTGCCACCCCGGTTTGCTCTTCGCGGATTAATCGCGACTTCCACATTTTGCTCGTCAAACAGTCAAAAGAGCTACGCATTCATTTGCTTTATTAAGTAGTTTTGCATGAGCATACTTGCGTGACTTTATTAACTCGCACGTTCATGCTTTTCCTTACTCCCCTTTTCGTTTTGGTTTTAGTTGCTATCCAACGAGAGAGATGAGACCAATTATGCGACACGAGCGCGAGTACAAGAGCGTGAGTATAGAACACATTGTTGAACTTGGAGTTATTTTGGATGGCAGACGATTTCGAAGACCGTTAATGTTAGGGATCCAGCGCGTGTCTGTGATATAATTATCACGAGCACCAATTAAGTATTCTCGTTTGCGGTCGATCGCTCATTTGTTATTAATCGCGCGCGTTTAATGCAATTTTCATCGACAGTTTTCGTTAGGCATAATTCTGAATCCATTATATGAAGATAATTAACTCCTTATTAGCCTTTCAAAGATATACCCTTTAAATATTTACAATTATCTATTTACGACAATTTTTAACGAATTGCCACTGAATGCTACCTGTGCTTTCTTCAATTAGATATTTTCGATAAACTATACTTATACGATTTGTAAAAGAATTGCAATATCACCCTTAAGTATAAATAATCAGACGCGAAATGGACGGCAAATTTCAGCTTCGGTAAATTTCGGAGGAAAATTAAGGTACTTTTTCTTGACAGGTTAAAGTGTCAAGAACTTAAGACCTCGAGAGCAACCCCACCTCGGGGTGTCGGGACTGCTTAGAAACTCTTAAAGGGTAATAAACTTGTTTCACGTGCACGCGTCGCTTATTATAACGAGTTTGAGAAATGCCGACAGGTTCACGTTCTTCTGTTGAAGATATTCGTCAGGTTATACAAAACAGGATTACGTGAATTCAAACATATTAACGCCGATACTGCTTGTGATACTTATGTAAATGACATATAACAATCTCGCTGTACACACATTCTTTGGCGCAAAATATCGTATTAAAAAAATGATGTTTATTTTTCCACTTGTATCTCAAGAAACGTGTCAAGTTAAACGATCTTCGCGTTTTCAAGAAGCTTCCCTTCGCACGACAAAATGAGACCCTGACGATCGTGTCAGAATCATAGGAACGGAAGCCATCCTACGGAGGACCCTCCGATATTAATGCGAAGGGAAAGCCCTCGGTTCCCCGATTCTCCCAATCACCGACATAAATAAATCGTGCTTCCCGTCTATTCCTTCACCGTCGACCGGAATCTCCGCCACTCGATCAGGCATCGCGAATACGCGTCAGCGTGTATAAGAAGAAAAAGGAAAGTGATCGGATAGGAGACGATTGTGCCGCTCCCGCGATCGGATCGGAGATCTGTCGTTAAGCTGCGCTTACTCTCTGCCAGTCCTGCGGAACGATGTGTAATCAGGCCGACGTTTCCGATTTATTTGAGACAGCTTTATCACCGCCGCGGCCGTACAATATAGCCGATATATCGGCGACGATAAAAGAGATATATTTTTGCACTTTCTCCTGGGTGACACATCGTACGCGGCATTCTCGTCTCGCTCGCGAGACGGATTTATCACCGTTTCCGTAATGTATTATACATTGACGTATTATATTAGCGAAAGGGTGGTGCACATATTTTTATTTATAAATTCTTTCCTTTATGTCTCTTTAGTCTTTAATATACCTTTAATATAAATTATATTTAATATACCTTTAATATATATAATTTAATAACTCTTTAATATACACAAACAAATTTAAATTGTTCAACGACTCGTCTGACAAATTATCTGCGTACCGCCGACTAGATTTGTCACGCATTGAAATGCAAAAAAATCGCCAACTTTAAAATAGATATCGATTTTAATTTTTGGTCCCCTAAATTAGATGAAGAATTTTTTCTTTAATATACATTTCCTCTCAGGTGCAAATTTCTTTACCTGATTGTAGAACCATTCCTTTTAAAAATTATAATTAGCGGAATATTGAGAAAATGTTGTGAAACAATTGTTTATCACAAAACTTTAACCGCTATTGACGTTGAATAGTGAAAATAGCATAACGAAATTGGCGTAAATTGGAACATGAGAAGGTAACTATATGAAATCCCGAGGCGAATTCTTGGAGGGAAGGGTTCTTGGTACGACGCTTAAGCATGGACTTTAACCATTAGTCTACGAGCCATTAACTAAATTATGCAAGCACCACCGAACTCCTGCAAACGTAGCACGCGTAAACTTCAGCCATCGCGTTGGGATCCGGATCGATCGAATTATTCATACCATCCACATATGCTGCTCTAACTTACGTTCATCATTAGCCCTTCGCGACCCAGTACGAAGTTTCGCAATTATTTTTGCCCGTAAACTCCGCGCAATATATACCACGTGTATTACGTTGTATACAAACATCAATACACGTCGGTTTTCCACGCGTTTTGTAAAAAATAAACGTATTACCGCTTTGGAGAATAAATTAGCAACACTACTACGAATAAACGCAAATAAAAACCTTGTAACCATTACTTTGCTTAGACCAGTTTTTACGGGTATGTTTTTCAAAAGAATCAATCAAGGGTAGTTCGAATACGAATTGATTTTGAATTTATTTGCAGCATGCTACATCCGAGTTTTTGAATTACGAGAAACTAAAGCTGATCTCGATCCCGAGTATGTCCCGCTGGGTGCACAGGTGTGGGTCACGAGAGAGTCGTTAACGCGCAGCCTCAACTTAACTCCCGGCGATTAATCTCCCCACGCTAATTATTTAGCCGGTTACCGGGAGAGTCCCGGACGGTCGAATAACGGCGTTCCGTTATCGGATGTAGCAGGATCGTTCGAGTGGTGTGGCGGCTGCGGGGTGCGGCAGGGGTGCATCAGTAGCAAGTAGGGGTTTAGGGGGTGAGGTCTTGAGGTTCGGTCGCGCTCACGAGAATACGCTTGCACGAGGGGTTGGGGTCTCGCGCAAGAGTAAATTGATTAGAATTAAAGGGTTGGCTGGCAGGTGCTGCTACGGAGGCTGTTGCAGACCTAGCGAAGAAGAAGAGACCCGAGGAGCGAGCAGCGGCGAGGAAGAGCCACGTCGCGAGAGGAACGGAGGGAATCCAAGCTAGAGGGAAAAGCAGCAGGACGTGGGAGGAAAAGGGGGCCGAAGGTACAACGGTGACCACAGCCTCGACGCTGATTGGTCGAGTCAAGTTTGTGGCAAGATGGCTGGCTGGCTGGCTGTTGCCACCGCCGCTGCCGCAGCTACTGCTTCTGCTTCTGCTTCTGCTTCTCTGTACTCACGTCGTCTCCCTTTCTAGCCCTCGCGCCCACCATTACCCTCCCCTCTCCCCTTAACCCTTCCTCTAGCTCTACGGCCGCTGCCACGTAGTTCCCTTCTACGCGGTCCCTAAGATGCTTTACCTATGTGCCAAATAGACGTATGTACGTGTACACGCCTGTTCGAAACAATGCCGGGCGTGCAACCACCCTCGCGCTCGCCCACTACCCTTTCTCCGGCCAACCACCCCCGTCACACCGTGCTCTTCCACGAGGTTGCCACCATCCTTACCGTGCCACACCAACCCTTACCGCTACCTATACGCTCTACCACCGACCACCCACATCGCCCGTCTCTTCCTCCCCCAGCCATCCCCTTTCTCCCCCGTCACCCATAGCTCTCCATCTCAACTCTGTGAGCACGGCGTCACTGCTTCTACCATCCGCAACGCACACCACCACCCACTCCTTTCACCCATCACGTACGCCGTCCTTCTCTCCCTTTACCTTTCTCTTTCCCTTTCTGTTTCCACTTCCGTCTTCCTCAAACGCCCGATCCAATCCACCCGACGGGTAAGACTGTACGGTGGCGTAAGTACGGGAACACCGGCGCGGTCTCTCAAAGAGAATGCGATAATACGAAGAACTTCGACTAATGAGTTAATAGTTGGTGCCTCGCGTTACCGGCAGTACCGGGAAGTACTTTATTCGACGTCGCCGGGAGCAACGAGATTATAACGCGGCGGAGTGGGTGTGAGTGAAGCCACACTCACGCACCACACACACACATCAGGTACATTCGTGTGTACACACAACCATACTCATATCCGAAAGAAGTAATATGCGTAACGGTGTTGTCGACAGCGAACAAGCCGTTGAGAAAATTCGTCCGACATAATCAGACGACTATCTCGTTTCCATCGCTCACCTTCCAAGTCCTTCAAGTCACGCCGATCTCTCTCTTCTCAGCCTTGAACGACTTTTCCTCTTCTTTGCCCGCAAGGTCGCCCGCGGCGGCAGCTGATTTACTGTCGGCGCGCGCCGCTGACGCCGATCGAAGCAGCGTTCATAATCGCGCCCTCGTGCTAATTAACAGGCCTTCGGATCTTTTGGAACTCACGGCCAAAACGAGGGTAAAAAGTAATAAATGCCAGCTAATGGAAAAAAACTGGGGTTGACATTTTGATTGTTTCTTCTCGTTGATTCACGCGCGACTCAAGGCTAGACGTTATAATTAATGTACCTGTAGATAAACATGTCGAAGACTTTTAATTTTTTAATTTTGTAAGAACTTGCACCGAACGACACGGAAACTTTATTTATGACTGCATCGTGGAAGTTTCTGCTCGTACTCTCAATTTCGGAGTTGTTTGTTTCTTGGAAAAATTTCGCAAGAACCTGTTATTTACAGATTATTTTTGTTAACAATAAGTAAGCAACAATAGAATCGTCTCGCTATCATTTGTATTAATGCGAACACATACGAGATTCTTTTCAGCTTGACGAATACATCCGATGAGAACGAATTGCGGAGCGCAAAGAAACCTTTTTTAAATGTCGCGGAAAAATCCGCGCCTCGAGATTCTCTCGACGTGGATGGTGACGAAAAAAGGAAAAACGGTGCGATGGTCTTGCCCGCTTCCTAGCCACTCGCGTAAAGAAAAGTGCAACCAATAATTTTATTTTCCGCGATAAAGCACGGCGCTCGCGTGATGTCGTCAAAGCGGGGGGATGGCGCGGGCCACCATGAGGGATACGGGATTGGGGTGCGACGGGGGCAAGCCGCGTATCTTTAGTAAGTAAACAGAGCGCCTTATGAATTTTAAGCAGCACGACGAAGAGAGTACCAGGTCTCTCTCTGCAGCTCGCTTATTTTCGCCATCTCTCTTTACCTTCTCTTCACACACCTTTTTTCTCTTTTTCCCCTTCTCTCCCTTTCGCGGTGTCCTCCCCTTCCGCCGCTCATTTTCACTCGCTCTTTCTCCTTTGAGGGGGCGATCTCTTATATGCACGAACCGAGACGACGAAGAAGAGCAACGTAATTTAGAAAAGTAGATGCGCCAAGATTGTGTAAGCTGCGTTCTTTTCCTTCGGCTTGGCGGTCAAAACACGAAGATGATGACATAGGCAACGAGGTCGTTACTCCGTGTTACTTGAAGAGTGATCCATCGTGAAACTCTCTCTCTGTTTCACAGAGAATACCTATTTCATATAATTAGAACACAAAATAAAATATTAACGATCATGTTAATTATTTTCAAAAGTCGTTTGACAGAATTTGATATCAAAAGAATATAATATTATATTTTATCTGCATATCTGTAAAAAATTATGTTTCACTTTACATCTTCCTTTCCTCCTTTCAATCCCCCCGGTACTTCAGCAGATTCGTGATTTCCACAATTATTGGTACCTACATCAGAACCTCTCAACGAAGCAATTCTTCTCACGAAGGAGAAAAGTACTCTCGTACTGACAGAATTCGTTCGCGAGGCGACGACAAAGCTTCGGGATTTGCGTCGCCTCACGATTGTGGGCGGTCACGCCGTTGTTTTGATATTGATCTCCGGATAGGACAGCGTCGTCGTCTAAGCATTCTAATGGCAAGGGATTGGGATTCTGCGCGCTGCGAGGCGCACGTGCTTCTAATGATTTTAGTCTACCGTGGTATACCCTCTCTGGCAATATATAGGCGGGCACGTATAGCCACGTATCGTATCCGCGTTACCGGGGCGCGGTGTAATATGTCCCGGAGAAGCCCGAAGGGGTGGGCGACTTAGGGTGGGTGTTAAGGGAGGGAGGGAGGCACTACCCGGGACGGTCTTGCGGGATTCTTAATGGCGAAGGGCCTCCAAGGTAACACTACGGCTATTAAACGCAGACCCTACCACTTCGTCTTCTCTTCCGACTCTCTCCCCATATACATATCTCTCCTCATTCCCTTCTGTACAATCCCCGGTATAGTTTCAGACTGCGCGACCTAAAATTTCGATGGAAAACTTGTCGAAAGAGTTCAGAAAGAGTTTAATTTCTACAACATTCTTCTTGCGAGAATCAATTTCAGCTTCGATCGATTTCATCTTATGAGAGAAAAAATTGCGATGAAGAATTATTTTCATAAATTTTGGCTGTTAATCTCAATATAGTGGCACATCTATTAAAATAAATATAAATTTTGTACAGTTCTATAATCTTCTCGTTGAATTAACCGAACAAATTGACAAAATCTCATAAAAATAAGATTTTAACCAAGTTCCAATTAACAAAATTTGCAAATAAAGAATAAGAGACTAAAATGTAGCTGGAGAACTTAAGTTCGCCGGAAGCCGTTGAAAGAAAGAGCGTGGGCAGTCGTGAAGCGAGCCTGCAAGTAAAATTACAGTCACGCGTGAAAGATCGTTCGAGAGGAACGGGATTCGGGAGTGGTGCGGCGCGACGCGGCATGGGTTGCTACAGGGGGTAAGTAAGGAAAATGTAAGCCTGGATCAACCGCGCTCATCCCCTTTGGCGTCGGCGTTTGACGCGACCGCTGAAATTTTTACTTCGTTCGATTTGGTCTTTCGGTGAGATTCTCCCCGTCCTCTGATTGGTGGACCCTGGCCACGCCCTGCACGTGAGGGTGACTCGCTCGCCCGAGCACTATCAACCCTTATGTATGCCCGATGCGAGCACACTTACATGCCGGCACGCGTACACATGTGTACGTGTTTATTTGCGGACGTATGCGTCTATATGTATAGGGCCGCAGACTCCACGGGTACATACGTGAATACATATGGTCGATACATAGGCATAGGGATGTATATATACCGGGTGGGGTTCCGTTCGAGAGACGGCAGTGGGCTTTCGATACGACACGGTCGATCGAACGGCTCGTATTTTCGGTATCGAGGCGTTATCTCTCGGGAAGATAAGCGTGCACCACAGGATGCTTGAAAAATATTTCGACACCGTTTACCGGTGTCTGCATGCACTTATGCACGTATGCACCAGTGCATACGAGGAGTGTGTCTAAGACAGCGTTGATAAGACAGAAAAAAAAATTTGATACAAAGTGTATGTCTATAACTATTTTAGAATATATATACCTCAAATATATTGGATTAAGATTTTTAAAAATTTCCTCCCCCTCCCATATGAATAGTCCATCATTTACTTTATATAATGATTACGTTATGATACAGTGATTATGAGAGAGAGAGAGAGAGATGATTTGAAAAACTACATTAATATGATGAGAAATTAATTTGTAATTAATTTAAAAAGAGAACCCGAATTTACCTCGTATTATAAGTAAGTTTAGTATTAATACATTTATGTATTATACATTAAATTATTATATATTCCTTGACGTTATATTTTCTACATGTACAAGTAAATAAATAAATCATAATATCAATAACACATAACATGTTCTACAAATTATTTATCTCTATCCAACTTTAGGAAATTATGCACGATAAATTTTCTGTAATATTCAATATGTATTATTGGTTAATGCGAAAGATCTGTATAAGTCATCTTGTAAGTGAAGTAAATCGATGAAGTAACGTATTCAAAATATCCAAACAAATTGTATTATTTTTACTTTTGAAGATAAGAATAGCTCGTAACATACTTAGCACGGGTAACAATAATTAGCGACATATTAAGCAACGATAATACATATGAGTATATTGTACTTGAATGCACGTGGTATTCCCATATTTCGGAAATAAATTCCACACATAATAGGAAATCTCAACGCGCGATCTAAATCGCGTGATTTAATTTTCGGGTATACCCGACACTCACGCCAAGTTTAGCCTCACCGTATTTAATTATATAGCGTATGCTGTCTCATTCATCGCTGCTATTTCGTGACAATCGTACGATAATATTTAATATTTATACGATTTGTATTAATTTGTTACAGATCTAGCTACATTGACATTTGCCAAAAAATTAGCTACATAAAACTTCATGCATTCCCCTCATCATAAATTTAATTCTTAATAAAATTGATTCAAATAATAGTACTAGCGGACTATAAAGGTAATACTATATTTTATTAGTTCAAAAGTGAATTTTATGTGAAGGTTTTACTAAAACATAACTGTATTTGATCAATATTATATTATTCAGATTTTATGAGTTTTAACTTTAACTAATCTATTATATTTATCACGTTTTCATTTCCATACCTGTCATAATATATATTATAATTTAATTAATCCAGCTATATTATGATTTAGTTATACACGCAGATTACTTAAATGACTAGAATTACATGAATGTATGTTATATCCGTATAATCTACATATATACATGAATTATTATTATTACATGAATTATTATTATTACATTATTATTACATAATTAATAAACGAACAATTTACGAATAAAGTACAGATGTGCTCTTTTTAAATAATAACTTAAATACACTAAGAGAGAAAAAAAAATTGATTCAACTAAATCGATTTGTCACGGGCTGTCAAATAAATTTTTAGTTGGGATAAATAAAAATTTCCTTGTTCAGGATAAAAATTGTCAGACAGACTAAATAATTAGTTAGGACAAGAATTTCGTTGCTTTAGTTGAACGGTTTAGTTAAATCGACTACTTTTTTTTAGTGTACGTTTTATCAAATATGTATATATATATATATATATATATATACATATAATATATATATAATTATTTATAAAAAATATATATAATATAATTTGATAATATATATATAATATATATATATATTTTTTCAAATATATATATAATATACATATATAATATATAATATATCTTAAATATATCATTATATAAACAAATATATAAAAATTACATGCATGATGTAAAAAAACGATGCTATAAATATACGATATTAAATAAACGATTATGCAAATATAAAACTTATATTAAATAATTCTTTCTTGCATAAATTTGTGTACAGTAGTCCTTAATATGTAATAAAATAATCGCTGTAATAGATAACAATAATATAATAGGTAAACAAACATATATGAAAACGACTGTGAGATTATTAATACTTGCAAAGATTATTTATTATAAAATATTTTCTTATTAAAAAAGAACCTATTTTTCTTTCTTAATTAAAAGTGCAAATAAAAAAACTTCAGCTACTATCCTTACTATAATTCTTATTCTTATTCTATTTCTTTATTCTTCTCATCGTTGCATGCTTCTAGCCTTCTTCAAACATTTATACTATTGCTCGTAAAAATTTGTATGTGGATGTATTAGTCCAAGAGCCCATGACATGAATTTGGGTAGGTGTTTTAGGCAACTTGAAATTATAAAAATAAGTAAATTTGAATGTGTGCGATTACGGAATGAAGAGTCTGGCAAAAAGTTTGCGGTTATTTTGCAACTGCGCAGCCTAGTACATTTAAAAAGAAAAAGCATAATCAAAAATAATACTTTTGGCAAAATAAAATTTAGTTATTTTTTAACTGCACCTATAGAAATAAAAAATCAAAATGCCAGACGTTTTGAATGGTTCTGAAATATAGCCAGAGAGATTGCCCCAAAGATCGCCACGACACCTCACAAGTCACGTGGGGGGCAATCTCTCTCTGGCTATATTTCAGAACCATTCAAAACGTCTGGCATTTTGATTTTTTATTTCTATAGGTGCTAAAGTTAAAAAATAACTAAATTTTATTTTGCCAAAAGTATTATTTTTGATTATGCTTTTTCTTTTTAAATGTACTAGGCTGCGCAGTTGCAAAATAACCGCAAACTTTTTGCCAGACTCTTCATTCCGTAATCGCACACATTCAAATTTACTTATTTTTATAATTTCAAGTTGCCTAAAACACCTACCCAAATTCATGTCATGGGCTCTTGGACTATATATGGCCGTCTATAAATGTAAGTGTCTTCAGCATATTGAGTTCGAGTCCTCATAGTCACTAACAATAAGCCCTAAACCTTTGACTATATAACCCTGGACTACCAGTTACCTCTACTTTTCCTATTCTTACAATGCTTCGACCGTGTACTTGACATCACGCGCGCCATAGGCAAAATAAATGGCAAAAAATCGAAACACAAAGTCAGATTTCAATGGTGAAACAGGAACGAAAACAGAAATGGAATGTAACTTATGTCGCGCTGCCTTATCACGTTCAGCAGAGTTCAAAGTATTCAAAGCCACTTTTAATATACATAAGCCAGTATTCGTATTCGGGTTTTATAATTAAGACAATCTCCACGAAAAAAAGGAACGTTGAGAATATTCTTAGTTTTGTGCCCAGAGGGACCAGTTCAAAAAATTTATTTAACATTGCTCGTGACGTCGGACTGTGTACTTCCAAATATTTCTGCACATGCAGGTAATCACATCCTTTCCCGAGGGACAATGCGAAAAAATATGTGACTCAACATCAGCTTTATCCGCAAAACAATGAAACGTGATATGGGAAACGGATTGATAGTAGCCGCGTGTGCAGCACGCTTTGAAGGTAAAACAGGCACTCCCTTCTTTAGTTACCGACCGAGTCGACCGAGACGCCTCGTGTCAAGTAGTTCGGCATGAGCGGCGCTCGCGACAGTGCTGTGAAAGCTTCAAAATAAGGTTGTGTTTGGTGACGGGCTCAACCGAATTAAAAACTAAAATGATCGAGGAACACGACGAACGCGAGACAATATGCGACTCAGTGGTAAGTGTCGCGATACGCCGTGCGCGGGAACACCGGCGGATCGCTCGGGAATACGCGTGCGATGCGCGAAAACACGTACACGATGATGACCTAACCTCATTTTCAGAATTCACTGGTGGAAGGATGTCGTTTGCCGGTCAGGATGCATAGCACGGATGATTGGCGTGAGTAAATTGCACACGCATTCGTTGTTCTGTTTATCCCAAAGAATCTGTTGTTACCGAAAGGTGCGGCTTTCTTCCTAGAAAGCTCTGAGATCTACCATGTTGACCATAGTTGTGATCATGTGGCGAGTTTGATTTTAAGCTATATTGTTGTAAAATATACAAAACAGATATCACATCATTGCAAAGTATTTGTACTTTATGATGAAGATATTCTGATTGTAATTACATGCGTTAATTCTTATTGAATTAATTAGTGATACTTATACATGCATTGATAAGGTCAATTTTGTTTCATGTGTATATCACATTTAAATCTGAGCTACTTGTTCCATGTAACATTTAAGTTTAAGAATATATGTTATATTTGGATGTAACATAATTTTGTTGGAATTAATACATCATGTATTCACAAATGTGTTATT
Source organism: Crematogaster levior (assembly GCA_901521435.1). Lineage (NCBI taxonomy): Eukaryota > Metazoa > Arthropoda > Insecta > Hymenoptera > Formicidae > Crematogaster > Crematogaster levior. The sequence continues at coordinate 503,809 of CABEGB010000603.1, read as the reverse complement.
TTTTAATTTATAATAAGTAATATTTAGATAAAAGGCAAATAGCAACAATTTAAACAAAATTTTCATGTTCTATCTGTAGCACTTGCTGAAATCATCAGCGTTAAGGAAGTACAAGGCGTCAAATGTTATTACGTTCACTATGTAGACTGTAAGTAAATTGCTTAGTGTTTAAGTATAAGAATCATAAGTGTTTACGTCGTCAAGTGTTATCAAAACTACGCTATTTCAGTCAATAAACGATTAGATGAATGGGTTATGGAAGATTCCCTGGATACTAGAAAGGTCCAGTATCCTCGTCGTGAAGGAACAGCACCAGGAACTGGTGCAGCAACCCCCAAAAAACAGGCCGTTAGTAGACCTCCTAGTCCCAGTAGCGTTAGCAATGAGCCAGTCAACGGTAACGCTGTGCTGCAAGCGGCACTGCAAAAGAAAATGTCTAGAAAAAGAAAAGCGACGTGTCTAGAAAATGAGGATTCTCAAGATGGCCCACCGCAAACGCCGGGTCCCAGACCCACTGGTTCCTTGGTGGCGCATCATCATGATGATGTAGTCACAAGAATGAAAAATGTAGAATTAATTGAATTAGGCCGACATAGAATAAAGCCTTGGTATTTTAGTCCGTATCCGCAAGAGATGGTAAATTTAACTTGTATATATATCTGCGAGTTCTGCCTAAAATATAGGAAAAGTCGAAAGTGCTTAGAAAGGCATTTAGTCAAGTGCAATTTACGTCATCCACCTGGGAACGAAATATATAGGAAGGGATCGATATCGTTTTTCGAAATTGACGGCCGCAAGAACAAGAATTATGCGCAAAATCTTTGCCTACTGGCAAAGCTATTCTTGGATCATAAAACCCTTTATTATGACACAGATCCATTTTTGTTCTATGTAATGACAGACTTTGATAGTAGAGGATTTCACATAGTTGGCTATTTTTCAAAGGAAAAGGAATCGACGGAAGATCACAACGTAGCATGCATTCTCACACTGCCACCATACCAGAGAAGAGGTTACGGCAAGCTTCTAATAGAATTTTCATATGAGCTGTCGAAATTCGAAGGAAAGACTGGCTCTCCCGAAAAGCCACTGTCCGATTTAGGTTTACTTTCATATCGAAGTTACTGGGCTCACACGATACTTGATATTTTGCTGACCGTAAAACCCGTAGTAGAAAATGAAAAGCCACAGATAACGATAAGCGAAATCTCCGAATTGACGTCGATCAAGAAAGAGGACGTAATATCGACTCTGCAAAATCTGAATCTCATTAATTACTACAAAGGACAATATATTGTAACATTAAATAGGTAATTTACAGAACCAAAATAAAAGGAGATTATGATTTATCTGAATTCGATGAGATCTTCATACTGATGCATATCTTTATTTGCAGGGAAATTATCGAACAACACTCGACTGCAATGGAAAAAAGACAGATCAGAATAGATCCTAAGTGTCTGCATTGGACACCGAAAGACTGGAGTGTTAGAGCCAAATGGTGAACTTAGTTCGAGTTGACAATAAAACGATAGTGATTTGTCTTGAAATTATTTTTCAGGCATTCTGAAAGCGAGTATTAACAAGTGTACAGTTGTACATATGTATGTTAATTTGCGACCTTAAATGGTCTAGCGTTTTTAATAAGACTGTATCTGGCATTATGTACGCTTATAGCAATGCTTTAGGAATTTGTCGACACACACGCAGATCTCAGTTATAGAGGGCTAAGATCGCGAGTGCTGGTGAATTTTACCTGATAAAATATTTACTGTAATAACATATACCTTAAAAGTGCAACGTTTTAATACGATGATTAAAATTTTTTTAAAAATTGCAAACGGCTGTCATTGTACAGTCGTCGAATTTGTACAAATAATCTACCGCTCCTGTAGAATTGTAAATAAATGTGATTTTATAATGTACAATTCCCTTAAGCGTAAATTTTATAGAGAATTATTTGTGTAAAACCAATCGACAAATCGCTATTTATAAAACGATTTTAATGTACAGAGATACACGAGGACATCATCATATCTATTATGTGTATGTATGTACGTATCATGTGTAAATGTACACATTTTTTTAATTCTATAATTTAACTCATTTTCTTAATAGTAGAGATTTAGACAAATTACGAGTATTATGAATTATACAAATAATAGCACAGTAATGTATCTGAATATTTATACAAGATATAACGATCGCACATAAAGCAATTCTATTTTAAAAACTATTTCTACTAAAACTGTTAAAGTGAACATTTTGGACTGGGTCAGGCTAAAAGCACAATGTAGAAATTAGTATACAAAAATATAATCATAACAATTAAATGTAAATAATTTTTTAAATTCTTAAGGGAGGATTATTGAATGCCGTGCATATTTATTTTTAGTGACTTTATTAAAAATTGAATTTTTATATGTTTTACAAGTAGTATAGTATTTTTAAGTTTGTAGATGAATGCTTTCCATGTAGGTTGATATTGATTTTCATTCTGTAACAGAGAAATGTTATAGTTACCAATATAAAATAAATTTTAACTCAATTTGCCAACCTTCTCTTTTAATATTGATCAAAATATTTCATTTTGAATTGAATTCATATTTTATTTCATTAATTGAATGCAATATTTCATAGTTTTATATATCGTTATTTAAAATTTTTTATGTAATATGATTTTTTTAGTAGGAAAAATTTTCTCGCTTTTGAATCGGTTGGATTTATAAAATTTTACAAAAAAATACATTCATAAAGTTTATATCGATAAACTTTTAATTTTCATTAATAAAATTAAACAAGATTTATCTGAGCTCTTAATACTTACACATATGTAAAATTTAAATAAATTTGTACTGGTCTTAATCAAAATTTGTCTCAATTAAAATTTTTTTTAAGTGATAAATTTTTTTACAATTTTACATGATTGATACACTTTCCTTAATTCCGAAATCAATTAAAAAATTTTATATTATACTTTAAAAAATAAATAAAAAATTACCAAATCTCATATAGCTTTTAAGTTCTCAATTTCTTCATCAGACAAACGTCTACATAGTGTATGAAATTTTATTTCTAAAAAATTTAATTTTTTTGATTCACACGAAATGCAATAATATATCATATGAAACGGACGGAGGAGAAGTTCTAGTTTTCTACAAGTACTTACATTCCATTATGCACGAGGTTTACACGAACATACATATAGAGAAGATCTAGCACAATACATTTTTATTGCCTATATATACATAATAGATCAGTCACGTTGTCATCTTTAAAAAATAGTTTGCTTGTACGAATATAAATTACAATTTCACTTTCACAGATTCGCGATAGACTTTGTTTCGGTGAGCGAGGAGATAAAAGAAAACAATCTTTAGACACGACTTTAAATACAGCATCTTTTATGTATATGTATGTATGTATGTATTTATTATGTATGTATGTAATGTGTGTGTGTATATATATATACATTTTTATATATATATATATATTTATATATATATATAATATGTATATATACACACACACGCACACACCATATATACATATATAGATATATATTATTTTTATATTCAACAGTAACATCACAGTAGCTTCATATACAATAAATTTTTGTTCATAATTTTATCTGTATTCTTTTTGTATTCGTTACCACGTAAGCACGACACGGCGAGTTCCTAAGATTCATCACAACGACAAGCGGAAGGAAGAAAATCGTGTGCACGCACTTTTCACAATTGTCAGGTCACAGTGATCTCACACCGATATGATCGCATGAAACTGGAAACGCTCTTTGATATTTAATGTAAATTGATATCCGGTAACCCTGTCCGTTGCACGCACTATTAGTAATTTGAATCCATGTGTGTGATATATCGGGATAAAAAATTATGAATCGATTAATATATCACATGTCATTGCGAAGCAAGCTGAGATTTATAAACAATAAATCATAATATGACGGAATTAAACATCCGAATGATGAAATAACATTTTGGATTGATTACAAACCGATATCGATCACTCGATATTTTCAGAGAGAAATGTATAGTTGCAGAACTCGAGAGAACCACGACTTTTACTTTTATACGGCCACATTATAGAAATAACCCTGAATATGAGTGTATAAAGAGAAATAGATTGTTTTTTATCTAAGCATATTTATATATAAAAATGATATTTATATTCTATCATCGTTAAATACAAAAATCCAAACACTCATTCTATATTTTTTTATAATTACACAGGAATAAAATGAAAAATTTATCGTGGTTCACGCACGGAATGAGCTAGTGCGAAAGGTACACTGCCGCGAAAAAAAAATAGTCGTGGCATCTCGCCGCTGCGTCTGTGCGTGTGCAATATTGTACGGACAATACGTTTCCCCCTTAACAATAACGACAACAACAACAACAACGAGACGATGAAAATCCAATGGCAGCGGTATAATGTCGAGAAGAACAGCGAGTATTTAACAAGATAAGAATGACAACACGTACACGGCATCACAGCAACGGCATTTATAGATTAACGCACAAATAACCAGACGCATACCAGAGAATTCGAAAAGCGCTTAAGATTACGCACAACCCTCATACCAACGCACAAAACGCAGAGATTATTCTTAGCCAGGCACACATTGAGTCCTGCGCGATGCAGCAACACATCCGGAACACATGCATCGTCATTCTTAATTCCGCGGAACAATAGAATTTCATCAATCGCTTAATATTTAACAGCCTACCGCAACACATATGCAAACGATTTGCAACTTGTCGATAAAATCTATAATTTGATTAAACAGTTGTACAAGAGTATTTTGATTTATATGATTAAAGTGGATTAATCGTTCTTGTCCACTGCAAAATGTACAACAAAATTTACATATACATACAACCAAAGTCAAAAAGAATTAAGAAACTGAATCTTCAGTTTTAATCTTCCGTAATATTCCATTTGCTAGCAAATTATTAAAATTGATAAAATGACCTTACACCATTTACGGAAGAAAGCTCTCAGCAACGTGATCTTTTCCTATTTTACGAAAATCCACCTCAATGTGCGTCTGATATTACACTTACTTATTCTACTTACTCGCCGGATTCCGCTCACGTGGCTCATAATATTTTCGTTACACAGTTTTGACTCGTCGCATTATATTCTTTCTCTCCCTCTCATTCTCTCCTTTTTTTATCGGTACGTGTGCACATGTATGCCATGTGTGCGTGTGTGTTTACATCTTAATATATGTATATGTATATATATATATCTCTTTTTCTCTCTTTTTTTCTCATTTGCCTCTTTTTCTCTATTCCTCTCTGCGAAACAACACTTTTACACATTTGTGTGAATGTACAGTTGAACAATAGGCGGCAATGGCTGGACAGAATGGCGTTCGATGATTTCTTTCAAATTTTCTTTTTTTTTGTTCTCGAGAAGGTATTGTCACACCTCGGCATGACTCACTAAATTCCACCCCTTTTCGCTCTATCCTTCTTGACGAGCAACGCCTGGACTGTCGTCGAGTACGGTAAAAAAAGTTTTGTTTTGTACATTAGTACATACTCGTGCCACAGCGCGAGAAGAGGAAGAGTTATACACGACAGAGGCGTAAGTTTGTACTGATTCGTGATATATTTTTTTTTATTTTTTTTTTATTTTTTTTAAGCAAACTCGAATGCAGGTTCAGATCTTTTCGCATTTCAAGTAAGAATAATTGTCGGTATAATTTCGACTAGTTCAATTTTCGATGTTACAGACAGAAATGAACTTCACTACAAGAACATTTTCGTGTCTACGAAATCGAGATACAAGCTTGTCAAAATTATATCGGTTTCCCAGATATGCCGTATTTCGGATAAACACGAATAAAAAATTCGAGGCATTTACATCCATCAACTAGATATTCAGAACACATTTGCCAATGAGTTGCGATCGATCGAAGATCGTAGATTAAATTGTTTAAAGCGTCCGAGATTATAACGAACAATAAAAATACTACATTAATGCATATGTTAATTTTACAGGTAATTATATTTGAATAAGAATTTTGAATTTAAATCACTACGCAATAATGTAGTTGCAATTATAGTTCGCAATAAAGATAACGTGCCTCAGTGCATATTACGAAAAATTCCATCGGCAATTCTGAGTGAACCTGCGCCGAATTTTATTCCGAAAAATATAACGATGAATAATGAGCTTATGACACGTCTCTACGTAGATTGGGAGACGTCGTAGATGCAATGAACAATCGAATACACTTCGACCACACATTAAAACTACACTGACGAAGTAGAATTTCGAGTTTCACCTGCTTTGCGATTTGTTTTCTATCATCGTGTGGATCCTACATTTGAATTAATTTGTGGAAATTACAACTCACGTGAAAACTATAATACTTAATATTTACCGTTTGATTTCCAAGAAAATTATTAACTAAAATTAATTAGAAAAATAACAATTATATCCGCGATTTGTACACTTGTATATATACATTTTTTTTGTCATGCAGTTATTACATATACTTGCAAAAAATGATTTTTTTCGTAAAAAGAAAAACGAATCTGTATACTAAGAATGGACAATCACATGAATTGATCTGGAAACGCAGATAATCGAATTTTGTCGAATGGCAACATTTCGAAACTCTACTTTCGTCCAGCCGCTTGCCTGAACAATAAGACACTTAACAGTTTGACACCTTCCGCAGCAGAAGACCGATTTTAATCCTCAACTACATAACATAATTATATGTATTTGAATGAAATAACAATGAAGTCAATTTTGGAACCCAATAATAGAGTACTTACTAATAGTACATAAAATGAATGTTAAATAATTTTTGTTGCAAATTATCTCTCTTTTAAGTTTAAAAATTGTTTGAAATTGTTTGAAAAATATATTATACAGATTGTGAAGTATAAAAATAAATATATAATATATAATCAGATACTATTTTTGACGCATCGAAATCTGCATTGGGAATAGATTTAAACCCGTACTGGTAATATCATACTGGTTGAGGATTAAATGGCCTTTTACCTGGTACGCACATTATACCATAATATTACTTGTTACATATATAATAACACAATATACAGTGGGGAATCGGCGCTTGAAAATATTATGTATCGCGGACGACCAACCGAGATCGTGTAAAAAATATTTCCTCTTTTGGAACATCGAAGACGAGATCGACTTTTGAAAAATATCTTCGGAAGAAGAGAGTGTCGTTTACGGAGTATATGTTCTGCGCGTGAAATCATCATGCGATTTCCCTATTCTATTTCTCTTTTGATATAATCATTTATTAGGGCGCTGCCAGAATCAGGCTAGTCGAAATCTCATTTGATATTTGCAAAGATTCGTCGAGATCACGAAATGACTTCAATGAAAATCCGCTTCCGTTCGGAAATTCCATTCTCCCACTGGAGAGAGATCGTCGATATGTTTCTTCTCTTTGTAGAACGGGAAGATCGAGTGGTTCATGATCGTGTGATAAAAATTTTGCACAAATAATTTGCTTCCCTGAGAGGGAGTTATTTTGCTAAAACAAAAAAGAGGCCCGCGCATTGTCGCGCGAAAAATTCCTTCTCCAGCCTGCCCTCTCCGTGGATTTTAGAATCTCTGTCTTACGAGTATTTGAAAATATAAAATCTACGATAGAAAACAGAACAGATCTCGAGTATATATATATATATATATATATATGTATATATATATATATATGTACATGTGTGTGTATATATATATATACATATACATATTTTTTTCTCCCGACATTCAACATCAATTCGCTTGCGCTGTTATCGTTATTATATTATATTTTACATCTCATTTTTACTAGCATCATTATTATTATTTTATTATTATTGTTGTTATTCATCGTTTATCGTTTTATTCTTATGTATATGTAACGATACGTATATATATATATATATATATATATATATATATATATATATATATATATTTATGTATCTTTTTTTAAGCATACTTAATATTAAACCATTCTTACATATTATTAGTAATGTTTTCTTTTATGATACAGATTGTCATGTGTTAGCAATTTATTAAGTACCGCCGATACGATACGCGCTCTCAATCGAAAGCCTTTCTGATAGATGATTCATTAAAGTGAATTTTCCCTTAACCCTTTACAACGTATCGTCAGGTGATTCATTCGTTATTTTTATTTTATCATTCCACCAAAACCAAAAGACAGATGACATTGTCACACAATAAATATTACTCGCCAGATTTATCTTCATCATCGTTCACCTGTTGTATTGAAATATAATAAAAGTCTTTCTTAATTAATTATCTTGACTTTTTTAACTGATCAAAAATTTTATTTGTGTGAATCTTGTCATTAACAGTATGAAAATTGTGTTTTTCTGTTTCACTCGCGTCTCAATCAATTTAAATTTTATTAATGTTACATGTTAGGAATATATTAATAACAAAGTCTGTGGAGATTGATAACACTTATTTATGAAACTTTAACACGAAAGTGATATAACGTTTTCCTGTTTTATTCCCTGCTTGATTCATTGATATAATATGTACTTGCTGTCTTATGACAGCTTGGAAGAGCTTATTATCAAAAATAACACTCCTTGATATTGAATCATAAAAGTTTATACAACTGTTGAATTAAAATAATATAATGTATATTTAGAAAATGTAAAAAAAAATAAGAACCATTTTTAACTTTAATACTATTTTTTAATTAATATTTTTTAATTTTATTTCAAAATGAAAGCAAAATTCAATTAAACTGAAGATTGCGAACCATTATGTAAGCATTATTATAAGACATATTAAAAAATTGAAAATAAAGTATACGAAAAATTTTAATTAATAAATAATAAGGAATTCAGCGTCATCTGAAAATAATTATGCAAAATAATTATGAAAATTGCTCTGCGTTGAACTTTCATGTTAATCAACGTTAATCAACTAATATTTTACAAATTTAACAAATTCAACATTTGTCAGATAAGCCTAAAGATTCTCGAACAGGAAAGTTACTGAATTTTTTCAAATGCTAAAAATTATTTTTCAAATAACTTTTTAAGGAAATTTTTTTTAAATTCAAAAATTTTTTATCAAATATACCTCCATTAATATCAACTTCATAACATTATTCTCTTTATGAACGATTCACTTTGATAAAAAAACAAGGATGGCAGCCTGAAGCATCACCAAATGTAATTGAATTACTATAGATGAGTATCAAATAAAGTTTATACGAATGGAGCCGAGATTATATTTAGTTATTCATCGAGTGGCTCAGCAACGCTTGTGTGATATCGGAGAAATCATAATTCGTGTCAGGCCTCGCAATGTAATTATCGACATATCGCGATCGCAGACGTGCTTTAATTGCAAGTCATTGCCGCGAAGAGATTTCGATTATTCGCATATAATATTTGATAACACGACATAGGTGCAACGTTACAAGAGAATAATTCTCTCGGAAAATTCATGGGTCCTTTATCGATACACGTTTTTCAGGTACACTTTGCCCTTGTCTTCGCACCTTTCGTGTGTTCGTTAACTTTCATAGTCCGTAATCGAAACTTTGTTGATCCTGCAAATTCTTCTTACACGCTTCCAAACAGCTGTCGGCGTTTCTGTACATGCCTGAATTTGCTTGGTGCGTCAGTGTCTCGAGGATCCTCTCGTTCTTTATAACTTTCGATGGTAACACGATCTGGAAGTGCGAGAATTAATTATTTTTGTATTCGGAATAACAAACAAGAAATAATTTACAATATTTATTTCATACTAGGAGTTAATCGCGCCATATGACTTTCATTCATTTAAGTTAAACTTAATCTTCCACTCTTTAATATAATCTGTTTTTCATTTGCTATCTACCCTGATTAGTTCTTGAGGTGTTATCTTATGTAACTTGAGATCCCTGCTGAGTCTATCCATGATACAGTTGAATTCCACCTTGGCATCGATCTTGGTAGATTTGGTTTTGATTCTGTGCTTGGCCCAGTTCAGCATTGCCTCGAACTTCTTGACCTCCGGCAGTTCGAGGCCACGGCACATGATCATCTGCACCATCGATTCACTCAGAGTGACAAAGTCCGGGTGATTAAAGAGCAATTCGGCTCGCGTCTCGATGAATGCGAGGATCATGTTAACCAACTCGGAAGCGGATGTGTAACGCCAATAATAATTCTCAAGGGCGCACAACATCACGCAGACGATCTCGACCCTGAGGAATTGCTTGGCGTGATGGAAGCAAGCCTGAAGAAGCTCCGGCAGGTCATAGTGCTCCGCGGCACATATTAGACCAGGTATGTTGCTGCACGTCAACGGACAGGATCCGGTGTGCAGGTAGTCCAGTAGAATTCGGAAAGTCTCTGGATCGAACTCGATGATGTCGAACTGAAAATTATTTATGTTTCTTACTAGAGGATCAAAGCCATGGCTTCAAGATTTTTTTATTGGTAATAATAATTCTTAGAATATTAATTTAGCGGTGATATAATATTAATCAATATAATCACTGGTTATAAAAATGGATTAAACATTGAAACTTTTAAAGCAAAATAATGGTAAAAATAAAAAAATATTTAATATTACAAAATATTATTAGCTTTAACATAACTTTCAACATAATTTTAATACAACTGATGAATCAATTACGTATTTCTCAATAAATTTTGCACGATAAGAATAAACTTTCTAAAAATCTGTGTAATCCTCTTTAATCATTTTCCTCAGTACGAAAAAGTATTAATCATTGATGCCTCAGTACGAAAAAGTATTAATCATTGATGCCTCACTCACTTCGGTCTGCGCTAGTTTGGCTCTATCTACTTTCTGTGCATCCGCGCAAACGCTGAGTCGCGGTACTGCCAATGATTGGGCTGCTTTATCCTTATCCTTTGCTTCTTTATCTGTAAAACGTAATGTTTAAATTCTATCCTTTTGCTCAATCGCACAAGAATGCAACATTATCATACGAAATACATTCTTTTACTGTTATTAAACATTAAGATTACCATTTTATTATCTCTTTACGATATACTTATCCTCCGATATATTTATATCAATACCTATGAGTTTAAAATTATGCTTGAATATTACACTTGAATAAAATTAAAAAGTATCTAATATGAGATAAATTGGTCCTTTTCCTCGTAAGAATTGTAACACGTACTACTGCAATCCGTCGAGCTAGCCCATCGCTTTCGATCCTCGCTCTGCAGAGTGCTGCCATGCTTTCTAATACTCCTTCCCCATCCTGCTGTAATCGTGCCCAGTCGAGAGAAAGCCCGTTTCACCATCGGCGACGAAGGGACACTTTTGGGCCTAAACATATCAGAACCAGTATCTCACAGAAACCGCGGAGCGGCACCTTAAGGTATGGAGGTAGGATTTACGGGCATTTCACGTAGATACTCTGGAATTACCAGGGAGGGAACAGAGGACTAAGTATAATTGGAAGGAAACAATATCGGATATAAATATCGAATATAAAGTCACGAAACGAAAACGAGACAACGACGAAAGCTCACTTTCGAAATTAACAGTTTGTATTATACTTGACAACGTGCGAAGGATCGAAACAATTTGTGTGCACAATTCATCGAATCCACAGTAGCGATATCGAAACTTTTTGTCAATTTTTGTCAATACAGTTTTAGCAATTATTATAGGAAATTTAGAATATAAAAAGAATAACAGTGAATTGCACTAATATTAAATTATTGCGATAATGCCACGATAAAAGTAGACGAAAGGAAGCATACATGATATCCACATCATTGACGGAAACGAATAAGAAAAGAATATGTAACAAATTATAACATTTTTTAATAGATTATAAGAGAAAAAGAATGTTCCAGAAAAATACTGACGAGCAAATTTCATTCGTAGAGAGCAGACTTCATTCGTAGAATTTTGAACAAGAATTTTTCTTCAAATCAAAGCGAGGCGAATTCGCCACGTGAGTCGTATCATCTAACAGAATATTGCAAGTGCCTCTCAGAGAAGAGCATGCTACATAAAATCCAATACACGATACATAATTTGATAATTAAATTTGCAATTTTTGCATTATACGGTAATAAATAAAAAGTTACGAGATCATGCGGTGCCATGAGGATAGGAGACATGGATGTGCCGTGAAAAGATACATATATTACGATCAAGTAACTATATAAAAGAAACATTCGACATTGAAAATCACAGGCATTAATCTCACCGTTCAAGATTTTCAATTTATTAGAGAAATCCAATTCTCACACTCAAGAGATATCGCATAATCCACATTCTTGCTGGATCTTTGACACTCCAATGAGGCTGTACCCGACGTTCTAAGCGAAACGTCACAAATAGCCAACCAATTTCGTAATCATATTTTACGAATTTGTTGTTTAACATTGTTTTTCAATTCGTTTAACGATTCGAAGCTTACCAGTTTTCGTAACGCATTCCATCGCTTTAACGAATGAACTTCGATATCAACGATTCCGAACTGGATTCATGTGAGACTAACAGATAAATAACGAACTAACAACAATATTTATTATTAAAACGCACCTAGGACTCTCCATATCAGGAACTTGTAGGAAATTCGAGCTCTTCGGCTTCTGCGGGCTAAGCAATGTCGGCGCCGGTCTTGCGAGCAACTCAGCAACCGGTACTTGCGGGCTTCCGAAGCCTGCTTGAATTCCGTATAACATTTCTTGAAACACTCTGCATAAAGGCAAATACATATTGATAAATTTCCATATTACGTATATTATATTACGTAATTATATCATGTAAACATAAATGCTAGGACATAAATACGCAATTAATTTTTCGTACTTCCGTTTGACAGATATGTCTTTTACATTGTTAATCAATCGGTCTAATTAACTGAATTTATTCATTTATTAAAAATTCTCTTGATTATTTCATGCTCATTGATCTATGAAACGTTGAGCTAATTAGAAAAAATACTTATTTTGAAATTAATAAACCAGAAGAGAGGAACGTTGTTTCTGGTCAATAAATTATTGAAAAGTATCTTTCTATATTAGACAGATATAATCAATAATTTAAGTTTGTTAGACATTAGCTTATATCTTTGCAAGAATTATTATATATGTACCGTGTTTTAAATATATCATATATATCATATATATATATATATATATATATATAAAATTATTATTATTATGATTATTATTTGTTTAAAACAAGCAAATATGCACGTAATCGAAAAAGAGAAAATATTTGTTGCTTCTTACCTGCTTCTTACTGCTAGAATCGCCCTGACGCCGATGAATCGTACTTTTTGTTTTTGCTGTCCCGGCACGAGGAAAGACACGTCGAAAAGACTAGTGTTTAGCGTCACGTTCGCTGAATTATTGAGGAACACCCTGGTAAAGTCCTTGGCAAGTTGATCATAATCCTCGAACTGATCTCGTACCGAGTCCAACAATGGTGAAGACGGTCTCATGTGTCCAATCGGTCGCCAAGAACCTCGTCTAAGAATCAATAGTCATAAATTTAATCCTACTCGAGCAATATTTGATCGAGAAATATTTGATCGAATATTTTATGACCAGCTATGCAATTAACAAATTACACTCGGAGTTAATTAAATCAGTTATTTATTAAGTACATTTTAGCATGAAAAATATTTGTATACGTTATAAAATATACAATGCTGGACTACTGTAATAAAAACTTCGTATAAAGTATATTAATTTAAAGCATATATATTTTTTTTTCAGATACCATATTTGCTTTTTTTTATATGTAATCATTTTAATCAAACTTTTGAATTATTTTATCATGAAGAATTATACGTTTCATTTCACCTGTATGGTTTCGGGATTTGGCCGGTTTCCGCGTGATTAGCGAGATTTGCCACGATGTCCTCCAACATCTGACTTCTCGTCCGCTCCTGCATCCTCGCAAATTTCGGCGCGGAATAACTCGCCCTTTCGCCGTTCACGATTTTCGTTAATATCCATTCTCGGAACATTGGACCTGTTGCGCCCGAAAATCCAATTCAATAAGTGAGCTCAATGTAGGGAAGATTTTAAATTGATATAATCCTGAGATAGCCAACCAATTTAATCTTATCCACATTGCCATTATTATTTTTGTAATTAAAAGTTCGATAATTGTAGCATAACATCAAAGTGGAAATTAACAAAGTAATATCAAATTTACTGAACTTTGTCACAAACCATATATAGATTTATAATGAAGGTTATTTTATTATGCAAATTATATAATTATATTGTCACTTAATGCATCTATAATGCCAATGATTAAATGTTAAATAAAATTATATCTGCTGTGGTAGGAAGAAAAATGTAGGTATAACTTTCTTTACGATGCAATAATTAATAAATAACTTTTTCATAAATTCTGATTCTGAAATTTAGATTGAATAAAATAAATTTCCCTCAGTCACGCTAATTTGTGTTTTATATGAAAATGTAATACCTTTTTCGAAGACACTTTGTTCCCATAAATACGGTTTGTAGGCCCCAACTTCATCCCTTGTAACTACAGACACCTCGTATCTCGTGATTTTCCGCTTTATCCGTGGACTCACTCGTACCAAGATAAATGTGTGCAAAAAGTGCGACTTGATGCAAGCTGGACTGAAGCTCGTGTTGTCGGCTTCCAAAAATACAACGCACACTATATCGTTGCCAATGTGCCTTTTTCTCTGAAGCTGCGCGAGCGAAGAGAGAAGATTTTTCAATTAAATTCTTGGCACATTTTTTTTATCACTTAAAATTGTTTTATCGCGTTAAAAACGAGAAATTCAATTAAAGTAAAATATTGAAACAACAATACAAAAATAGATAGACTTACTTTTTGAGGATCGTGTTTCTCATAAGGCAATAAGGTGGACACGTGGAACATTATCTCGATGCCTCTCCAATTGGTGTAGACAGAATATAGGCCTGTCAAATCGTGTACGGTGTCGAGACCACCTTTGTACTTGTCAAATCCTTTCAGCCTGATCTTGTCCCCGAGAATCTGTAGGAACTCTTCGAAAAGCAGCGAGTTGTCGTTGTTATCGAGTATCTCCTCCTCGCTGTACTGACCTTCCTGAACATAAATCATCCCCACCTTTAGCTCAGACTTGATAAAAACTTGATCGAGCTTCAGAAGTTCTTCGGGTGTATCTGGCAATTGGCCCAGAATTAACGGTGGATTGATGTTCACCTCCTTGCCAAGACTACGTACCACTTCTTCTCGATTATACCTGCAAAAAGAATCTGCCATGTATACTCGAGGATATTGATTGTAACATGCGTTGAATTGACAATTTTAACTTGTTGAGTGTAGAATTTTCACTTTCACTGCTAGAATAAATTTCCAGTACAATTCTAGTACAAAATTCCAATTAGAATTCTAGTACATACATGATTAACAACTTTCATTATTCTAGAAAAATTTAAAATATTTATATATAATAATGTTATGTATATTATTTAACTTATGGTATGATGCAATAACTTATCTAGTTTTCTTAACTTATCTTATTAAGTATACATTAATTTTTAAATTAACAAAAGATATTCTTAAATACGCGAGAATATGACATGATTTGAGGATTACCGGTCAGCAAAGACGCAGCTGGCGGGGATAAGGCCGTGAACAGTGTAACTGATGGCTCTGACCAAAATCCTGAACTGGTCACGATTGTTGAGCGTCTCTTGTTTGATGCTGAGTATCACCGGTCCCAAATCCTCATCGTTTGTAAAGTAATTCCAATGTTCCGTGCCATAGAAATATTTTTCGTAGGTCTCCTGCTCGACGGAGGTGAGCTCGAAACCCTGATTCTTTTCCCATTGCTCCTCGATGGTAGTCTTTTTTCGAGGTGGATCATCCGTGTCGCCTTCATTTTCCGCTTCGAACAAGCAAGAGCTCTTATCCTGCCGTTTCAGCATCGACGGTCGCTCCTCCACACTTTGTCTCTCCGCCTGTTCAGGATCGGTAGCCTCGTGTTCGCTCTCACTTTCGTCCCAGATCGTGTCTGACGTTATCTGTTGCCGCGAGCATTCGATCCAGTAGCCGGGTGTTGGTATCAGATTGTGCGGGAACTCTTGACAGAACTCGTCTACGAGGAAATTTATTTTCAACTTGCTATTCCTAATTCACTCATTATGAATTTTATTTTCTAGAATGAGTAATGGTACGAGTAAAATAAATCTCTAGAAAAATATCAGAGTAAAACGTTAGAAGTATACGAGAGTACAGAATCTCTATATATAGTAAGCCGTAAATTCCTTGCTGGAATTCAGAGCTATTTTAATTATAGAGCCTTTGAAAAGCTGAAGTTTTGTAGATCAAGCGAGAAATCATTAAAAAATATAATCACCGAGTAATATCAAGTTATTACATTGTCATGGTACACGTTGTACGTAAATGCAATAATCCTCAACGTTTTCATCATGAAGCGCGCGGACGTCGATTGGGCAATTTCGCTCAAAGTGAGATTAACGTTAATTAAACCCGTTCGACTAGCGCTCTTCTCGACGGAGCAAATTGGTAGGCGATAGCGCCGGTGGTGTCTTTGTTCTCCGCAGATACGAAAAGGATCGGTCGGATCATCCTCGAGGCGAGAGGAGGTTTGTTTAGAAATTAGTGGAACAAAGAGAACGAGAAAGAGAGAGAGAGAAAATGAGAGAATCGAATAAATAGTCTTCAAAGACGAGCACTCTGTCTGAAAATCATTAGAAAGGGATCTCCTCCGACAAAATAGTGCCTCGAGGAAGAATCGACCGAGAACTCCAGATACAGAGAACCTCGAAGAGATTTTCCTTCCACAACGCCGGACTCACGTCCACTTAAGTACGTATCTCCGGTAATATGTTTCTTCTTCTCCGCCCCCGCGCGCTCTGTCACCTCGTTTTATCAATCTTCGTTTTCCTTTCCACCCGCTGCTTCTTCTCTCAGGCGCGCGGCTGTCGACGATACCGCAGTCGATTCACTGTAAGGTAGAACACCAAGCTGTTTGCAAACAGGGCTTGGTATTCGAACTTAGAGTGAGCCGCCCGCGGTGCCCTCCTCTTCTACGGTTCCGTTGCTGCGAATCGACCTAATTGCTGGGCTCTTTGTTCGCATATAATGGCCATCCATATCTCACTGAAAACCAGAATTTCGACACAGCACCGGCGGCTATAGTTTCCCTCGATCTCCGGGAAGCGTAGGATTTCTTCAGTTCGCAAAAGGAATCAAAGGAATAAGATTTCTTAAGGGATAAATATTTTATATCGATATATCTGACACAAGATAAATAAATAAACATTAGCATTTTCATCGATCGGAATCTCAATAGTTTTTATAAATTTTATACATCTTGCTTTTGAAGAAATAATAGTTGATATGTTAAAAAACGTAAAGACAAAAAATGTATAAAATTCACAAAAATTATTATTAGACATGAGAATCTGCCCGATGACTGAACATATCAATACTTATTTACTTTGGTAAATAAATGATAACTCGATTATATAATTAAATAATTTTATAATCAATACGATAGAAATGTATGTGAAGATTATTTCGATGATCACAAATTAATACATAAATGTTACATTAACGTTTTCACGAATTTTTCAATCATCAGATAATTTGAAAGAAAACTAATTGATCCCAATCTTTCAATTCACACTTCAATACATACTGGAGAAACGCAACGGCTATTATTTCTTCTTTCACGATCGTAAAACCCTTCACCACATTTTTACGGTCGTGAGACTCATATTCGACTATTCGAATTCGGTATGACGAAAATAACTTCGCACGTATAATCGTGCGCGTATAATCCTGAAGACAGGCGGAACCACCTGTAGCTTCATCTCATACATATGCACTCTTCCAAAAGTCGGTGGCATCGGCCTCGTTTGCGAAAATGCAGCGCGATGGTAAGAGAAAGAGAAAGAATGATCCCGACGGTATCGCGATGACAGTACTTACCGGAGCACGCCTGAGGTGGCAACGGGAAGATCAGGGTGGTCGAGGATTTTCTTCTCGCAACTGCACAGCCTAAACTTTGTGGTTTGAAGCTGCGCAACTGCTGCATGAAATCCGAGCACTCCATCAGCGCCACGTCGGCAAAGTGCAGATCGCAAAGTATCTGGTTCTTGAATCTGAAATGCAGGAATTGTCTTTGGAATCATTCGTTGAGAACGCGAGCGACTGCTTCTCACTAAAGAATTATAAAGAAATCGTCTATCATGGAGCCGCGTTTACAACATCAGAGTAAACACCAACAATGAATGGCAACAATATTGTTCTCTTGACACTAATTGTAAAAATATGAAGTTAGAAACGGGTCTCGTAGCAAGCAATAGCAATAATAATTATTTTCATTCAGCAGTGCGATAACATCTTCTTTTATGTACCTTAGTGTTGAATTTAATCTTGTTAATCGTGAAAACCGCGCGAATCAATATTTGCAGTAAAAGCTCGACGTACTTATAAAAAGAAATTTTTAAAAAATCTCCAATTGATGAATTTCTGTGTACTGCGATAGCGCAGATCCTTGATTGGCCAAAAAGATCTTGGCGCGACCGTAAAAATAAGGCGAATCAAAGTTTCAATTCTTACTATTTAGTAATACGCGGTCACGAATATATTAATTGTTTATTGATGAATTTCATTTCAACGTGATAAGACTCGTGAACTCAAACGAGTCTTATCACGGATGAAAACAATCATCTTACAAAACTTCATTTCATAAGAGTTTCAGATCGCCTGATAAAACGTGAATCCGTTGTGGCGTTCCGACGGCGGCTGTTATTGGAACACGTTTCCCTTATCTCCTTTATCATTCGCTCTTATCGCATGGGTTTGCGCGATACTAATTAAAATTGTGGATTATGCCCAAATTTGTTAGAAACCACGATGATCTCTAAAAGAACACGTTTGATCTCTTTGAAATTTATTTAACTTCCGAGATACATCATTTTCAATTTCAAAGAGTATTGTACTCTTTATTATATTTGTCTTAAAAAATTATAATATTTATAAAATTAATATTATTGTATATAATATAACAATAAAAATGTAAAAGTAATGCTACAGCAATAAATACTCTTTCTTTTACACTTTGCATAAATTAATAAACAAAAAATATATGGTTTACTTCTGAAAAATTTCAATTTATATCATATAGAAGCACGTACAGCTTTCTCAGTGGACACTTATGTTCGTTAACATTCGTCGATATTTCGCGAGTTGTGTTCGACAATAGCAACTGCCACGGACACAATTCATAGGAAATATTATTTTCCTTCACATGTTTCTATTTATATTTCCCGTGACGACGGGGCGGTGGCCTCATAATAGTGACGCAATAGCGACTTGCGTAAAGGTTGTAAAACGGCTGATAATCGCATAACGTTACATTAAAACGTCTGCTCTAATTCGGCCTGCAGCTGACAGAATTCCGCACGTTATTTCTACGGCCTGCCGCTCCATGCGATGGAATAATAAAAATATTTTTCGATAATCCCTCGCTCTCGGTGGAGAAAGCTTGTCGGGGGATGACATTATGACGCACTGTGACGCGGCATTTTCAACGCGGCAGCCCGGCGATAACGTCCGTAACGTTCGTTGAATCGCAAATGGGCTTCTGAATCGGCCGACCCGATATGGAAGGATATCGTTCGTTCTCTTATCCGCGGGAGGTCACGTTAAAATCGCCGATTGAACTCCACGTCGCACGTGACTCGCGGCGGGATGATGGCTTTCCAAGCGACTGAGCCGCGCGATGATCCCTCATATGTGACGTAAACGTTCTCGAATGGGAAAACGATATAGATAGCTGGCCATTCATTTCGAGAACCGAACACACATCGGCCATGTAAATTAGATCGGATGTACCTATGAGCATGCGAAAGCGCGATATTCGCGCGGAGGTGGCATCCCGACCGGTCGAACAGCGTTCACGTGACTCTTAACAAAACCGGGATGATTTTCCGTGAGAAGCGTGTCGAAATTTCGTTGAAATTTCAGCCGCGTCCGAGCGAATTAATCGGGAATCGAATTTGCCGACGACGAATGCTTGATTTCGCGTTTTGTCCTTCGATTATCCGCCGTATTATGGGACGCGGAAATTTCTATGTACGTTGGGAAAAGCAGTTGGACGGCGACGTGATGTGTGAACGGCGAAAAAAGCGTCTTCCTCTGTCGCGATGTATTGACGCCTTTACTCGCCCTGGCGAACAAAGTGTTAAATCGCGAATGGAATCTCTGTTTGTGCATATGGCAATGCGTTACAAAAGCGCAGCTTCTGACGCGACTGACTCCTCGACTGACTGAGTTTCTCGCGCTATTCAAAGGATGTTTCACATTCTCGTACTTCATTTTATTCTCGGGTACTGCGCAAATTGGATACACAATTATGTTACATTTTTAAAAATGGAAGAAATTATTGTGTATTATATTTGACGAATAAATCGTTAATAGTAAATGGAGTTATGCTTCTCACTCCAAAAAATACATAGATCAAACAGTTATATTTATTTATCGATAATATTATTTTAAGAATCTGTGAGATATGGATCAAGCAGTATTTCGCATCTCTATCTTATCATGTATATCTTGAGTACTCGCTATTCAATCTCCAAGACTGAAATATCTTGAGAATTCAACATCATAGAAGACCGTCCATACCAAGGATCTCATAAGCATTTCATAAGCATTTCATCGGCTTGATTTTTAAAATATCAAAATGGAATCGAGAAATATAATAACATCGAGCAAATAGCATATAGGATATAATCCTGGATAATCCTGTTGAATACCTTTAGTTATTTACGTTCTCCTCTGGCAAACAATATTAAATCGCGAATAAAAATTTTTGCGCAACATTTCGTGTTACCGATATTATCAACAATAGACATCAACAATAAAACTTGACGCACATGACTATATGATTTACCATTATCCTAAACAATAGCACCTTCAGATACAAAATGTAAAGCGTATTCGTCGGACGCGGCTCCATTTTGTACACGGCTGAATGCAGATTATGTGAAATCAGGTCGGGATGATAAAAAATAATAAATCGACGAGCAAAATAATAAATGATGAACCCAAATAAAATTGCAATTTGTGACTAAGCATTTTTCTGACAATTTCCGGGACATGCATTACCTTTCTGTGCACTGTGAAGCGATATAAAGTTATGGAGTTTTATATACAGAGTAATAGAGCGCAAACACTACTAAATCAACGCAAAATAGAAACCTTTCAAAATTCGAAGTGTCCAAGAAAGAGTGTATCTGAAGATTTTTGTGAGATTAACATTTGTTTCAAAGTATCCTGAAAAACGATTGGATTCACGGAATCATTATAATCACGTTTGAAGTGGGAACTGCAATAAAAGGAGAAGAGGCGTGTCTCACGCTAATAAAGCACGACAATACTGAAGGATAATATCGTTTTACGAGTTTCGCTGGAAGTGTAAACCACATCGAGAGCGCGATTCTATTAATATCTTACTCACCGTCTCGCCCGCTTCTGATTGGGTCCCGTGAGATTCAGGCCGCAGCTGTTACATTTTAGGCACTCCTCGTGGTAGTGGTTGTTGTCGTACATCGGCGACGGTTCTTGAAACAATAAGCGCAGAGATAGAGTTCAGTCTCTAAAGGATGTCGCGTAATATGTGGTAAATTTTTGCAGCGATAAATGCCAAAATAAAAGAAAAACATTCATAGAGATCTTTAGAATTTAACCGTAATTAATAATCTCGTTTCTTGCGATGGATATACTTAGATGTCTACCACTGAAATAGATCTCTCTACATCCGATTAAAAATTACGGGGTTCATTGTTTTTACACTACGTTTGGTGAGAGAACTGTAAACATCTAATGTAAGTAAATCTTTTTACAAGTAATTAAAGAGATAAACGTTTCTCTTTATGTTCACGTGGTTTTTTCCCCTCTTTCGTATCCTTCATTCTGTAATACAAGCATCTCCCACGCGTCGCGTAATACCCTCTTTTTCATTATCGCCATTAAAACCTCCCGGCTGTTCAGGGGAACTTGCGCATCATTCCGTTCCGTTTACATTATTTTTCTACCCCCGTGTTTCCCGACATCCTCCCCTACCCCTCTCGTTCTCGTGTCCTTACTTAACTACCCTTCCGCGAGGTCGTGTCGAGCTAAGCTGGGGTGTGGTCGGCGCTCTCGTGACACCACACTACACCACGGCACACCGGAGGCCGTAAAGAATGCCAGCGCATGCCAGGCATGGAATTTTGATATCGAGAGGAAAGCAGGCGTCACGGCGCCACGCCGGTCCGCCAGGAAGCAGAACGACGAGACGTTCGTGACCACCGCGATACTTACTAATTGCACGCATGCACGCACCTTCAATGGAGGTTCAGACATGCGTGTTCTATTTCCTGGCTAAACAAAATTAATGAAGTTGTCCCAAATTAGAAATGAAGTTGTCCCAAGTTAAAAATATTTAACGACCGTCATTCTTATTCTTAATTCTGCACGCAAAGCTAAGAACGTGATCTTAAAATTATAATGCAATAAAAAAGAAATATGATGAAATATGGAGGAAAAACGTGACAGAAAATTTAAAAAATTCTTTCTCCTTTAATTATCCTAAAATGAATTTTTAGCAAAACAGAAAAAATATTATATTATATTTATGATGTGTAATTAAAAAATAATTAATTAGATACTAAATATTAATTTATGAAAGCAGATGCATTTATAAAAGAATGATACATTTTTCAAAGGAAAGTCGATATTCGTGTCATATTTTTATTCAATATTGTTCAAAAAAATTATTCGAATGCTTCAAAATCGCGTTCAGATCAATTCAAAGGCTATAATAGTCAAGGAACGTGACAACACTCCTCTTTGCACACAAAGCATAGATATCCTGTTTTGTTATTTAACTTGGGTTGTTAGAAAGTTATATATAATGTTTATTATTACGTTTTTACAACAATATCTTACGGTATCTTAAATAGAAAATGGCGTTCCCGATAATTGAAATTTGATGAGTTAAAATTGTAATGGCTTTCTACGCATGCAAGATTTATTTGTTTTAAATTAAACGAGAAACTCATATGTATTAAAAATTGTATTTAATGTAATTTTAATTGGAACAGCATTTTGCATAATTCAAATTTAATAATAATATGATATGAACAACATTCTATAATATGAACAACATTCTATAAGTTGTAAAATAGAAGTAGTTTGTTTCAAATTTGTAAAATATTACTATTTCACAAATATAATTACGACAATAGTAATGTAATTTACAAGTATAATTTAATTATGTGATAATTTTATAATTTAATATTTTATTTTTTTAACTTTAATCGCATTTTTTAACTGAAATAACACAAACAAAGATATGCAAACATAATATGTAAAAAGTTTTATAAAATACTTTCAGTAACGTACAAAATCGATCTTGTCAAACGATTATTTCGACATTATTTCGAACGTATCCCAAAGGAAATAGAAGAAATAGAATCGTAACGAACAGGTTTATTAATATTTACGTACCGTCGAGAAAAGTTTAGAAGGCGCCGATGAATTTGAAATATAAAGTAGCTATGCAGCGGTAATCTCGTTACAAGTTTTCATGCCGCAATTTATTTCGTGCGAAATATCCAGATGACGAGCGAAATTATTCGTAGCGCAACTGTAGCACGTGATATGACATAAGTTTATGCTGGATGGTATACAGCTTCGACCAACGCATTATATTCTTTCTGCTCCCGATTTTCACCATCTAATATACTTTACATGCGAGCTTCGTGTGCTTTAAGCTCCTCTCTTTCTCTCTGATGCATTTTAGGAATCAAAATAAATCCCGCGCTTCGCAATTCTTTTTTATTGTAAATAAAATTTAACGTGATGCTGTCAGTCAACGCGTACCGCGTATTAAACGTAAGCATAAAATTTTTAACATCCTTTTTGACGTCCTAATATCACTGAATATCACTGAAAAGTACTTCATATCACGCATGATTTTTGGTGGAAGTAAAAATTGAAAATTTAGAGGAACAAAACCAAATGGAATAAATTCGCAAAAAAAATGTGAAGCAAAAACGCCCGCATTGTAGCTCGGATCGACGAAAATAAAATTGCATAAGGTCACAAACGAAACTGCGGGGAAATTTCGATTAACCCGCAGTTTATACGTTACGATATATATTTCATCACCCCCATCGCGGTAACGTGGTGTGTACATACCTCTTCAGGTTTCATTTTTTTATCTCGAAACGTAGCGCGATGCAAATCTCATTTAAAATATGCAAGAGCTAGGTAAAATTCTAACGACCGTTTACCACTGAGAAACATGCGCTTTATCTCGCTATAAAGTAAAGATTCGGAAAGTAGAAGGCGACGAAGGAGTACTCTCCTACTATTTTACACGTGCTACGCGATGACCCTTCACCCATGACGATTATGCTGTAGCCAAGGTAACTGTGTTCTTATTTATACATTCATTATGAGACAAAATAGAAAATCAGGAAAATGTCGAGTAATATGGAACGTGTCATCAACATTTTTTGTAGAAAAAAAGTTGTAATATCTTTGCCCTTACTTCCAATCTGTATATCTGGATACTGACGAGGTACGTCTGAAAGCTGAAAAGCGTTGAAAAATAAATAAGAATGAAGAATATTTTGCAAAAAAAAATCTTCGTTATCGCGTTGGTGATGGGAAGGAAATTTTAAATAAAAATGATGATGTTAGAGACGCGAATGAAATAGAACTTCGGTGTAACCATTGTGCCGGAAGTATTTGAAAACATTACTATGGTGTGTTTGTTATTCTAGGCAGGTTTTAGTAACGAAGGAAAATAATAGTGTGCACAAATACATTGACGTGGTCTTTATCAGTACTTTAACGTGTTAACGGTGGGCTCGATTTATTAAGTCGGATCGAACTTTCGGATTTGTTCCATTCAATAAAAGACTCTAGCTTTTGTGGTGTGTATTTTATTTCTATTTAATTTTTTTAAATTATATTAAAAAATAAGGAGGTTAAAAAAAATTCAAACATCTGAATATAACTTTCACCTCCTGCATTAAATATTTTAATCTCATTTGATTCCGTAAATTACTCATGATAATAGGTAATTGCAATACATTTTTCCTCGCATAAAATGAAGAAACGGGAAAGCAAAGGATTTCTTTCTTGGGAACCTAATGTGATTTATACAATTAACGTAAGTACATTTTGCAACATAAAAGAAGTAGTCCGGTTTCAAAGAAAGCGCAGATTTACGAGCTTGTGCAATTAAAATAGGAACTTTACGATTTTACGAGTAAACATTTTCTATATTTTGGATCGAATTTTTATCATAATCTCATTTTAATTCCTTTATGATGAATTTTCATCGCCATAATCTTCCGTGTTATCTCACAACTACCAATGGAACTTCAGTGAGCGTTAGATTGCATCTCCCTCGCCACTCCTAATTAATTAATTCCACGTTGTTGTCCTGTTACTCCCGTTTCTGCCGACAAATGCAATCTCGCGCGCATACGATGCTCTTCGTGAAGCATTCACCGCAAATAAAATTTGCAAACTTTATTTCTATAGAAAAAAAATTAAGAGCATGAGCGGGTAATATCATAAACGCGTGCTATCGCTCACAACGCTTGCTTCGACAACTTTTATTGATGTTTTGACCCTTGTCTTTCCACGTGCTTAGATCAGATGACTTATCCGTCGTCGTCAGTTTATAGTGTCTGGATTCGGTTAATGAAAAAGTAAAACTTGTCACATCCGATGCGACAAGAAAGTCGGATTTGAAGCAAACTCCAAGAGCAAACCTCGTCGTTTTGTTTCGCCTCGTCGCAAAACTCGCTTAATTCGCGTGTAAAACGAAATTACATGCACGTGCCGAGTGCGTAATGCGATTGTAGCTGATAGTTCCGGAGGATGATACCTTTAGGCAATGACGTTCGTTGTGAAAACCGGAAAAGATCTCAAAGTAAAATACTCTTTCCGCATTATCCAATATTAATTTTATTAAATATTATTATATTTGTCATATTAAAGCAAGAGGAAAACCTCGCAGGTAAAACTGAAGACAGAATTATTAGATAATTATTTAAATTGTGCTCATCATTCCTATATTATCATCCACGTATTCGACATTTTAATAACATTTAAACATATAATTAATGAGAACTATATGTATGACCGCAGTTAACATGCTTTAACCTTTACCAATTCAGGAAATTCAATTAGAATCGAATACATAGAATCATGTATCAAATTTCTCGTATATTTCTTTTTACTTGTAGATTGTGTGATAGGAGTCGATCGTAAACGTCAAGGTATTAATATGTTCTACAGTATTGAAATTTAGAAGAACTATATAAGAAACCTGAAAAACGTTTTTTATGTTTTTATTATGTTTTATATAAGTAAATTTGCAAAAATATTTTTCAATTTATACTTTTAACTTGAAATATTTTATTTTATTTTTTAGAACACACAAATAGCACGTGTAAACTGTAATAAATATCATTCCAATTGAAATCAAAGAGATGGAAATTGGTGAGAGATGATATTAATTTAGGGGCAGCACAGCGCAAACTTTCAGACAATATAAACCAAATTTTCCCGATTATAAGTTCGAACCACATGGTATGACATGATATGACATTGACATCGGATCATTCATAGAGTTTTCCAATATGGAAAATGTGGAAACTCGTTATGTAAGTGTGCATTAGACACGATTAAGATGAGTTTATACAATAGGTATGTTCTCAATAATTATTCGATAAATCGTTAGAAATAAAATAAATCTTAGACTTAGTGTTTCTGCAAAAAAATAATTTTCCACACTAAGAGATGAAATCCTCGAGCAGCTATTATCAGCTTGGAGAAACAAAAATCCGGAAATTCTTATAATCAGCCGAGATATGCGCACATATGTTATAAAGTCTTCGAGATTTAATAACAGATGCTTCTACAGAGTATTAGAATCAATTCTTTTTAAAAGGATGGCGCAATAACTTGAATTATAAACGATCGAAAACGAAGAGATTTGGGTGAACTTGAGCTTGCCGATAGTTCACTTCCGATTCATTCGCTTGGGACGATTTACCCGGGAGGATTACCAAGAACGAACCGCGTAAATTCGGCCTTAGTACTGAACGCGGTCTTGTCGTTGGGAATTGATGACCGGAGAGCGCGACCTCGGCTGGTCGCTCAGCAGAATTTATCGAAACCAATGAAATTCCCGGGAGTTCTCCCGGCGGCAATTACCACCGATGGAAATAATAATTACATCTCGTGCAATTATTGCACTTGGGATTCTTCCGCGGTTCGCGCGTCGCGGACGAAAGAATTAGATCGCTCACGTTTTTTTCCTTTCTCTTTTTTGCACTATTCTTCTAAACTAATAAATCTGCACAGATATATCCGTACACTTCGAGAATAGCCTGTGGATACTACTAGGAGAAAACTTCGTGTAGGTTTTACGACCGTATAAAATTTTAGATTCTAAAAATTGGAATTTTAGAGAGGGCAACTTTTCCAGAGAGAGAATTTTTATGTGCCTCATGAAATTACAACGAGAAAATTGTATTCTCAGTGTCGTGCATCATGCGTCAATTTCCCACTTAATCTGGATTTACGTTTGAATAAATTGCAGAGGAAAAATGTGGTGGGTCTTAATCACAACACACGCGAACAAAATACCAATTTACACTTGCGTGTGTGTCAATCAGAATTTCTCGTTAATCCACGAACACGCCGTGCTTTAATACGAATAAACGAATAATTGATTTGCAATTGGCGCGAGCAGTTCAAGGCGGATTAGAGCCTAAATGAATCCTTAATAAACGCACATGCGGGAGTGAGCAACGACCGAGATTGATCGACGCGCGACTGATACCGAGATGAAATTTACGGTCGCCAACATCCCAAGCGTCTTTTCGTATCGATCTGTTGCTCGATTCGTTGTTGTCCTTTAATCTCGATCCTAGATTGGACGACGTGCTCTATACAATCTACACACTTCGCGACGTTGCGTCCTTATTTGTTATTAATAAGAGAACACGAAATTATCGGCTATAAACATCAATTAATTATTTGTACTATACTATAATATAATATTTGTACTATAATATCGGTAGATTATGGAACCATTATACGGAAACAAGTAAAGCACAATATGAATTATAACAATGAATACGAACCTTGTTTGCGATAGTTATGACGATAATTTTCAGCGTTGAGTGACCGGAATATTAAAACACATCACATATATCTCGATATATAAAATACTCTTTTTAAATGATAAATGTCCTCCGCATACAAACAAAAGAAAACTTCGTCTCTACAGATTTATAATAGGAGATTCACAGATATTACTCGGATATCAATAACTGCAACATCACAAAAGAGATCGCTTCTTATCCTCATTATTATCATTTTATCGACATATTGTGTATTGGGAGAGATTTATTAGCTTTATTGTTAACGCACGTTCGCCGATGAAAACGTCCTTCGTAGCTGAAAAATGGGTAAAGGACGATAGGAAGAATTTTCGAGGCTGGCATACAATAAACTTGGAAATTTTTTCACGGTATCGATTACGGCCAATTAATATGTATTTGTCGATTAAAGGCCATTAGACCGCGCATTACACGGTGAATGAGCGAGGAATAATACGATCAGGACGTTCCATTGAATTTCAACATTCGAAGTGCATGGTAATTTCCCTCACTTCGTCCGTCACCTTCGCTTTCATCGCTTCAATCTCGTGAGATGTAAAACAATTGTGTTCCATCTCACGTTTACAAGTAGTCGAAGGAAACGAATCCCACCATCCGAAACGGATTTTTTTATTTAGGTCCATGACGAAACGGTAGGGATTTTAACATCTATCTATTCCGTAGGGATAATCTCAGGGGAGGATTATAAGAATACAAAGA
Organism: Crematogaster levior; assembly: GCA_901521435.1. Lineage (NCBI taxonomy): Eukaryota > Metazoa > Arthropoda > Insecta > Hymenoptera > Formicidae > Crematogaster > Crematogaster levior. Next base: position 474,851 of record CABEGB010000603.1, on the reverse strand, counting down.
AGCAATAGCTATGGTATTTCAGTGATAAAAACATAAAACAGTGTCTGAAATAAAATGTACAAATGGAATCTGTGGACAAATGTAATAAAAGATCAGTAATTAATACATATTATTGAAAACAAAAGAATGTCTTACTAAAATTTTAGTACTGTATATATTATGTTAGTATAATCTGAAATAAAGAAAAAAATCTTAAATTAAGTGAGATGAATTTACAAACGTTTAAGAATTAATTTTCAATTATTATACTTAAAATTGAGTCACTCAATTGCTGTGAATTTTTTATTGTCATATTACTATATTCAATGCTGCAAAAAACTTTATTTAATGGAGTTATTTATATTTTATATTCTAAGTAATGGATATTCTTGCTGCCCTTATCTATGTCTTAAAAAATATCTACCAGAGGTAAATCGATCCTATTGTTGAGAGTAAATGTCCTGCATCCTTCGAGAACAAGAAAAAAACTCTAGAATGGGATAAACCGAAGGACAAAAGTACTCAATGTAAAAGTCGGAGTTCTCACCTTGTTTAAGAGGCTCCTTCTTTAACGGAAACGCGAAAGCACACGAGAGCAATTTCGAAATGGACGCAGAATCGTGCGACAAAGAGACCAGGCCGATCTGGAAAATTACATTTGCCAGTGGCGTATAAATTACGGACAATTTGTTCATAGTCTCTCCCCTTTCCGTCCTAGCCGTTGGCTTGAAATGTGCATCCACTAAATTACGCGAGCGCTGTGGACGTGTATCGCGAATAAGGAAAACATAATTAAGAGTGTTGCGGCAAAGTAAAAAGCTACCACAAAGCCTAAAGTTACCGAGGAAAAACTTCGGTGTTGCGTAGAAAGGAGATAACGAAGAATGTAATAAGCTGCAGATCGATGAATATCGCGAAGCGCGGTGCACGTAATGAGTTTTAATTGCTGCTATGGTCAGTAAACGTCAAGCAAACAGCAGAGTAAAATATTGAGGAGTTGTATACATGTATGTATTTTGTAAAATAAAATTGCGGAAGAAAATATTTTAAACAAATTAAATATAATTTATCTTTTATAAATTATTTTATATAGTAACCGATGAATATTTTTTTGCAGTTTTAATATTTTGATGTTTTATGCACGGGTCGCTTGATTCAGAGTTATTGAAAATATCCCCGGTGGACATACGAAGTTAATTCAGTAACACGAACTGATGTGGTGACTCCATTACATTTCGTGTATTTCTGCGTATTCGATAATTGTCTCTAATTAAATAGTCGATGGGTGTCATTTGATTGGCTCACTTAAAGCACACTTGCGAATGTATACGCGTTAACATACACACTTAATGTTACCTGTACAAAAAAAAGTTCATTCGATATATCGTGGTCACGTGTTTATTATTAATAAAATATTCAACATTTCGTAAATTAAATTATTACTAATGGACATGATCGAATTGCTTGTTTCAAAAGTGCTTGTCAGAATGATAAATCAGATAAGTGCAACGTGGAGATTCTTAGTATTCCGCTACAGATTTTCACCGAGAAAAAATGAATTTCTCTTTAATAAAGTATATCAGTACCACAGTAATCTCCTTTAAAAGTGTCGAGTTGCATGGGATTTTTTTTTCTTGATTTAATGACGTGCTATAGCTCTTCAAACTTACTTGCAAGATATGAGTTAACATAAAAGTTGTTGACGTTTCGAGTCTGTAATATACCAGCGAGATGTAAGGAATGTCGTGATTCTCTCTCTCTTCCGATCGTTTGACTTAAAGTTGACTTGGGTTTTAAAGTTAACTTAAGTTTCTTCTAACGATCATTTCTATGTCGGCGACCAAGGAGGAAAATTTGCAAAAATAATGTATTCCGCACAGCTCCGACGTAAATCTACTCGTACAATGGAAAATTACACATTTAAATAATTAATCGGCCATGATTGTAACAATCAAATTAATGAAAATCCTGTGTTAATGAGTGAAAATAAAAACCGCCCACGGATCAATTAGCGAATGGAATCCGTTCGGTTTATGAGAACAAATCAATGTTTTAATCTCGCGATGCTCGAACATTAAAGTGAGAAAACACGCAGCAGAACATTAACGCTGGAAGAATTATTTTTATAATTGATTCCTACGTGTGCAAGACACACGAAATGGAACTTCTCTCTCGACGGTGTATTAAACACGTTCCATGATAAAAGCGCTCTAACAAGGGACCGCCTCTGCGCGTGACTGATTACATCTGTCGTAAAATTCACAATGAAAATATTTATTGTTTTCGATATCATCGAGAGACAATTATATATCGCATCATAACTTCTCGAACATACCATAAACCCAGCTAAATTACCGCTCGAGACGTAAACGAGTGGTGCATTAAATTCTGCGATGTTTATATCATCTGTATGTCTATAAAAAAAACAACAGCATCATGAACAAGTGTGATTGATTGTCTTCTAAATATCGTTGTACATGGTGCGGTGAAATAAGACTGAAGTTATACCTTGAGAAACTCGTGATTAATTTACGAATTCGTTAAAATGTACATGTATACGTAATACGCATTAACATATAAGTTTTAAGTAGATCGGAGTAAATTACTTCGCCTCGGCATATATACGTTGGTTAATGTAAAGATTTAACTTTGACATTTGAACATGGAATGCGTCGGAATTTGTAATCTAAATTGGCGACTAACCATGAGTTAACACGTATAATTCGTATTGACTTATTAATCTCAAGCATCGTGAAACACGACACGTTGCAAAGTGCGATATGACATGCGATAAGCTTCGTTCCAACTTCTCATAAACGTTTAGCATGACACATATCATTTACTTTACTTTATGTTATTTTATTGGCCTGTGAGATAAAGAGAAAATTTTATATTCTGAGTTATGTAATATTGCAATGTTGGTCATCAAATTTTTAAAAGTATAGTATTAAACTTCACATTATTTTATACTATTTGAGTATTATTATATATTTACGAGATAATAAGTATTTTTACGAGTACATTTACGAGATACTCTTTTCTTCTTTCTTGAACATGATTTTAATTTTAATTTAAGATTATATCCCGATATAAGCTAATCTTAAATTTTTGTTATATGTCAAAATTATATTAAAAATGCATTTAAAAAATCTTGCGAGGAATACATCTAACCATCTAAAAAAATCGACTTTAAATTAATAATAGATGCGAATTTAGAAACACTTTATATTGTATGTGAAAAATGTCCTACTACTATTATATATTATCAATAACTACACCAACAATGTATCGCATTATATAAATTGAGGTTTGAAAAATGTATTATACAGTCGTACCGCAGTAGTACGGATCAATGATATTCGTAAACATGAACTGCTAACATAAACTGAATTTTAAAAAACGAATGTATAATATATAATAAATCAAAGAAAACTACAATGCTCGGAAAAATATTATCAATCCGATATTCCATGTGGAATATCGAATTCCATTTCAAATATTGAATATAAAATAAAACATATTCGGGATACAAAATTTTTGATAATAATAATAATTGTATTATGTGATGTACAGTAAGAAAATAAGAGATTTTCTATTAGAAATATTCATACGATCATACCTGTGGATCGTCACTTTTGTGAGAATTTTCGGTGTCATGACGGGAAAGCAACAGAGTCCTCGATCGCCAGGACGAATCCTCCTCGCCATCACTTACGACTTTCGCACAAAAAAAACACAATCGACACACTAATCAATCGCACGCGCGACTATCGAACGATCGACATAACATGTCAAGGACGTCCAGAGACGTCCGGCGTCGCCTCGAAGGTCACGGAAGGACCTTTTGGGGCGTCCAATGATAGGACGAGTTAAATCCTGTCTCCCTGACGACGCGTGCCGCGCATTGGCCGATTTCCAAATTGCTCGTTTGATATCAGGGACCGATATCGAATATACTGTTTACCGGGTCCCGCCACAAGTGGTTGTGTCCTGTCACCGAGAAGAACACCTGATCTTTTGCTCCGAAGAAGATGGGACGAGTTCACAGAATATATACGCGAGAAAACGCCTTTGTTCACGTGGAAATTTTAATAGTCGGCAAATCCGGATGTGCCGATCGGAAGAAGGGCCAGCACCCACGATCAAAGTATTTTCATTGTTCTAATGGGCAAACTCGACGATGTTATCCTTCCACAGGAAGACCCGCGCACCCTCCTGACAGCGTGGCTCGTCACCGAGCCCGTTGTTCATTTGATCGCCCGAGGATCGATCCTTCGATGAAAGTAAACAGATGAAGAAAAAAATAGGACGAGCAAGAGGACTTACTGTGCGCACCTTCAATTAAAACACGAAGGATTAAGCGTGCCGTTCACGGTCACGGAGGATCCTTTCTTCAAGAGTGACTCTTTTTTTGCTGGAATTCGATCGTCGATCCTCAGGACGGCGAGGTAAACACTTGTCCCTGAGTTCGACGATAATTTTCGGTGTCTTCGTCTCAATATTAGACGCGTCCTAGCGCAGTTATCCTTGCTTCTTTCTACAATAAATGGGGACACCTCGCGCACGAAGCGGAGCCGCGACGAGTGTACACACGCACGCTCGTCTTTAGCCGAGGGGTGTCTCACAAGGGCTAGTTTTCTGTTTTTCAGCCTATCGACTGCCGTGCACCCCGTGTTAGTCCGCAGGAACTAAACCGGCCACAATGACGCCTGCGTCCTCGAATATCGCGACGACGGTTATCTGCGACCCCCGAGTCTGATCGCGCATGACGTAGCAACAAGGGCGCGAATTTAGCGCAACATTCGAGATGGAGAACACTTGATAGCGAATACATGGGCTTGCTGACTGCCTATAGTAATGAGAATCTACCATGATTATGTGAATCTCTGATTCGAATGGATATAAGGTTCAATCAGTACGAAGATGAAGAAACCTGATCTTCAATTGCTCTAGTTATATATGGAAATGAAATTAATAATATCCAAATAATAAAATGAATTAAAAATAATAAAGAGATAACACAGAGATTATAAGTATAATATGATTATGTATATAAAACATGATACAATAATACGCGATGTGTGTAATTATAGTTATAGAAGAAAAGAAATGTAAAATTAATTATAGAAAATATATAAATTTTAGGAAATAGAAAGACTCTCTACTAACAATTTTCATGTCAAATCTTAAAAAAAAAAACAATTATACTGAAAACAACTTTTTATTTGATGGGAACATCGTGAGATATGATACCATTGAGTAATATCATTGATTCGTACTACTACTGTAATCCGATTATAAAAATCTCACAAAAAAGAAATAATTTTATTTATCTCTTCTTCGTCAAATAGTTTAAGGATTTAAAGTTGTTTTATTATTCTTTTATTGTTTAAATTTTTACGAGAGTAAATATTAATTAACATCTATAAATAATACTCATAATTAAACGATGTAACATCGACAATCATTCCTAAAATTTATTTAAAAAATTATTATAGTAACTAAAATAAATTTATTTATTATAGTTTAAATTTCGATTTAAATTTTTAAATGAGATGGATCAATATATTACATCAAAGCAGCTTTGTTCATTATGTCGTTCATTATGGCACAAAATTTAACATGTAAAACATATTACATGAGATTTAAAAAAAAAGATGTAGGATTTTTTAAATCAAAATAAAACAGAATAGTATCTGAGAGGGAATAAAAATGTATACATATTGGAACAAACAAAAATAAAAATTTGCAATATACTCTATGACTTTGCGCAATTATATGATTTATTTCCACGATTTAATCATTAAATGAAAATGATTGTCACTCAAGGACAGATCCTACATAGAATGCAACATATAATGTTTATATTGAGAATTTAGAAAGTTATAAAATCGTTCTCGTAAAGAATCACTGCTATCAAAAGTCCAAAGTGAGCATGGATGAAACTTTAACTGACACACGCTGAAATTCGCTGTACCGCGACGATTGAAAATAATAATACACGATCCTTCCGTGCGCAATAATTGTTCTCGAACAGCAGAATTTCTTTCGATCACTTACCAGTCTGGGTGCTGCTGTCAAATAAAGTGCTGGACGTTTCAACTGTCATCGACGCGAAAGTGCCATCCGTGATTTGAGCCGAGCTGTCTCTTCGTCCACGAAATCTTTGAACCTGCAAGATGAACACAAATTTCTCATAATGATTAATTAAACATATTAATTTTAAAAAATTAACAATTTTTTACTTTAAAAAAGAATTTCTCTTATGTTCTGTAAGAAGATAATTTAATGTTTTTCTTTCTTTTTAATATTTGATTTTAATTCAAATTTTAAAATTTAATTTAATTAATATTCGATTTTAAATATATTTAAAGAAAAATATTTGTAAAATATTTTTCCGCTCAAAAATAATTTTACCGTATAAAATTCACTTTTCAAATAAAAAAAGTTAGAAGAGCTATTATTAAGAGCATCTATTCGATGTCCAACTTGGAAATTTTTATAAAAATTCTTTACTGGCTTGATAAAACTTTTTGTGTTAATAGAATTTTGAATGTTTACTTTTTAACGTTTATCTCAAGATGGAGTTTACTGCGAATTGTCGAGAGAAACAAACCGTGTCATCGCTTTGAGAACTCTGTCGCCTAAAGTTGCGACATCGTATCATCTCTTCGGTGGTACTCTGTCGTCGAAAACCGCGCGCTATCAGGATCTCTTCCGTAGTGGATTGCCGTCGTATTATCGGCGCATGGTGGATATTGCCAGGTGCGCGGGCGCAAGGACTGGGCTCTCTGGACGAACACGAGGAACTGTCCGGCGATCTGCAATACAAGGTTCAATGTGAGACAAATCTAACAATAATAATCAGAATTTAATTCAGAATTATAATAGACACATCGAATACCTATAAACTTTCATGAAATTATTGTGCCAATTTCTATATCCGTTTTGATCAATCATCTTAATTACAAATTAATTGCAAATTAATTCCGCTATAATTTTTCTCATTTAATACAAATAATTCGAAATAATAAAAATATTACATATGTTATAAATTTATAAAAATAATTCGAAAAAAATTATTACAACATAATTATTATAAAATAAAATATTAAATAATTATGAATAACAATATTTTAACAGATAGATAAACTTAAATATATACAACGTTAAATTAAAATATTTAAAAATAAATAGTTTGAAGTTTTGATAATAATCTTCTCTTCAAAGGTATATCGAAGCATCGTATTCACTTACTATATAGTTCATATATGTATATAGATTTAAAAAAATCAATAGAACTGTAGGTACCGTGGTGGCCGACCAGCCATGGAGGTGGATTGTCTTCTTAGTCGACCTTTTCTTTGTCTGATAGGACTGATATCCCTCTTATCGACAGTCCTATCAGGACTCAAATGACTTTTTGAATCACGACGTCGCAAGTAAGAAGCAGAATCCGGGCTCAAGGAGTCTCTCCGTGCTTTCCGACCTTCAACAAAATTAATGCGCCCTGTCGCTTATTCAATTATAGAAACACTTTCTCTAATCATTATTTATATGTAAAAGAAATTTTTATTATAGTTTACAAAAAATTTAAAATTTTACGCGTACTATAATTACTAAAATTTAAAAGCCAATGATATTATAGTGTAATGATTTACATATTTTTTTTAAATAATTGTGAAATACATAAGATGGATTACGAACAATTACAGATTACAATGTATAAAACTTTATGTTTATATATATAGAAAAATATATATATAGAACCATATATATAGAATATATATATATTGTAAAATTTATATTCTACACACACACACACATATATATATATAGAAGCATATATATAGAAAAATAAATCAGTTGTAACAACAGTTGGTACCTACCTCCATCATCAGGATCCGGTGATAACGTTGGCTGGCTTCCACGACGTCCTGTGGGTGGCATCGATTCATCAATTGCTGCGTGCTGGCGTGTCAGTCTTGACAATTTACTCGGCGAAACTTCTTTACCCTTGAAATTGCACTGTCGAAAGAATCGATTACCGTTATAAAATCTACGATAAGCTACCCTCGAGTGAAATTAAAAATCTCTAATTAAAAGAACAAGAAAGAGATCATCTTATTAAATAATTATTAAAAAAGCAATAAATACTGATAAAGAGCCAATTTATATCTCATTGCAAGCTAAGTACTACTAACTGTTACTCTATGTCACATGAAAAAAAGACTTTATCGATAACCGCTACCTGCGTGGTCGAGTCTCTTCGAGTCGAAAGTAACGGATGCAGAGGTGTGTTGTTCACATTCGGGGAGCCGACCGGGCTGGAACTACCAGAAGTCGAAGTGCCGGGAAGGGGAAGGCTACTTCCGGCCGTCGGTGAGATCGCTGGTGGCGTTACCGAGGACATGACGATGGTCGGTGGACTCACGGATGCGTCCAAGGATTTGTTCTCGATCGCCTTCGTATCTACAGTTAAGGTCGACATAGTGGACATCACTGGCGAAGTGTTGATCGACACAGTCATTGTTTTTAATTCGGTCGTCGTAGTGACAACGGATGCCTTCCCGTTGACTATCAATGACGTCGCCGTCATCACTGTCTTTGTATCGATCATGGGACCTATCGATTGGGTTTTGGCTTCGAAACTCGAGTTTTTGCTCGATCTCTCGCTTTTGTCCATGGAGTTTCTTTGAGCCTCCAGGTGTTCTCTACGATGAAAGAAAATTAATGAGCAACGCGCTTTTATTATTTCGGTAATATCCAAAGTTCCAAACGCGAATAAATAATATGTTATTCTAGATACCATATCATTCAGCATCGTATACATATATGATGTACGTGCACAATTTGAAAGTAAAATTAACTGGAAGCTTAAATTTAATTTAAGTACATCATATATGTTTAAATTTAATTATTTCAATTTATATTTATTAAGATCTAAATGAATTGCAATTTAACTAACCGAATCGTATTACTGCCCGCACTGTCTGTACTGGAAGCGCTCGGCCTTTGATCATTTCGGTAATACTTCGTAGGCGTGATGCCCCCATCGACAGACTGTTGTGATTGCCTACGTCTGTGACGACTGCAAGCGTGTTTACGCTCGCCCATACTCTGAGATTGTCCCGTAATCATCGAATCCCTCCTAGACCTCGCGCTCTCGCCTGAACCGCGGCGAGAATTTTTCGAGTCGCCCGAGCCTACGATAATAGGCTCGTATAATATATAATTGCACATCAATTATTGCCCTCTTTCCTGAGTAATATAATATAATTGATAAAGTACACACGTATATTTACAAAATTAATTTAAATATATTTTTTTCATAAAGATAAGTTTTCTTTATATCGTTTAAAGACTTATTTTTCGCAAAGTAAGATTCACTTGTGTAATTAAAGCGTTTACTTTAAATTATAAAATAATTTCAAAATACAATTATAATTTCAAAAATTCCATCCAAATCTGCACTTTCAATAACCATTGAAAGAAGATGGGATGTGCCTGTCATCTTTTCCAAGTTTTTTCCGTCGTAATCTAAACCGAAATAAAGCTAGCAACAAAACTTTATTTTTTTCAAATATTTTTTTCAAATCCACGATTCCATTTGCAGGGCATATCGATTTCCAAGGTCTACTTCGACAGAACGATATCGTAACCCGCGAAATTCGTGAATCCGTTTTCGCTGAATCCACGAAACGAGAGCTGCAAGAATGCGCGTGCTATTTTTAGACTATTACTGAAGCAAGATACTTTTCTCTCGCTGAAAATTTCACCTCGACGGGGCGTGGGTGCGATAACCGTAGGCGGCGGCTGCGGTTGTAGCAGCACATCCTTCTTACTCCAAAGTCTGGCTATGTCGTTCTTAAAGTCACTGATGGCGGAGTCCCGTCTAGATTTGCCCGACACCTGACTCCGGATGCCGCTGTCGACCGAGCTCTCCCGCCTCTTTCGCAGACTAACTAGGTGGCTGGCATCAGTGGTGGTTTGTCGCGACCACGGCAGTGACTTGGCGATGTCCGCCAAGGTCTCCCTTCGACAGAGCTTGTTGCTGCGGCTTTTCGTGGTACTTCCGCCACCCCATTCACGCAAAATGTCGGTCAGTTGAGCGAGGCTCGATCGCCGACGGCGCTGGTTCGTCGGCGAGCAATCCTGAGTCTCGTTCGGCGGCGAGATCGACGTGATCTGCGCCGCGGAATCTCGTCTGCCTGTTCCTAAGAACAAACGCATTCTAAAGAGGTTGCCGTTCAATAAATTGCAAGATTCCATAATGTCTTATTATCGAGTTGTTATAAGAGGAGGACGTCTCGTGCAACAGTAATTTAATGGGAGAATTTGTTTGAAATTGAATTTAATGGGGGAATTTAATGAGAGTTCTTGTATAGTTCTTAGTAAAGTAGATAAACAGTGAGATATTATTTTATGTATGTAACATTATTCTATGTGTATAACTGGGAGAAAATTATACGAGAAATGAAAATATGAAATATATTAATCGCGTGCAATTAAATTTCTTTATACTATCAAAAAATACCATTCCTGTTATAACTTCTCATTTCGTGATGTTTTAAAAAAATGCATTTTCCTAAAAAAAAATAGAAAAGATAAATACCATTAACTTCTAACTTTCCCGCGAAACGCACACATCGCCCATTACAATTCGCATGAAAATGAATTCAAAGCACTTTTGCATGAGAAAACCGACGAATTTCCATAATGTGCTTTCGTGCGAAAAATTCTGGTTACGGGCTAAAAGCGTGTCTATGCATACCCAGGCGTTGCCTCAGAGTGGACTCCTCCACTTGCTCTCTCACGAGGTCGTCCCAGCCATTGCCGCCCTGCCATATAAGCCCGACCTGATGACTCAGGATCGGCAGGTTGCACACGAAGCAGATCGCTGTCATGGTCCTGGAAAAGAGCAAGCGCACGGTCTCGGTTTAAGCCGGCAGGAAACCGCGACGCTCCGCTCGCGAGCGGAACGGAAGAACTTTCAACGGAAGAAGAAGGTGCATCTCTCAACGATAAAGTTATGTGAAACCAGGCCATGCCAACAGAGCGCTTAAAAGTGATATAATTTGTCGAAGTCGTGGTTTCTCTTACGAGCCCTCGAAAAACGCGATCGCAACGAGACGATTGATTCATGCTTCGAGCTGCTTATTTACGCTATTCCGATATTCAAGCTACAGCAGACGGAGGCGCGCGGAGTATTGATATATACAGATGCGAGCCTCTTCCTGCCTTTTTATCGCCGTGAAACCACGCTTCGTCTACTTCGCCCACTTCGTAGATACGATCGAAAGAACTTAACGAGATATCCAAGATAATACAAACGTAGCTAAGTAGAACAACACTCTAACAATGTACAATAGACACAAGAACGCAAGTGTAATAGTTAAAAACGGTAGTGGCAGTTGTGTAAGCTCGACTCTGATAAGAAACACGTGAGAATAATCACGAAGATCTCAAGATTACGTATTAGCGCGAAATGTGAAATTTTGAAAACAACGCGAGATACTTCTGAAGAATTGATACGAGCAGAAATAGATTTTGCAACAAATATCGTAAACATTCTCACATCAACATTTAGAAACTCAAAGAAATATTTAACATCAATTTATGATCACAAACACAAGATAGACATAAAATTAAAAAAAAAAAACAATTTTCTTTGAAGATAGTGGTTTATCTTCAGTTTTTTAAATCATTCGCGCTATACAAAATCACAATGACATATATCGATTAATGTTTAATATACGTAAAATTGAATTCTTTACGTCATTTCGAAATTAGCATAGATTTGAATATGAATAATGTAGACTTTAGGAGTAGTAAATGCGAAAACGCATTTTAATATATGCAAAGCTCAAGATCGTCGAGATCACACAAGTCGATATCAGCTTTCGGTTTAGAAATGTTACCGCAGCGTGTTTCGCGAGCGCCGATGAACGTCATTCCAAAAGCGTGGATGCAAAGAAACTCGAGATATATATAATATGTATATGTATATATATTTATACAATTACTATAGAGCGAGAGAGCCGCATATTTTATTCTCATTGTACAGCACATACTGAAAACTTTTTTAGAAGGCATATATCTAATTTGATGTTTCGACCTGTAATGTCGAAGTCTGGGGCTCTGCAACGACATCGCATGGCAAGGGCCTGGCCGACCTGCAAAAGACACACACACACAAAAACTTTTTTTTTTCGATAGACCGCTACTGGGTTCAGTAGTAAAGTAGTTGATGTAGAGAGGCATCGCGCTCTCGATGATGCTGTATCCTGAAAAGGCGTATGATACTTGAAATAGCGTAAGAGCAATCGATGATCACTTTTTATTACAAGAGTCACATTGTTTTTGTGTAAACTAAAACATGTGTAAACGCCACCATTTCTTAAGTGTTATCGAAAATCGATTGTAAAGAGACATTGTAAAGAGATTGGCAATGGAGTTTGATTATGATAATGTAATGCATACTGTGAATAAATAACGTATGCGACTGTACAAAATGTAACATGGTATAATATTATATATATATATATATATATATATATATATATATATAAAATAAAATAATCCTGCACATTTCATCAAAATGTTTTAACAATTGTTTAACCAGCCGGATCACTACGATATCAAATTAAATATAATATTTCATCGTGTATGAAAGAAACGCAATTTTAATTATTAAACCTATTAAAATATAAAATATTATTATAAATGTTGTGTGAGAATTTCTACATCATTTGAATATGTATTTCATCTCCAGTTTCATCCATATCCGATACTCGTGCATTAAATGAAACTTGACAAAATTGCATTTTCGTCAAATATCGCAAACTTTAATATGCCATAAATTTCACTCAAATACGTACTTTCGTCCATAATCTTCATATAATTCCCCCAAGACCAATTCGCTACAAGCTTTGCCACATTAATAACATTCCAGAGACTCCCACTGTGTCATAATAGTATTACCTCGTTAAAACTTGACGATCGCGTAGCCTTATGTTAAGAGAAATCGCAAGTCGACTCCAATCCATTCGTATGCTAATATAACCGGTCGTTAACGGCGAAGTTTAACGGCTTGTATAAGACGAATTAAGAGAGGAGAATTCAATGGACGACAAAAGAGCGTCTCGGTAAAGCGCAATTACAATTTCGTCAGAAGAACCGTAAACTGAAAAACTGCAGCTTGTTTGAAAGCTGGACCCGAAACGTGCGCGGACAATAATTAATTAATCTCCCTGTCAAAGCCACAGGGCTTACTTATGCACAAAGTGACCTAATTAGGGATTCACTTGCCCCAATTACTCGTTCCGCCAAACAAACGAGCATCAGTAACTCACGTTTAATATCGATTGTCAATAAGTTTGGACTTCTTTGAAAATACAAAAATTTTACACAGAAAGTATAAATTAATATTACTTGCAAATTGCAATTAAAAGTTACAATTTCATGATTCTCATATTCTTCTTTATTTTCAATTTAAATATTTTATTTATTCGATTTTTAATATTAGTTTTAATTGATATTCAATTAATACTGAATAAAAATGTGCAGAACGTATCATGGAGTCTCTCCAAAATCCTTTCTCTGGAAAAATTCCTGGACCATTGAAAATAAAATTTTCTGTCTACGTGGTAATTGAGCATTACATGTGTAACGTAAGACAAATAAATGTTCAAGTAAAATAAAGATATGCAAAGGAAATAGATAAGAAAGTATTAATATTATTATGTTTGCTGGAATACAAAAAATTTCCCTCTAACAAATCTCAACGAGAAACGGAATTTTTCCGTTTTTTTTAGTAATGTTATTCGAAACGGGAAAGTGCAGATGCATAGAAGTACGCAGATTGCGAACTTTTATTTGCTTAAAGCCGCATCCCAAAGCCATGCTGAGGTTTGTAAAGCGCGAGAAACTACGCAAAAAAGTGCGTTACGATAAAGAATACAAATTTAAAAAGATCGACAGTGTAAAAATCTCAATTTTTTTACTATTGTACATCATATATTAGATAATTGTATTAAATACATTTAATTTAATTAAATACGGTTTTTATAATATAACGTGATAAACGAAGAAATGCGTAACAATTTTTTTGTTGGCAATGTCATGTATCATTAAAAGTAATTTTGGAAAGTATATTTTATCATATTGATGAACGTTTTTCAAATTATTAAAAGCTTAAGAGTAATGAAATTAATTTATGGATATTTAGAAAAACAAATTTAAAAAATAAAAATTTTGTTTCATTGAGAGAAAAAGAGAGAGAGAGAGAGAAAGCGAGAGAAAGAGATTTTAATATTAAAATATACAAAACAATCGTTTTTTATTAAAAAATGAAATATATGAAATGAAAGCTGTTTGGTGAATAATAATAAATTAATAATTGTGTGTGAAAAAATTTCGGAATTAATAGAATTTTTTATAAAAGATTTCTTTAAAATAATTACAAATAATGGTGGAATTCTTTCTATATTAATTAACAGCGCAAGATTGAAATTTATTTTGTATTGTTAAAAGAATATTACGTAACTTTAAGATTCTTTTGTTACAATTATAGTATGTATTTCTGATTCTTTTTTATTAATGAATATTAAGTGAATCGTATTTTATATTGTGACTTCTTCGTATTATGACTTTTCGATATTTCCTAATGCTCGATTTTAAGATGCAGTATAATAACAACGCATGCCAAGTAAACCATCCGGATCACCACCTCGCATCGCCATAATACGTGGTTAACGTCATATTGTGGCTTGTATTATCGGCCGGCGAAACATCATTAATACAACAGCTTTGACATTTCCTGTTTCAACATCCATTGTATGTTAATAATGCCGATTGTGAGAGCTGAGCGGAAAATGGTTTGTGTTACATAGAGTAAAACAGAACTGTTTGAGAATCAAAGCGGAAGATAAAATTAACTTATGTAAAATATTGTTTATATTTTCTTCTTATTGCAGCATTGTATTTTTAAGAGAAAAATGCTAAGTGGAATGATTTAAAATTATAGAAGCATTGATAAAAGATTAAATTAAAAAGAATTTTTTTATTCTTGTATTGTTTTGTGTGTGTGTGTGTGTGTGTGTGTGTAATATTTTTTTTATTATCTTTCAATTCCACAATTGTGATTTACTCATGCAATGCACATAAAATGAATTACTCGTGTAAGCATCACGTTAACATTATGAAATTATGAACGCGTAATAGATATTCCGCGATATCATATTCGCACCTGAATGTAATTTTGCGCAACACGACACGCGTCTGTAATTCGAAGCGTCGTAACCAGAAACTAGTACATAGGGAGATACAAGAAACGGGATTGCATATTTCAAAAATTTATGTGAACGTGCATTCAGTTGTTGCATTCTCAATTCAGTCATCATAAAGCATAAACGTGCTTTCATCAGCTACGATTGTCACTGCACTTGGGATCAATTGAATATTAATAACTTCTCTCAAAAAAGGGATCCAATTGCGTTTTAAATGCAATAATAATATTATTAGTGTAGCACTAAAAATATATCATAAACTTTCGAAACCTTCTTCCAACAGTAATAGGAATTAACTTTTTAAATCTTTATTATCCAGTAATTATCCAGGAATAAAATATAATGCAATCATATAGTAAATAAATAAATAAAAAAAAACATTTTAGTAACTTATTCTTCGAATACTATTTTTACCTTCTCTCTCAATCTCTTCTCCAAGTTTAAACCATTGTAAAAAGTTTTCCAGAATAAAGTATTTTCGATATTAGACATTAGTGGTGTCATACACGTTTTACAGCATAAAGCGTTTTGCAGTTTGACGACGATAATTCCTCAAACACTGCGTTTAGTTATGTACAACGCCACGTGATAAAGTCTCTCGTAATGGTGAGAAATGTCTTAAGATGTTTGCTCGAAGGTAATAATAACTCCTAGGATGTTGTGAGAGATCACCGTGATTGCGGCCTCGTAAAAACGAGCAAAGTTTATCCGTAGAAAAACTCGCGGAGGACTCGACGAAGTAGTACTTGCGCAAATTGAAGGACTCGTTTCCTTGCATCGCACGGATCGCGACGCAGGCCACGCGAAGTACCTTAATAAAATCTGACCCCAAAACTCGTCAGAAGGAAAACTCATCCGGCATCGTTTCGAAAGCTCATCTGCGAACGAGCTGACAGCCAACGGTTAGATGAGGGAGAACGGGATGCAAGAAAAAAAACGAAAAAGAGTCATCCTTGAGATAAAATAAATCCTCTCTCTGCTTTCATCCTGGATGAAAATCGCAAAAGGTTTTTTCCAGGTGAAAAAAGGAGAACAAAGAACATCCTTAACAACATTCTAGTATATTTTAATTGACACAGATATTGTTACTCTACGTTCTTTTATATTAATAAGCTGTATAAGTTTTTATTTTACTTAAAAATATTATTATTTTCGTTTGATTATTCTTTGTTTAGGAATTTCTTTGTAGTTTTAATAATGTTACATAATGTTTATGTTAAGGAAAATAAAACTTAAAATAATTTTTGTTTTGGACTAAATTCCAATAATTTTCTGAGATATCTCTGAGAATATCGCGAGAAAACAAAAATTTATTTATAAATTAGAAATTAAAACATTTTTCAGAGTGGAAGTTTATGTAAAATATCTCGTGTAAGTGAAAAACAACAGAATGATTCATAAAAATATAGCTGTGCAGTACGAAAATGAATTTTTTCCGAGTTTTATTCGGAAATGTCAGAAACGTATTACGAGGCAAAAACGGTATTCTCCACGTAAATGATGATAAAATGTCCTTTTATCGAGACGGTACGCGGAGGGGTGTGCACGTTTTGTAAACTCGATCATGTCTGCCACGCGTTAAAGCTTTCTATCGAGTTAAATATTTGAGGATGACAGGGAATCGATAATGGAAAGTATCAATATATGCTTTGCACGAAGACATTTGTGTGAAGTAGCAAATATTTAAAGAATATTTGTTCGAAGAAATGTGATATTACATGTATATGCATATATGCATATTGCTCGTGCGCACGTGCGTGTGTGTGTGTATGAGTAGAGAGAAAGTTTTAAGTATCTAGTTAATTATTATGGAAGTAAATGCACATTGATAAAGCATATTAACTGTATATATATATGAATTATGTAATACATCAATTATTAAATTATATTGTAATTAATAAGTATAATTATACTGAATAATCATACTGATAGTATATTGATCTGATATTTGAGGCAGTATACATGAATATTAGATTTTAAAAATTAATTTGCCAACCAAATTTCCTCTCACCCCCTTTTACCCTCTATTTCCTTCCCTGATCAATCATTGCATACCTGTCAAGAAACAGCTCAGTTCAATCAAGTTCTCCCTGATGAAATAAATTGAAATATTCACGAAACGTCGGAAGCAAATGACAAATTGTCGCAACTCCAACTCGGAAGCCAAATCTATAATATATTGATCTATATAAATGTCGATCAGTTGTACAATCTATATTAATAATTGCAATAAAGTGTAAATTATTATTGTAGAACAAGAATGTTTAATACTTTAAAAGTTACATTTAAAAGGTACATTTTCAAAAATATTGCACAAAAATTAATCATCTGAGAGAGAAAAATTTTGGGTCGAGCATTTGATTAACTTTTTTTCACTACTCTTGGGACATGTATATTTCATGGAATTTTCAAGTTTCTGGAACGAAACTTCCGTCACTCATACATATTTTCAAACTTAAACAATTTCAAACAATGTTACAGAAATGTTAATGTTGAAAGAGTTAAAGATCGTCCTGTTAATATCATCCAAAAACTTATTTATACATGTGCGATGTACTGAATCGCTTGCCAGATATTTTAAATTAAAATAAAATTAAAGTGTCAAGAATGAGAAGTGTAAGATAAATGGAACATATGAAATAGATTGAAAGGAAAAAACGAAAGAAAAAAAAGAATTGTATATATGAAAGGCAAAATATCAAGAACATCGCTAGCTCTTTTAACCGTGAAATTGGCATTATAATCAAACGATAATTGCTTCCGAGAAAATTCCTTTACTCGGAAAAGACCTTTTCATAAAAAATCTGTTTTATATGTTTATTTTCTCTATCTATTATCAGATACGGTTCTTCAATTCCTGTTAACTCTGACGTTCTTTACATACATATATCGTAGTGATTTTCATCAAATCAAGTCGTTCGAGACAAATCGAAAGTGACTTGTTAAGAAGATAGCAGAACAAACAATCCTTATCTAGTCAACGATATGCTATTATTTTTTATCGAAAGATCACATTTTGTGATACGATTGTTTGATGGACGTAACAATACGAGTACCAGAGATACTTGTCCCAAGTGGTCGTACCTAGAAGATTCAATTCTTAAAAGAAATACTGATCTACAGGTGGGTGTTAAAAGATGAAAGACATGACGTCGGTCGGTAAATGTCCTCCTCATCTCTACTAGAAAATTCTACTACCGAGAAAAATTTAATTTTTTTAGAGGATCTGCTACAAGTTAATTACTAAAAATATTGTATACAATTATTCATGTATTTTCTTAAGTTTCACAAAATTGATAACAAAATACCCAACAAACCAGCTAACTTCAACATTATAACTTTCCACTTAACAATATAACATAAGTTGTGTTATATTTATATTTATGTATAATATTATACATAACAGTTTAGGAAATTATTTATAATATTTATAATATCTTTACTGCTAGTTAGTATTTGCTGGGAAACAATATTATTTAAAAAATTATTACGTTACGCACTAAACGCAATGATTCTCTTCATCATTAATTATTTTTTGCTAATACACCGTTTGTAACAAAAGTTAAAAAACTAGTTGGAAAAAATTACAATAATTTCTACAATATTTCCTCTCGAAAATGTCTGTACAAAATTCATTCGGTCACTTTGAATAATTAACGTATCAAAAGGTGATATTACAAATATAATAATATTAAAAATACAGTGATGACGTATAAAAAATCCATGGCTACTCCTGCTTTCAGAGAATTTCAATTTATCCAAAGATATAAAGTACGAGGAGATAAGACGTAACAACGTTGTCTTCGAGGTTGGACAAGAAGTGGTTTCGCTGACGAATGAACAACGTTTCAACGTCATGCGAAAGTCCCAGAAGAGTCGTGGTGACAATGGTAAAAGAAGAAGGGACGCATCATGAGGATCAAATACGAGGAGTGAAAATCGGGTACGCTGTTGCTTGATGCCGAACAAAAGCTGAGAAGGGTATCCCCAGTCCCTTGTCCGCTAGGAGAAATGAAAAAGTAAGCGATGTACAACTGGGACAACGTCGCAGTGACAAACGGAACAAGGAGGAAGGAACCAAATCCGGGAGCAAAGAAGAACTAATATCCTTTCTTTTGCACTGGCAAGAAAATGTTATGTCCGTGCGACAATGGCTTGAGCCCTAACCAAACTTCCCACACAGCATATATAAATATAATCAGAGATATTTATGTCCTACTTCTTTAATATTACAAAAGCTCAATATTATAAATCAGTACTATTCACCTGCGATTTTATTGCAGGTTATTACGCATTTATATCTCATTTTATATATATATATATATATATATATATATATATATATATATATAATTATTCATACAATCTAAAGAGAACCAAAATAATGTCGATTTGATGTCATTTGACGAATCACCAAAGCATGACATTTTTTCATAATTTAGTCAATATGTTTCTGTTCTCCTTGGAAATGTTTGTGCGTGTGTATGTGTAAATCGAAAAATTAATTTGTAATTTGTAAGTTTAACAGCAATTCTCTCTTCGACGCAGCGGAGTTGTAAATTGTACAAACCAAAATTGTATGATCTGTTTGCTGCAATCGTCGCGCATTTCAAGATAAGTGACATAAATGTATGTAAAACAACGACAGAAAATTATCATGAATTGATAATTACAAAATATTTTTTTGCAAGCCGACTAAATGTAAGCGATATAAATGCAGATATAAAACATGATGAAATCTGCTCGAGAGAAATCTGCTCTTTTTTATAAATTCAGTATAACAGATTGTGTGGTAAATATAAAATGAATAAAACTATTTTATAAACATTACAATATTCAAACTATTTTAATATAAAATAACTATTTTAATATGTATCAAAACTATTTTAATATGTATTATACTTTTGATGCTGCATTAAAATATCAGGAAATATTTTTGTTCGTTATCGCAAGAAAGAGATATTCTCTGAAACATTTTTACAAAGAGTATAATTGATATAAAATTACCAAATACCGTCTGTTATAAACAACTTCTAGGCAAATTTTAAAAACTATGATATCGCGTTCACAATCATAATTAAAACCTCAATTTTTAAATCCAACAGAAAGCACCGGAAGAGTCATTTTACCGTATTGGGAATACACGAGAAATGCAAGAAATGTTTTCTACGTACACTTTTCATACACGCGCGCGCGCGCGCGAGTGCAGCCAAGTGTAATAACGAAAGCATTCGGCGAATTTCGATTTTTATTTTTAGCATTGTGGGATCAAACATGCGATTTCATCCGTTTATTCTAAAATCTCATGAATTCAATGTCTTCGTTAATATTCCAAATATCGCGCCGCGGGAAATTTCCCGCGCGAACCGACAAACAGGACGCGTCACGTGATCGAACTGGCAACCGTGTACTGACTTCACGTCGTACGAGTCGCGAATCGTTCCGCGTTCTCGCGTCTCTTTAACCGATTCCGATGAGTTTCGCGTATGAACAAGTATCAAGCGTGCCGAATTTGACAGCGGACAATTGTCTCGAGGTGCCGAATAGTTCATATCGATTGTAGTTAGTTCGTCATTTCGGTATTCGTGATCGCTGTCCGTTACATTGTGTTCCGATGTTAGCCGGAGCGTCGCGGTTTCTTGATAACGCGTTTCGTGTATTCCGAGCACGACAGGCGTTCCGAGTGCCCGAGTTCAGCACCTGGAACATCAAGGATCGTCGAAAAGGAACATCGACGGATTCGTCGAGACGGTAATTCCGTTTGTCTACAATATTCGTGTCCATAATCGCTCGAGATAGTTTTCATACTTTCTCGTCGATAAGTGGCGCCAAAAACGCATCGTGCCTAAAGGCTCGTTTACAATACGCGAAGTAAGCGTAGGAAGCGTAAAAGAATAAGAATTAAGGAAATAAATCATTTTTATTTCTCACTTCTACTTCAGCTCTTAAGGTGAGATTAAACGACGCGTGACTCAGCCATTCTTGTTCTTTTCAATAAGTTCGTTTACGAATTCTCTCTTTTTTTTTTAACTTGGTGTAGTAATGGCCGAGCGTCGTTTGATCCCGCCTTTATGCTCACGCTCAGCGAATCAAGGCGCAGTGCTACAAATATTTTAAAAATTACGCTTACCTTTAGCTTTCTCGAGAGGTAAAAGTTTTTACAAGATAAAGAAGTAAAGCGGTGTCTACAACGAGATTTTAAATGAGATTTTCACAATTGAATGTAAGGAATAATGGATTGGTCAATTTCCGTTTAAAATTTAAGTTTTTTTAAAGCTTAAGTTACGTCTGAAAATTTTCTTGTAGACGCTTAAGGTTACTTCTTACGCTTAAAGTTACTTCTTACGCTTACTTCACGTATTATAGACGAGAAAACTTAAAAATCCCATTAACACTTAATCGGTGATAACTTATCAAGCAATACGCCATTATATGATAATTTATTAACATAAATATCTTATTAACATAAATAGAATTTATTATTAATTTCTCGTTTAAAAATATATATGAAAACGGTCATAGGAAAAAGGAAAAAGTTATAGGAACAACAAATTACATAGTTGGAAATTTTACTTGGATTTTTGTTTTTAGTTGGATTTTAATTTTGGCAATTCAATTAATTTGCCAAGTAATATTTGTAATATTTTACTAACAAAATATTATTAATTGTTTGTTTAACACATAAACAAATGTATTAGATTACGAGCAATTTATGTAATTGACATTTTGATGTAAACAATTTTGCCGATAATCGCTGATTAACTTAATCAAAAATTAACTTGTTAAATAGCGGTTGGTATTTAATTAAGAACAGAATTATTAATTTTATATTAATAAAATTATTAATTTTTCGTTTAACGTGAGGGAAAAATGAGAAAAAAATATTAAATTACAAACAACGAGTTATATATTTAGAAATTTTGCTTTAAGCATTTCTGTCGGTTGAATTAATCGTCGATTTGATTGATCAGAGTTTCATCAAAATCGCCTAAATCGGAATCGGAATGAGTGCCAGATGAATCTACGAGCAAACTGTGTTAATTAGTCCGCGCGATCGCGATCTGACGTATGTCTTTCTATATTTCATGATTGATGTCGATCGACGGAGAAATTCATTTACGAGTTTGCACGAATATATCCGTGTGTTGGACATAGATTCATCGTAGATGTGGTCTGGCAATACAAACAAAACTGATCTGTCTGTAACTTCTCTCTCTAATGTGTCAAGCATGTGCAAAATGTATTTCCATTTTGCACGTGCTTGACACATATTGTACATTGGATGCATTCTGATGGTGTATGTATCATAATTATGATACATACACCATATCATAGCGCATGTGTTTTCCTTGAGATTATATAAAATTTATTTTATTCCGCTCTTCACTACAAAATATTTTCAATTCTGACTGTTATATTAACACTCCACATGTTTAATATGCGAAATGTACATTTTCGGATACTTTAAGAAAAAAAGAGGTACCTATTAAAATATGTTTTACTAAAAAATATGTTTTTCTCTCCTCGGACAGGTTCTTCTCTTCCGGACACGGTTTCCAATGCTATAACAATTGCCAGTCCATCTACAATACAAGATTCGTGGTGTTGAAGTATCGCGGAATGCATTGGATAACATCAAAGAATCGTGGCAGCGAGTTACAGAGACAAAACATTTCAGGTTTACAACATGTCGCTTGCAACAACGGATGACAGTGAGTACTCTACCGCTTTTTGCTACTAAATTATTGCTAGAATATTTCCGTCATACGGGATAAAAAGTTCGCTTGATATAGAGATCCTCTCTCTTTACCTACGGTCTATCTCTATAGCTGACGTAAATAACAAAGTTGCTTTAACTATCTGATGTAGTGTGATAAAAAGAAAATATTAAAACTTTTGATAGGTCTGTCATGTTGTATCTTCATAAAATGTATGTGTCAAAGAGCACAATCGGATAAATGTATCTGTCTGATATTCGTCTCGCTGAAGACAATCTTTTCATGCGAGACAAATAATTAAATTAGTTGAAAACAGATTTCATTATTTTTTCCAATTTTTATTAAATAATATATTTTGAATATATATTTAACTAAAAGTCACTGATATGCACCTGCGAAATTAAATGTCAAAATGTAGATCGAGCTTGTATTTTGTTGTATCTATAAATCGTTGCTGTTAGTCATTGGTGAACTATTCGTCAAAATTGTGAAGCAAATTTTTGACGAGGGGAAAACCAGGAGTGATGCGTGCACACCTCCGTTTTCCGTTAGCGGGCACGAATGCGATTTAAAAGTCAAATTCAGCGACCGTGAACGATGATAAAGCGAGGCATTAAGTGATAAACGGAGTAGGAGTGTGATGCACTTCACTAATAATTCAAAGGACTCGCGTGATTAATTAGGCAGACGTTGTCTGTCGCTCGAAGGCCAAAATATCTAGCTGAAAATATCACCTCAAAAGCACCGTTCTTCCCTCAATTTCGGGCTTAATGAAGCGTTTTTGCGAGGTTAATACGTTATCACATTTCAAAAATAGAACAAAATGAATCGTCGAAATGAAGAATATTCTGATAAACGAGACAGCCGCGAATCAGGGCTTGACATGTTCGATGAAATAAGCAACTTCGTGGTGCATCCGAGCGTGAAAATGTACGAGGACTTCGCCTTCAGTGAAATCAATTCCAAGTATTTTCATTTTTTTCGGAAAATCCGAGAGAGTTATTAATAATATTAGGATATAACACTTAGCACGATATAACACTTAAAAATTTATCAAGTGTTACAAAATATCCGTGTTAGTTAAATTAAATTTAAATGGAGATTTAAGAAACAAAATTAAAATAACATTTAAACTTGCTAAATTTCAAAGATAGCATGTATCACACGAAGCCACGCGGTTTTGGGGTTTTTCAGAAATTTAAGTATTTTAATCCTTTAATCGTCTAAATATTTTAACAAGAAATCTCTTGTGATTATCACTCTAATACTCAAAATATCTCGTAGTTTAAAGTTACTTACTCGGGATTGTCAACTCAGCATCTCTTTCTATTCCGTCGTAAGACGAGACATTGAAGACGAAGGGTAGGTGCGTCGAAGGAGCGTGCTACATATCAATTTCACGATGTCTCAAGGGATAAAAATTGTAATACGTAATGCAGACGTGTGTACTCTCCACCGTGGGGAGCGATGTAGCATGGGAAACGATATAGTAGGAGGAAAATAATATAACGGTGTTATTTGTGTCATCCTGTTTCGAGCAAATATTACAAGCCACTGGTGGAATCCCGTTTATCTGAGGGAAAGTAAAAGAAATTGACAGACATCCCCCAATTTCTTCCGTCCAGAAAATAACTCGAGAAAAATAATAAATACCGCAGTCATCGATTTTACTTTAAAGTCATCATTTTACTTTTTTTTCAATTGAAACTGAACGATTAATTGAACTGTCCAGTAGTCCGCAATTTAATTTTTAATTTAAATTTGGAAAAGGAAATATTACTTTTTAAAATTTTAATTCGAGATTTGTACATATATATATATATATATATATATATATATATATATATATATATATACAGGGTGTCCCATTATAAAACATCCAGTCGAATATTTCGAAAACCAAGCCCGGGAGAGAAAAATTTTTCAGACAAAAGTTATTTGGTTTCGAGGGGCCCATAAGATGATACCATTGGTTTGACCTTGAAGAATTATTTGAAAGTTACATGAAAGTCACCTCAATTTTTTTAAATGGCATTCCCTATTTTTTATTAACGCAGGCAGTTGCGTCAAAGACAACAGAGACATATTTCAAATATGAAATCAATTTACTTATCATCCATTCTCAAAGGAAGGTCCAATATTGTAAAACTGCAAAACATTCTAGCGATTCTACTTGCGCGCAATTTTAAGCTCTCAATTTTCCACTCTTAACAGAGGCAGACAAGATTTTTCATTTTTTAATAGTCTGCTCTCAAATTCCCTTTTAGCGAAATGTTTATAAAGTTTAATCCTCACCTTTATCCGCGCAGCAAGATATAATACATACAAGAATCGATAGCGACACTTCTAAAAGCGATACGCGGCAAGATGTAAGTAATGCGGAAGCTTTCGCTCTTGCGCTGTATTTTATCTTATAAAAAAGATATAAATAACCTATGTGATAACAAAGTCAGTTAATCATACTTCGTAAGTACGAAGCAATTTACAGTATTTCAAATCGTGCTTTTGCACGGTTCTTGTCCTAGGCATCTTTGCATATTTTCAACACATTGCGTTTTCAATAATTTCCAAAATGAATAAAATGATGTATGCAAAATTAGTTATTTCCGCTCTCCAGCGTTCACCAAAAGCGTAAAATGAAATAACGCAACTCAATGATGCTTTTCGCAATATATGAACTATATATTAGTGCTCCTAGCTCCTAGGTCACTCTTGAACTCTCTCGTCCAGCCATTATTCTTGGAGAGGATTTGTGCTGCTCGTATGCTCGTCAGGCGCAAAAGCGGACGTACCGCTCGCATTCTTGTACATTGAAAGCTCCATTCGCGTTGTTAGATGCAAAAAGAGCATACGCAATGACGAGAGGACAAAACATATTACGAGGTTTTAAACTTTTTTTTAATTAGGGGAAATAACTTCTCGTAGGAAATTAACACAAAGAGAAAAAAGTTGATCTTGATTTATCTCTGTTTTTGCATTGAAATATAAACTATTAATTTAATTAAGCTTATAAAATATCAATAAACTTAATAGTATTGATTTGGAATTATGATCTGAATCTTTGTTCAATATTTTTATCATGTACAGCGCAAAATATAGTCTAATTTCAAGTTTTATTTGTGTAATCGACATAAAATGATGACTAGACAAGCTTTTTGGCTAAGTATATTTGGCAATAAATGTATTATTTAAATAAAATTTTTTTTCTTTGTCTATTAGCACTTTCTATACTTAAAAAATTTTGATTATTGGTAAAAAAGAAATTAACTATTCAAAAGATAAATATCGTAAATCTGTTAATTCCTCCTCAACTTGGAATACTTAAATAGGTTTTTTTTTGGTGGCACTGAATTACTCTCGAGAAAGCGTTCGATCTCACAACCGATAATTCATTGTTAGGAGTATAAAGATACGGGAAAAAGGTGAATTACGCATTGTATAACCAAGGTACTCGATTCAACTACAAGCGTTTATTGAAAACTACTTCTCACTGAATCCATATAACGTTCATATTGAATCTGTTAGAAAGCTTCTTGATCTTTAGCATGCGATTAAGCGATTTAAATCGCACGTGTCAGCGAAGCGCGTGGATTCGCGCGCGCAGCTGGGCGATATAATCGTAATATAAAACTTATTGGTGTTATACAACATCTGGCAATCCTAATTTCAGCAGACATTTTGCAAATCCTTCTCTTTGACATAGATTTAGCTGGGACAGATTTTGTTCTCTCTTTGCAAAAAACTAACTGCTGAATCTTTGACGATGAAATAAAGATTGGTTTTCTCTAAAAAAAAGCTGGAAGACAGATTTCTTCCAAGTCTTTAAAATTGAATTTTGAAACGTGGTTATAAAATTGAGCCTCGGAAGGATTTATGTAGGATTTATTGAAAATGTAATTTGCATAGTATCTCGAGTTTTTTATCCACTTTGTATCACAATTGAATATTTTTCTTACCTATTGTGACATACGCGAGATTTCAATATTGAAAGAAGATATACTTTGATCGGCCAAACAATCTGTATATATACTCGGTAAAATACGCGGTTGGCCGCAGTACGTCAATAGCTCTCATAATCATCTATCGAAAATCGATACGCTACAGAGGTCCTTATAACATTTCGTCATTTCAAGGGTTCTCTCTTCTGCTTCTGTATCGGGTACCATTCGGTGATAACCGAAGAGAAACTTCGATGTGCAATCGTAAAACAACCTGTGCAACATATAAGATTGCCAACTAACAGAGTGCATTTTCTACTTTATTGCACCATTACGATAAAGCAAACTGTTCACAAGTCTCGTATGGAACAAGATAAAACTTAAGTGTACAATTGCTCCTAGAAATATTCCTCGTAACTTATCACTTATCAGAAAAGTAGCATAATTACATCTCAGTAAAAATATCGTCGGTTTTCTTTAGCTATAAATAGCAATATTTTCGTTATTCTAATTTTATATTATTATATATCCAATGTGTGTTTTAATTATTAAAGAGGGAGAAAAAGAGAAAATACGGCGACAATTAAAATATTTAACATAAATTTGTTTAATATCAAAACAGCTCTCTCTCTCTTTCTCTCTCTTTCAGCGTATAATTTTTATTTTAGTTTCTGAAGTATTCTTAAATGTTGAATAATTTCTCTTTCTAATGAAAAGT
This sequence comes from Crematogaster levior, assembly GCA_901521435.1. Taxonomy (NCBI): domain Eukaryota; kingdom Metazoa; phylum Arthropoda; class Insecta; order Hymenoptera; family Formicidae; genus Crematogaster; species Crematogaster levior. The sequence continues at coordinate 447,208 of CABEGB010000603.1, read as the reverse complement.
AGTTGTAATACTTAAAATTTAAATTTAAACTATTATAAAGCTTAATTAATTACTGAAAGTGCTCTTGCTTCTTTCTTACATGTTCAACTATAATTTTACAAACGCATGTGACACGCTTAACGTCGCGAATGTACTTGAATTAAAAGAGTCTCATATGTTTCATACTTGTAAAAAATTCTGTGTTTGTAGAATGAAATATTTCACCGACGAAACTACTTTAGATGATTACAAGCGGTTCTGCAATATTGAGTTGCCGAATTTAGTAGTGTTATTTTCGATAAGTTATGATAAGTATTTTGATAAGTATGCAATATAACCTTCGGACGATTTATCATGATACTATCGCAATGTATTGCTAAAGAATCTGACTTCTGTATCGCGATACTTAGGTGAGATAAGCGATTTTCGTCACCGGTATTCAATTTTCCTCGACAACCCGTTCAGCACAATACGGTGATGTATGATTTGGCGATATACGAGAAAACGAGTGGATCACGCGAACATGAATGGTCCCAGAGTGGGGACGAAAAATCACTTTCGAAAGAGATTGTCGCGACGAAACACCGTCGAGCAGTAAAAGAGTATACGCGTAGACCTCAATATATGCGCGTTCCTTAGACATCGTAAAGCTCAATGGCGAATTGCCGTACGAGCAAGCGAGCAAGCTTTCAAATCCGAGCTTTTTACGTGACGGCAATGAAAACCTTTAGTTCACGTTCACAGGGATATGGGAACTGTCGACGTCTTGCTGATACTTTCTTGCCTTTGAAATAGCGATGTTCATTATCCTGGCGCGATATACGCAAATACAAAGAGAAGATGAACAGAAGACGTGAGGTCTCGCTTGAATAGGCAACATCTTGCACGCGTCAGATTTCTCGCGACCTGATTTGATGATGTAATGCGAAATAAATAAGTAAAGCCCAAAGGATGAGAGGACGGGGAAAGTGCGGCCAAGATGTGCTTTTGACACTCCGCAAAGTCGCACGTTCTTAATCAAGCTGCAAGATGAGAGTGGTTCCCTTCTTTTCTTCTTTCGTTTTATTTTATTCTTTCACGAAGAAGAGGAATAAGATGTCTTGGGAAAGAAAAACGTCGCAAGATCTTCGGAAATGATACCGTGAGACTGTGAGTTGAATATTAATACCATCGTAATATCTAGTCACGACTTTGAAACTATGGTAGAGCACGCGGTGTGTGATTTATCTTTTCGACTTCTGGACGAAGGTCCGAAGAGATGCAGCAATGTGCTTTATACGTACTCGAGAGTAGTGAAGTACGAAATTTTCATTGAAACCGACCAGATATAAATTCATACAACATAGATTTTGTTCGTTTTAGGAAAGAATTGTGTGATAATAACGACCAAAATATATTTTATGAAAAATATAAATGTTTATATAGAAAAATATATCGAGAAAATCGCGTGAAAAGATTTTAATTTCGAGTTTAATAGTATTTGTTGAATGTAGGAGCTCGACAGAAGATTCCAAATCAATTCAAAAGAAGATATTTTATAGATAAAAATAAGAAAAGATATTTTAGAAACTTATTCTTTCGCAATCAAATTTTCGGACAATTTTTAGTTTTGTCTTAAGAGCCAGGAAGTCTTTAACGTAATGTTATAGATTATTTATTAAAAATTGGACAGACATAAAATTCGATAGTTTGGAGCAAAAAGAAAAATTTTTCGCTTCTAACCCCAATAATTTATCAATCCCTTTAACGTTATGTTACCGTCGAAATGTTCTGCTCGTTCACCGCTGACAACGTAATTTGTCCGGGCACATATTTCCCGGACCCCTGCAATATCCTTCCGCCGTCTGGTGGGAAATTGCAACGGCGGTGATTCTGAGGATTTCATTGTAACGAAATTATCTGTAAAGATGTCCTGATAGAACATTTCTCCGAGATACGCGGCCCAATTTCGCCTTTCATCGATCGACAAAGAGCGGCGCGAACATTTCGCGGCTTTCTTCTTGCTCATAAGGAAACCTCTGAAACTTTTAACCGAAGAGGAGACGAGGAACTCGTGCATTATCCGACGACGGTGTACGAGGCGTCGCACTCGTACTCACAAATGCACGCCCATCCGTAGCCTAATCGAATTTCGACTCAATTTCGTCCACCGGATACCGAGAAACTTTGGCATTATTATCGGTACCGGTTTCGTATATACCGATTCCTCACATATCCTTTCGATAAAGTATTTATTTCGATCCGTCATCGAGATAAAATTACCGCACAACGAAATAACTATTCGATGAGACTTTACCATAATTATAAAGTTATGTAAATTATCAATTGAGAGAATCTTTACGCATTAATACATATTACATTTTTCTATATATAAAGTGCCTTTGCGAAACGTGTGAGAAAAATCTGGTGCTATGCTGTAAAATATTCCACAATTAATGTCCGCGATTGTATTTAATCCTGACGTAATAAATATATTTAAATATATATTAAAATATCAACGTATCGATTTATGCTAATCATTATTTTTTTCATATCATTTAATAAAAATTTATAAGAGACAGGTCAACTTTAATTCACGTTGGACACAGAAATCCAAAATTTTGCGTACAGAAATCTGAAATTTGGCAGAAATTATACACGAATCTAAAAAATCTATCTATTGTCAATTATATTTTATACGTTATTTTGTAACTTATGATATATTAAATAAAAGATCATATGTACACATATGCACACACAATCAAATCTATTAGCTTCTGGGCTTGTTATGTATGCAATTCACGTGCACGTGTCAGAAACTACCGGCGCTGTCTGACCGCAGTTACGAGGTAACTACTGGCACCGATCAGACACGTACAACATAGCGGAAGGAACGTCGAAGTAAGTGGAGTGTAACGGCGATAGCTACTGCTGCTGCAGGCAGTGGTAATACCGATAACTCAATCGACACGGCTGCATCGCGCGTCCCCGTATAACGGAATCCCCGTTCAACAAGATATTCCTGCGTAACAGAATACTCGCGTGCAGCGAGAATTACTGCTCGCGATCGCGCGATCCGACTAGTAAGTCTGATTAAGACGTCGAGGAACTCGTTAGCGACTTGTTACAGACGCCGAGCGACGCTGAGCATCAATCTCGTCTACGAACATCCGAGAGCAGCTTGGATTGAAATAATTGATTATTGCAGGATGAACGCGTGCCGGCAATCCGTAACATCTAAGGTTTCGCTGCGGTTGAATTAGAAATGCATGCTATAATTCAGAGTAAATATTTGCGCGCATATTAATGCAACTGAAAGTATTAGAAGCACCTGTAAGAAAATGGAACAAAGTACCGAAATTTATTGAACGCGTCAGTAAAATTTTCTATTTTAACGTTTTAATTTGGATTTTATTAAAATGGCAAGAAAATTATGAATATTATAAAATATCCTAAGATTTTTGGACATCAACCAGTGGAACGAATTTTACTCAACGAATTCAGTCTTGATTATTTTGCAACGGTATACAATAATATTGTTCTTCTGTTCAGAATATATGTTATATTTTTCATTAATCAAGGTACTTATGTAGATAACAGTCAAATTCATTATAAGCGTCGCAAGAACGCTTTAATGCTTTAATTTCAAGAATGATTTAATGATTTCTGAATGTCAATATAAAAAAGAATAGTACCATGGAAATATTCGTTCAGCTTTTTTTCTCGTTATTTCTGGAGTAGGAACTTAATTCAGATGACTAAAAACAACTGGAGGAAGGAATGCAACAAATCCGATTCGTTTTATTAATTTAATTAATTTAATATGAAAAGGTCGAATAAAATGTTAGATAAATCACTTCCTTCTTTTGGCTCCATTTTTAAAATTTTGTTTTATTATCTGAACATTACGAATATAATACGAAAAATGTAAAAATTAAAATGTCACAGTTACAGCGACTCCTGTGACTGCTATAGGTTCTATAATATATCTATAATATATTCTATAATATATCTATATTGTTTCTATATTGTATCCATTCCACATAACATCGTTACCTCACGCAGACTCGGACAATGTCATCTAGTGGTAAACGCACAGTAGAATTGTGGGCGACTGTTATCTCCGATGAGGGAGATGCCTACTGACCTAGTGATTGCCACGGTATGCATGCATGTCGCGTTTACCCTACAACAATGCGGCACGGCACACAAAGCGTGGGCGCGCGCAAAGTAATAATAAACTACGAACAGCGCGCTTTGTGAAGGTTCGCAAAGTTTTGGAGCGCATGTGTTAGTTGGCGTCGGTCATTTCCGATATAAAGCGAAATATAAATTCGAAAAGTCCGATGCAGGACTGAATCACATAGATATGTTCTCGTTGCCGCGACCATCGTGATTAGTGCGCGCTGTTATTTGATATTAATTCAGCATGGCTTAGCAACATGGCCCCGGCGGAGTAAGCAGCTGGCGTGCATAAACGTTTTGCGTTCATTCAAAGGGATTGTCAGCGACAGTCCTTCGTCGGAGTCTAACTCACACCGTATACATATACGTATAAGCTGGCATTGTAAATTCTCGCTTCTGCGTGTGGCATTAATTCGATTCGTATGGGAACTCTGACTGTGAAACAGCTAAACGTCCCAGTCGTTAGCGGCGACAGCGCAATCATAGCGAAATCATTTTCAATGGCGTTTTGAATTAATTAATATTGGTGTCGCTACTGTCACACAGCTTCCATTAATTTCATTTAAAATCTGAGAAGATGCTTGTTACATTGCGATAAATCAGTAATGATGAGATATGTATTATACATAAATATCTCGAAAGAATTTGTTCCGTTCTCTTTCTCTTTCTCATTCTCACTCTCATAGAAAATTATTTCATAAAATATTGTATATAAAGCAAAAATATTTTATTCTAAATAGAATTTCTATCTGTAAACTGTTTTTTTTATTTTTCTCATTTTAATGAGTAGTAATTTTTGTTACGTAAGAAAGTAAAAAGTTAATAAAAAAATTAGATGAGTCAGATTTTTTCTATGCTTGTCTTAAATATACTGGCATTTTCTTTATTTTTTTTATTACGGTTATCGACTTTGTTATGCTTAATGTACTCGTACATGTAATGTAGGTGATGTAATAATCTATTGAATATCTATTGAAGTGGAACAATCATTTTAAAGGTTGTATAGAGCTCTTGTAACTTTCATGGTATCGCAAGCAGTACGTGTACATTAACCTTTAAAGGCCAAAACAGTTATTTTTATCTATACTAACAATAGGAATAAATTTAATCAATATCAATGTAGCTATTACTGTTTTCTACTCGCAGTCTATAATTAATTAATGCATATGAGTTAAAAATGTTTATGAATAGTTAAAAATTAATGACATTGAATTATATATACAGCATGTATGACTTTAACACATAGTTTTGACAGTGGAACAGAATCTTTTTTTTTATTTGAGATTTCTGAAAAAAGTCAATTTGAAATATTTATTTTATGTAACAAAGTAGATTTTTAGATTGTAAGAATCTATTTATATATATATTTATATATATATTTACATATATGTATGTGTGTGTGTGTGTGTGTGTGTGTGTGTGGGTGTGGGTGTATTAGTGTGTGTGTGTGTGTGTGTGTGTGTTTGTGTGTGTGTGTGTGTGTGTGTGTGTGTGTGTAAAGATATCTTTGATACATATTATAATAGCTCTATGCATTTTTATTCTTCTTGAGTAATTATTTAATTCTTAAAAAATTTATATAATTACAGAGAATTCGAACACAGGATAGTGTTCTAAGACGATTACTTCCGCATGCTAGAGTTTCTCATATAACATGTCTGAAATTCGATCAAACTTTCCCACGGGGGATTGTTGCGTAATTGTAAATTCATTTTACACATAGGAACCGGTCATTTATCACGTCGATCGCATAATGTCATTAAGTCTCTATTATTTTATTTTCTTTTGAAAGTAAATAAAAAAACAGCAGCAAATTTTATTGCAAATTTTCATTTAAGATGAGAGATACGCATGTTTCGTATAGCAACATTATAATTATTTGTTAATGCATTGTGAAAGAAAGATGCGTAAAGATAATGAAATTTCGATACTATTGATAAAGTTTGATTTGACATTATCATTGTTTAGAGTGCTATTTGAAAGCAATACTATACAGTTAACAGTTAAAGGAGGTTTGCATGAGAGTTTGGAGTCGTATGAGCAAACAATCGATTTTATGAAGCATATCAATACCTAAAGGTTGACTCACACGAGTATACATAGCAAATATGTATTTTGCTACTCGAAAATACTTATATAATCCAATTATATACTTATATAATCCAAATAGTACTATCATCATTCAATAAATTTGTTTTAAAAACTTAAAAGATAAATATTTTAAGAATCAAAAATTAAAAATAAAAAAATCTGCTTATCAATGATCAGTTATACATGAACCGATTTATACGGTAAAGTTTCTATTTTTTTCGTTTATTGACTTAATGTAATTTAGTAAAAGATTAATATTGCGGTGTAAATTACTGATAAAAAAAACTTGTAGCGTATAGAATCAACAGTAAAAGTTCCTGTTTAGATGTAAATGCATCTTTACGCATCACTCGAATCACAGGTGTAATGTGTGCGCAATATGTGCATGTGTATCCAATAACGCCAGACATATTATTAGGCACGACACACCGTTGACCAGCCGATCGGGTTCTAATCGAGATAATGGAGGTAATGTGGACGAGCACGCTCACGCGCGTGCCGAATATTCGCTCATATCGAATGCAAGTTCCAAAACTACGGTATAATTTATGGATGACGTTCTATAGCGTGGAATTGCGATTAAGATGCAATTTCTATGCCGCACAGCTTCGATATGCCAGAACAGCATCGTCCAATTTACAGTGAACGCGATCGCGTGAAATAAATAAAAGAGCGAATTCTAGAAACATAAATATACGTCTTTGCAAGAATTGTTTGTTAGCAGTTAATAAAACCTGGACACAAATTTATGTTCCCAAAAACGTTCACTTTTTCATCTATATACATATACACAGATACACATAATCTAATTAATCATTTTAAAAAGACACACCGGAAATAGAATCCTAGTAAATCTAATTTAATTGCATTAACGAAGCTTAACGAAGCCAGCAACGCACGGCACATTGTATGATCTTTTAGTAATTAATATATTATAATTATAATATTGCAGTAGGTGTATAACTGCAATGTGTCTCTAATAGAATTTTGTATACCGTACTCGGAAAATGGGCCGTGAGCGATAATAAAATAAAAATTTAAAATTTACACACATAGTACGATATTGCGTCAATATCTTAAATAAGTAGAAATAATTAATCGTCGATTTTCGGAAATCTTGTATTCGACGTTGTCTAATTGCTGTCCATAATTTAGTGTGTGTCGACATTTGTGTTAACTCAGATTACATAACCTATGTTGCAGCTTGTAGCCATGTAATAGTGCTGACACTATTGTTTAAGCACATACCGCCATACCAGTTTAATTTTGTAGAAATTTTCGGAAAGATAAGCACAAGCTTGCGGAAACTGACCAATAGTTATTCCATACATATTATCCATCGATCGAAACATAAACAAGTGCTTACGTAAGTAAGTTAAATTAATTCCAACATCCTGTCACAGTATTTATCACGCTTAAAAATAATTAAATATTTGTTGGTTATATAATAACCATTTTTTTTTACAAATGCGATTTTTTAAGAAATACGCGTAAAGATTATTGCGCAAAACTAATAATTTTGTCACATATTATTTAATCATATATCGTACTGGAATGTACTGAATGGATTTACATACGTTTTTAATTGAATTTTAATTCACGTATATCTGTATCTTTTAAAATCTGGAATAATGAATTTCCGAGTGACATATTATAATTTTCGATATTTGCTTAATCAATTTATGCAGTTGTCGACTAAACATTAATTAACGATTAATTTAGATTAATAGTTAATAATTAATTGTACATTCATGTATTGTACATTAATGTAATGTAAAAAAATTAACGTGATACTGTACGATTAATATTAATATTTCTATCACTGTTGATCCGTTAAAAAAATCAATTTTTACACAAAAGCGATTCTCTACATTACGGTAATGTCGCTAAAATGTCTCTGTTATAATGCAATTGTAGAAAAATTCGTTGTAATGTGAAACCACTGACCCGTTTTTCCATACGTCATGACTCATCAAAGGGACTCGATAAGCACAAAACTTTCGTGGCGATTGTATCGTGATTCTGATATGACAGTACGAGTCTATGAAATGCGAGCAACGTACGCCACACTAGTCACATTGTTTCTAAACAAAGTCGCCCTCTTAGTACAATACTGAGCGTTAACAAAGGTTTCGAGACAATGCATTCGCGAAGGAAGATTGAATTCCCCGCTAATTCCGCTACCTTTTGAAAACCCTTCTAGGCCTCGTTTGACGAACACAAACGTCATGGCATTTCACTTCGATTACCTCATTCTTGCGTCATGTAAAAAATTAAAAAAAAATGAAAACAAAAGTGCGAGATAAAGTAAATGACACAAGGGACAGATCCACGAAGAATGTTAATTATCATGAAACGTTCACGTTAATTGTGATCGTCGCGATTATTAGTGATTGAATAAAATAGAATGAGACATAACGTTTAATGTTTAACATTAAATGTGCAATGCAAATAAAAGAATCAGAGAGATTGAATCGCAGATCGAATTTTAACTGTTTAGTCATATTGAGTGGGGGAACATTCTATTTAAATAAAGTATACATGCTTTCAAACTGCAAGAAAAATATTAACATCCTGGACTTAGTGGATTTTTGTGCAAGTGTTTGCAGCACATTTTGCAGTTTATTTGAAGTTAATAAACAGCCCAACTCTCACAGTCATGAATAAATGTACATGAGTTCATTAAGCAGATACGTGCGCGAGTGGCACGAAGCAACGAGTAAATAAGGTAGCGTTCGTGCCTAGGTGAGATGAAAACCTGAATAAAACGTGGGATATAACCACCTTTTGTCGCAAACGTCACGGAGGGACGTCTTCCCTTGGATATTTGCAAAAGTGCTGTTACCGCTCAAAGCATAAGTGTCCACGGTATATTTTTTCTTTTTTCATACAAGTGTAGCCTCTTATACGATAATACCTCAACGTATTATGGTTCTTGCTCTTTTTGAAGTCCCTCTCAAGCGTTTGCCTCGACCTGAGAAATGATAAAGGATAACCTAACGAAATATTCACGAGAATATCAGTTACGTATAATACAAAGTCGAAAGTGCGAACAGGGCCGAAAGTTCAAGGTTGCCCAAGACGCACCTGTCACTTGGTTAATAATTCCTCGCTTCTCTCTCAGAGAGATGTGTCCGAAGCGATCTGAACCACCAGTTTCTTCTGACGTTCAACGGAAGCTTAATGGATCAATAAAACGCGCTAAGAGTATCACCGAGAAGTCCAAGATTCTTTTTTAAGAGCCAGCCGTTGTACCATCGATTCACCGTGCGACCGATATCGCACACTTTGTTGAAGTCTCGCGGCTGACCTCAGCGTTCTCTAATTGTGTTGAGGGAAAGTCACTCTTCGTGATCTCCCCCTTGCGAATGTCAAGAAGGGAAATGTCGATTTCGTCGAAAGTTTTCTTTTTTCCTTTTCTCATTTTTCAAGAAACAAAACGAAGGCAGACGATTCTTAAACTTTCCAACGAAAGCGATGAGGAATTACGATGATTAGTTGTCATTGATATACGAGACTTAAGCGAGTTTGTTTTTAAAGTTCCATAGTTTCAAATCGAGGTTAATTGCGATTCAACGTAGATAGGATTGAGAAAATGTATAGAAAAGAAACTTGTTTTTATAATTTTAATCGTAAGTAATCCAACAACTAGGACGAATTATCATTCTTTTCCAAGTGAAAAATGGTTAAAAAAAATATTGGGTGATTTAATTTGTTATCAACCTTTTTTTTACAAAAAATGTTACGTATGTATCGTAAAGTAATTTTGTTTTTTTGATGATTTTATTTTAGTCTTTTTATAAATTAATTGAAAAAATATATTACCAGTGTAAAAAAACATAATTAAGTGCTTTAACAGTACAATTGCAATGCATATATTCACTTTCATCATTTTTCTTTGTCTTTCCTTCGAAAAGAATGTCAATTTATTTCATTTCTTACTAGAAGATTTGTGTCTAATATTCCTGGAAAAATACATCTACCCTAAAATATAAACGAAATATTCTGACCCCAAGCTATTCCCACGAAAGCACGAATTTGCACGTCAGCGAATCGTATAAAAATACGTTGAAAGTTACACACATACTAAATTATTCTCTGACAAATCTAGTTCTACGAAACAAGTTTTCAAGATAGAGAAATACTTCTTTTTGCATCCGACGACATTGCTTAGACTTTGATCATCCATCATTGTTGCACGGATGCTGTTTTCAGTGAATATTGTGGATGTTAGTATCGTAGGGAAATCGTGCTCGCATCGCGCGCGACATATGTCGCCGCTCGGAACCCATTCATTGAGAGATGAAATTTAGGAAAATCGCCAAAGTAACTTCACGTAATGTTTTGAGATATAGCATCATACGTGTGTATCCGTATATGCGTGGAACTATGAAACTATGTTTGTAACTTTGTAACATGAGATCAATATAATCGCAGCTGGTCTGTCCTAACAATCATAGTTTCCTCATGCATAAAGCGAGAACTCAAATCGATTGTTATAGACGATCGGATGTTACAGATGTGAATTCATCAAGTTTCGATATTACAGACACATTATCTTCACGTTTATAATTTAAATATATAAAAATATATAACGTAAAAATTAAACTAAATAATTTATTACACTAAGTGAGTCACGTTTTTGATAAACAATAAATAGATAAAGTGTCGATGAACGGTCTGATCGAATCCTTTTGTATCTAATATTATTATTTATGTAAATTTATGTACACATCTTACATTATAGCGGACAACGTGCCGATCTTGAAACGTTCGACTTAAAACGCAGTCCGAAATTAAGAATATATAGAAACTAACTACAATATTACAGAATGTAAGATACTTAAAAATAATTTTGCGATATATCCTTTGCAGTGGGTTTGAAGATACGATTATAGTATCGATATTATTAAAATTGATTATCAATTTAATTATGTAATTGTAATATTCTTAGTTTTAGACTGCGTTTTAAGATCGACGGACGACACGTAGTCTGTTATAAAGATGTACACAGGTATAAATACACATTGAATAATATTAGGCACAAAAGATTCAGTCTCTATATATGACACTTTCTATTTATTGGTTAAATAGAACTTATATATTGATTAAATAAAACTTATTACATACTTTAAAATAAAAACATTGTTTTACGTAGATATTTTTTTCATTTAGGAATGCACAAGGCATGTTACATGCGTGTACGTATATAAAAAATAAAATTAAAAAAAAAAAATATCCAGAGACAGCTGTGTGAAAACCTGGAAAATTCATAATTTCGAATGATTGTGTTATATTTCCAACGATATTATTTTTTTAGACCTAACACGTTAGTGTTGAAGCTTTTCTTTATGCAGCATATGATGTAAAAGTTACAACATATTATGCTTGCGTAGATTTAGAAAATTCTCGGAAATATTCGGGAAATTCACGTAACATCCTCGAAAAATGTTTAAAACACGGAAAAAAGGGGCTTTGTCGGATAAAATCCTACTTCACAAATGACGAGTATTACATAATATCCATTAAAACAACTTTCACAATCCTTTCTCTGCAATGAGCTCTCTGCATGGTTCTCTGCAAATAATCGAGGAATATTTGCAGTCGAGAACAATGAATTCATGAAATATCAAATAAAAATCGTTATTAAAATCCGTCAATTAAATCACAGTTGCTTAATTGGAGAACGATCACCTAACGACCTCCTGTAGATGTTTTAAAAACGTTTTCGCGCTATAAAATCTCGCAAATTTAGCAAATATAATAAAACGGGAACTCGTTTTATGTCTAGAGAATGATCGATTAAAACAGTAATCGGGAACAACGAAACAACAAAACGTCGCGCCCGCTCAGATGTAATGCGTGAAATTAAATTGCTTCGCGATTAGGGCCGATTAAACGTTAATTGCAGAGTTTATGCCAATTTACGCACGTGTCCGTGGCGACGTATGCGTAACCGGATCGCTGTATACACTCTGTACCCGCAATCACAACGTCCTATTTCCATTTGTCAATTGACGAAATGCTTGTGCAAACATTCGCGCTACTCTGGTTGCATCATTTTCTAAACATACCGATTAACATTATTTGTTTATAAAAATACTTTACAATGTAGCTATTTATATATGCAAATTTAAGTGTAATTAATAATCATTTCTCCTTTTATCCTTTTACGGAAAATTTGTTTGAGATCTTAAGTTTGAATTCTTAATTACTTGAGCAAAATGATACGTGGGTTGCTAAAGCCGTTACCAAATATACATATATTAAAGTATCTTATAGTAAAAATAAATTTTTCAGTTTTTATTTTGATACTTTAATAATATCTACTCCGTTTTTAGCACGCATGTATGTCCATATAATGTAAATTAAAATATTTATTTTTTATCCAATTTACTAAATAAAAATTAATTTTGATATAATTACATTATGCGTCTACAGTGAATGCGATATGCTTTCATATACTTCTAAAATGTGTTTTATTACAAAAGTTCTAAATATATAGCCATAACACACGCACACGCACGAACTCACATAGTGAAAGTTCATAGATCACGTATGAATTCTAAATTTTCGATATCGAGTTCAAAATTGTCCTCATGAAAATTGTATTTTAATTAAAAAGTATAAATATAAAATGAATTTTAACTTTTTCGTTGTCTGTTTTACTTATCAGACAAATATGAACTTTGTTCTTATTAGTCTTCTTAACTTGAGTTGTAATTTTACTTCTATTTTTCCTCATTGCACTATCACTCAACTAAAAACATGTATGATTGTATGTAACATGTAAAGTTTATATAAATTTTTAAAAGTGATACTAATGTCCGCAGTATATTGAGCTCGGGTCCGTTAAACCCAAATAACTGCGCCGATCAGCCATCTCTACGGGATTCTCGTAAATTGTACGGTGTGAGAAATAGCTCTCTCTATTTCCGAGCACGGACTTCCGGACAGCAGATTCGATAAATGGCGCTTTTCGCACCGTTTGATAGCATGAAACTGTGCCGTGACCGCGGAATTAACCGCGCTGGAACTTTCTCGTCTCACAGACGTGTTAATCTGTCCCCGCTAAGTGCATTATCATAATTGAACAGATTCCATACTTCGCGTCGCGTTAATTTAATTACCAAGTGAACTAAGGACATTTACGGGCACGAGTCCATAGAGGAAACGATCAGCTGCTGACTCCACATCCTGCCACGAGATCCTTTGAAATATTCGCAACAGTATCACGAAAGTGCCACGGAAGCCGACTTATTGAGTTCGTTAATGGAGACTTCGTAAATTCATAAAATGAGCAATTATATTCTTTACTACAAAAGCAGTTGCAACTTGCAATTTCCCATTACGAAGTAGCTTATTAAAGACTCTCAATAATACGATTTATTTTAACGATTATATTGTAAATTATGCTTATTTTCGATATTTCTTTCATTTTTCTACGACTCTTATCGATCCTATTTATTTACTTTTCAATCAAACAATAATTAGCAATCTTGTTTCTCATTATGACAATTCGTGGATTGATTAAGTGCTATTGGAGTAAGCCAGCAACAAGTGAACATTTTGTTATCGACGAAGCCACAATCAAATATATATTAATGAACAACGACTATTAATAGAGCCACTACAAATTTTACCCCAATATGGAATAATTTATACCAAATTAATGCGCAACAATTCAGGTCGGATTGTTTACTTTAACCTGGAAACCGTTAGTCAAATTGCCAATATACTATAAGTCCTCTATCTGTACACCGCTTAATCCGATTTTCATTAGCTTGTTGAAGGATAACGTTGAACTCTGATTAAGGCAACTCGATTTAACATTCAAGTGAAAGAGTGAGCCAATTTTCACTCTTGGAAGGATAAGAGGATTACGAATGGACGAGGTTTAGCACGCTTATAAACTGGCAGATTTGCTGCTCGGCGTCCACCGTTGATTTGATTACCGCCTAATTAGCAGTATCGTTTATGGTCACGGCAGTGAAAACGATTTACCAGTGGCATCACGACAGTAGGACGACCCGCGTCGTATTTAAGTATTTGTGATACTATTACGGAATTGCCATTAAGGCTTTATTGAGTTTCCCTTCCTACTAAATGGCATTCGGTAAACGCAACGTAGCCGCAACGACCGCGCGTGGCTTTCTCTTTGCCTCTTGCTCTTTTCATCTATTTCTCCCCTTCCCCTCTATCTCTCTTTCTCTCTCTCTATCAGAAAATGCGGAAAAGCAACTAAATTGCGTGCACTGATAGAAAGGTATTCTCTAATAGGTCTACCTCGACCAGGCAACGACATGTCCCGCAATAAAACCGCCCACATACACCGGCTTTATTAGACCGCCGTTGTTACGATATTACGCGCCGATACGTTAGCGGTAACGTTACGTGACATTCGCGCTACAGAATATTACATAGTTAACTTCCAACGCCATCGAGATAACACGATATTGTTATTGTATAATGGAATTTAATTTCAGTAAAAATCTTGTAATTTATGTCAAAGGGAACAACGAAATGTCATCTTTTATTTTTGATCTCGATGATCGAATATACACTCTTTGACTACTTGATATAATTTATTACATAAATTTTTTATGTACAGAGAACGTAATCTTCTCTTTTATTAGATAATAATCGCTGTTAACTAATCAAATTCCATCTTTATCCATCTTTAAAAATCAGCGGAGTGACTTTTTCTTTTCATCATATAGAATTCTTGTTTGCATCATTCTTTTATAGTGATTTCCCACTTTTAGTTTTAATTATTGTCTCTCAGACACTTCTGCGTTATCATTGATCTCGCCTGCGTGATGTGACTATTTGTCACGTGCAAACATATCGGTGTCATGTTTGCGAATGTACGTGTGCATAGACGAATTGGATGTATTGTAGAAAGCTAATGAAGCTCCTATTTTGTGGTTTGTAAGGTATTTACGAAGAGGATAATTAGATTCGCCTTTATCGATAAATTACCAAGTATTGTACATCAAACTTGTCTATGTGACGAAATAAGTAATTGTTACAAACCTAATAACATTAAAATGTATCCCAGAATTTTAATTTTGCGTTCTAATTCTTATTAATTTTGTATTTAATTTAAAATTGTATATTTCTCAAATAAATTTTTTTTTTAATTAACAGCGAAATAATTTCAAAATAATACTCCAATTATGATGTTTACATGAAATAATTTCAAAATAATACTCCAATTATGATGTTTACATGTAATATTTCATTACTCTTATACGATCGTTAATCATTTGTAATTTACTCTTAACGGATATCTCATTTAATTTATTTTTCCAAAAGAAGTTATTTTTTATACTAAAGTAACTTTTAATGCAATGTATTTAATATATGTTAATGAATAAAGTTATACCGTTATAACTATACACGTGTAACCCACTTCGAGCGTAAATATTTTCAACGCGATTGTCACTTTCTTTTTTCTTTCAATTTTACGGAGTATGCCGGAGGCATGGGAAAGCGATTTACACGAACCGTTAA
The DNA here is from genome assembly GCA_901521435.1 of Crematogaster levior. Lineage (NCBI taxonomy): Eukaryota > Metazoa > Arthropoda > Insecta > Hymenoptera > Formicidae > Crematogaster > Crematogaster levior. The sequence continues at coordinate 431,458 of CABEGB010000603.1, read as the reverse complement.
TATTAACATGAGAAAAACAGGGAAGGAGGGACAGAGAGGGAGAGTTACGGGACATACTAATATGTGGGTAACTCTTTCTATGTGAATATTCATTTCCTTGTACCAGGATAAATAAGTTTTAATGACAGCACGCTGACTACGTTCACTCGTCGTCGTTGTCGTCGTCGTCGTCGCCGGCAGTGGTCGTAAAACGATTATGGAGATGTAACTTTTTTTTTTACATCCGCATCCCATGTTACGCGTTCTCATATCCCTCAGAAGTGCACGCAAATACTTTTCTGCGCAACCATAATCATCGCTCCGCATCCCCCGGGCATTGTGTAAATACTCCTCGTATTTGCGACGTTATGTGGGTAACGGTGTACTTAGCGGCCGTATTTTCTCGAGGCTCGTTCATGTTTCGCAAAATGAGGCTTTCCTGCTGTCTTTCTCTCTTGTCATCCCCGCCGCGAACCAACTTCCGCTCGTATTTAATTGACTTCCGACACGTGCATCCTGACGAATAGCCAGACGAACCTACGTGAGGTCACCCTTTAATCGTGTTTTGCCTGTTCAGTGTGCCTCCAACCTAACTCTCTCTAGCTAGTTTCTACACACTTCGTTTAAATTAACGAGTGCGGACGTAGTCGCGCTTGACACCGGTTTATGAAATCAACTAAATAATTCGATTTCGTGTTGAAAGAGATAATGTCTAGCATTATGAATAAGCGCAAAGGGAATAATTTAGATGATTCCATTGAGCTTTATGTAATTGAATACTGCTATTCATGCTATAATCTAACAACTAGGAGACAATTTAATGTACGCTTTTAAATCATAAGTTTCTACGCAATTATAAAATTTACACAATACATTCATATTTTTAACAATCATTTTATTTTATTGAAATCAATAGAGAACGTATTGTATTCAATAGTATAATGGAGAAAGTATTGTATTTATATATGTATAAAAGATTATATTATATATATATATTAATATATATATATATATTATATATATATATATATATATATATATATATGTATATGTATAAAATTAAAAGATTAATAAGAAATAAGACGATTTTCATGTTTCTTAAAATATTTATTTTTAACTAACTCTATCCAGTAAACTGACATGTTGATTTATCATAATGTCAGTCAATTATATCACAGAACTGAATTTTTCTTCAGTTTTACTTTAAAAGCTTTCTGGTTTCTATTTCTTGTATTTATCCTGTGTCTTTCAAACATCATATATAATATATAATAATAAACGAAAAGAAATTATTTGGAACATCCACTGATGAAATATAACGCAAGAACAAGTTGCGCGTCACACTGTAAAATATCATATGTAAAATATATTGTTAAAGTAAACCATGCGCCGGCAGGAAAAACCGGAATAGCAGCTCACATATGCATAGAAATTTTTAAAAACATTTCCAAAATCAATAAGAGAATAACGCGTTCATTTTTTACGCGTTCGAAAGTTTTACGCAAATGCTTAAACGATTAAAGTTCCCGAATCGTCGATGTATTTGCAAATGATCGTTGAGAAATTTGCTTCGGAATCACGCGGATCATTCCAACGAATACATACGTATATTCCAACGGATACATGCGTACAAATAGGCGATTATACGTGTTTTTTCGAGTAAAATCCATCAAACGCGCGTGCTTTGAATGACCAATTTTTTTTCATGCGATTGCACGCGCGCGAAACTGTCGTTATAACGGTCGTAGTCATTTATATCAATAAGTTTCATTTAACGTAGAAATACGTCCTTTTCTATTTTGGAATAAATGAAACGACAATCGTCACATTCCACGTGTTTCAACAAACACACCTTGTATAGCACAATCTTTCACGGAATCCAAGTATATTCTCGCTTTGATGTAAAAATATCAAAAATATCGATAAGTAGCACGAATAAAAACGAAGCACAAGTGTTCTTGTCAAAAGGCCCTTTATAAGCATTTCAAAGCGAATACACATAAAGAAATCCTATGATCACATCTTATGATCGTTTATTTTTATGCGGACGCTACCAATATAAGATTCGAGTCTAAATACTCTATAATATTTATTTGTATTTTTATATTTTCAAAAACAAAGTTATTCTTTTTCCTAATTTCTCGCGAATGATATAGTCTAAAAAAAAAGATAAAGTTTAAATATGAGAAGCAAGAAATTTTTTGGATATTTGTGAGTAAATTTTGTAAATGAATCTGACAAGCAGGTCTTTTTTTTCAATGAATTATATATGAAAAATTCTTTCATTTTAGTAAATCATTATTTGCACAATTCTCCACGTAGGATATAAATAGAAAATAGCGCATTACATTTCCCGAGTATCTATCTTTCCGTATCGCCATTGACATTCGATCATAGGAACCGCGTTGACAGATATCATCGTTGACAGATATCAGCCCGGACATCCCGGGACATACGCCTTGAATATCGATCTTCTGAACCGTGCCGCCGCTCAGCTTGCAAGCAAATCAGACACAAATCAACGACGCGACGACGCGATCTCCCGGGAGCTTTGCGTCCACCGACGCATTTGCGCTCACGCCGTCGTTTTCCCTCGCGATAATTTCCCGTAATGGGCCTCGCGCTCCATTAATAAACTCGTTTCACTGTAAAGAGATTCCGTTCCGCTCATTCGAACTATGCAATTTATATCAATAATTGAACTCGCAACTTAATTGAAACTTCTTCCATTCGACTTGTACAACACTTTGTTTGTGTGCGTACCTCATTATTTCTCTCTAGATTTATTTAAAGAAATAAACAACTAAAGAAATTTATTTAAATTTGTGAACTTTATTATCATACACGACGTTGAAATCCTGTTAAGTGTATATCTGGAGGGGTAGTAAGCCCGGCACAAAAAGTAGGCCAAAATTGTAGAATTCGATAAAGCAGTTTTCGAGAGGAAAACGATTTTAACAACTTTCTCAGAATTTCATTGCAATGCTCTCTACGCGATGCTTCTACGAAATAAGACACGGATGAATATATTTTGCATATTTTGCTTTTATAAAAAAAAGGGGGATATAATCGATGCGTACAAAACTCTTCGCGTATTGCGATAGAGATAATCGTATAAAATAATTATCATGAATGAGTTTGTGATTGTGAAATTAGGAGAGATAAGAGCTCGTTGAGTCCCTCTAATTTCGACGGGATTATAGCAGTAATTATATAACAGAGATCCAATATAACAGAGATCCAAGCCCTTTTGCAAGTTACCTAATGAACTATGCCAAAATATACCATTTAGCCAACGCATCATCAGTCTTCCACGCTGATGGACGCGTGCGAAGGTTATATAATCTCGACCCGTATAATAGTCCGTATCCAAGCAGAGTTGGAAGCTAGAAGAAGAGAACCGAGGAAATCGGAGACCGAATAAACCCTCACTTGGTGGTCTTGCCGAGTTTGACAGCTCTGTCGATGCGATAACTGTTTCACTGGTCACCGTACGCTCGGGGAAACTTTATTCTCCAGCTGGGGAAAATCACCTTGCGGTTAAGGAACTCTTGAATCGTATTTATTTTCTTGTTTTACTGTGGGAGGTATACTGTGTAGACTTTAAGTTTCGATTATTTATTGCAAAAAATTAAAAAATTGAATGTTAAAAAGATCTGAAGAATTCATTGTCAGTCATATTAATTACAACTTAGAGAATTCAATATAATAATCCAAGTAATACTTTAGATATTATTAGTGGAATATACATTCAAATGGGATGTATTTTTCACTAACAAAATTTATTAATATATGCAGGAAGGAAATATAATTAATTACAAAATGAAAGTGATGACGTGATATCTTTATGCATAATAAACGAATATTTCATATTTAAAAAAAAAAGTATTATTTAAATCATAATTCGATATTTTAGACATTATAAAAGAGACATTTTATGTGGAGAATCGTTAATTAAATTCGGTCACCTCTATAAATCATGATACCCGTAATTTTTAATTAAAAATGTAACGTTGAGAGAGAATTCATCTGCAATTTACCGCTGAGAAAACGATAGTATATAATAAGATAGTATATAATAAGGTTAGTTCATCTAATTTGGAATATATGCCGGACCGTAGCATAGAATAAAGGAATGATGGGTGCGACATGACGTCTAAACCACGATAGTGGAGTGGGAAAATAATAACCGGAAAATAATGGTCGGTTGATGACCGCAAAACTTCTAAACTCTCCGCCATGCACGCCCAACCCTAACTCAAATATCGGCAAATATTTCAATTACAAGACACATCCGTGAGGTTGGGCGATTCCTCAATATCCGATATCGACTACGCGCTCTTTCCATTATATGTTAATAAATTTCGCAGTGTTTCGGATAGTTTCCATTGAAAGTTCCTGTGCATAGTGTTTCAATCCTTGTCTATCTTTTTGTACCTAAAGTTGATTAAATTCGGCCCTGCACCCACTTTGACATGTTTACATGTTTGCAAGATAGAAATCAATCTGTAGATGTAAAGTATCTGTGTAAGTATATGAAGTGTATGTATATGAAAATAATCTGTGTAAGATTAATGATTATATCTTGTGAGGAATTTTAGTATCATAATATTATATACAATATATTAATTTGTTATTATATTAATTTATAATTTATATTTTTACAAGAATGGTAAGATGGAAATTTTGTTCATTTACAATTGTTGCTAATTCAATATGAATTCTACAAATGATTATACAAATATTCCATATTCAGCAATATTCAAATATTGCCGTAAATACGTATTTCAAACTCCAAACTCCAAACTAGTCTCTAATATAGCATTGTAGAAGCTTATAACTTACAATTAGCTTATATAACAATACCTAAATAAGGATTCAAAGATATCATGGAACAACGGTATAGAATGGTTTTAACGTAACAACGGTGAGCCGACTTAAACTATCATCGTCTCAAATCGCTTCAGCTAACTCAAAGCCATCAGGTAACAGACACTGACAGTAACTCGACCGGATAGTAACGCGAACGTATCACTAGTCCGCCCGAAGGGATCGCGAATGTACTAGTCTGACCGGCAGTAGTACGAACGCTCTGTGGGTCATCAGAAAAGTAGTGCAGAACGTATCACTTAGCCAGTGATACGAGCATGCTGTTTGCCAGCCAGATCGGCCTGTATGCAGAATATCGTATCTACCTGTTAAAAGCACGTCAAATATTTCCATCGCTTTTGAAGAACACGCGGAAATCTTTCGAGACAAAGCTTACGCGGAAAGACGTTTAAAGCGGAAGATATGATGACATAAAAATAAAATTTCTTCGAGATTACTTTCGTAATTTCTCATTTCCTTTGTACGAACAATGTATGCTTATAATCCGTAAAAGCAATCTTTCCACGCATTCCCTCTCACGTTGTGAGCTACGTTGTGCGTCTGCACGAACGATGTTTTGTCCACGCCCATGGGGGGGAGGAGGAGGGAGGAACGCGATGCTGTATCTGGACGCATTCATCGAAATTCCGTGAGTTCCCGTAAACGTGGACGGTCGATTCCGTCACGATTCTTTTGTAACTGTTTCTCGTCGTACACGCACACACGCACGCATGTATGTATCATCCGATACCATTTTCCGCTAACGCGCGCGTGATGTAGAACGGAATTTCTTATAAGTCTATTCGCGCGTCTCATACATGCATGTATGCATGCGATCGCGGTGTGTAAATGTAGAGAATCGCGGAATATGCAGCGCGACTGTCGGAATGCGGCGCGTTCGGCTCTCGCGTGAAATATGCATCGGGGAAAGAGGGAGGATTGCGTGGTTAGCAATTTATGTGAAACAACGATCGCGTAACGTAATATATGTATACACGTACTGATGCGCATATACACTCACATAAACAGTGCAAGTTCGACTGAAATGCATAAAAGAATGCAGTGATGCGATAAATGTAGTATATGTCACAATGAAGATATTCAGGAAAAGTCTATTAAAGCAAGTATATATGACTGCATAAAAAAAATATAAAAATCAAATAATGAAGAAAACGCGTCATAAATGATTTATATTTACGCAAATGTGTTTCCGATTATAATCTTTTTTTTTTCCTTTTTTAGACAACAAAATGCAAATTTGTGAAAAACGTAAGAAATAAAAATTCACGGAAGAAATGTAATATAAATAATAAATATCCTGAAAAGCTGTCTTCAAAGAAAATTGCGATATAAAGAAAAATATGACAGAATAAATTTAAATTTAAATGTACTCTTTAATACAAAGCGAAGAGTTTCATGACTAACAGTATTTAAAATATAAATAATATTATATTTTTAATATAAAATTATTACATGATATATTTCAAAAATTTTTTCTTTGCAAATTCATAAACTATATAAATCATCCTTTTCTGTTTGTATTTAAAGTTGTTGGCTGTATTTGTTTTAATTATTATGATCATAAAAAATTTTTCTCTATGTCGCTTTTATTGGTTGGTTTACTCGGTCGATTTACTCGGAAATATTCAAAAAGCTTAACACTATAATGTACCGCGATGATGATAAATATATCCCTCGAGCAAATTTGATAGATATTAAGCGCAATATGCAATATGCGGAAAAGAGCAAGTATGAAATATTCGTTCCTTTTATAAGAACTATGCATGGCGACATTGAATGGAAGCAAAATGCAGAAGAATACTTCACTCTCCGATGATTTCACTGCCGCATTTCTCCTTTCATTTCACACGAGGCTAAAGATGCACAACGGAACATAACGGAAATGATTCTTTACTTCTTTCGATAGAAATATAATGGAATAAAGCATCCTTAAGCGACGATTATTTGTACGTGTATATTCAGCGCCGTTATCATCTTTTGATCATTATCGGTATTTTTGTATAGATTATTATGTGTTACACGTACATATTATATACATTTTACGTTTGAGCAGAGTTTTAACTCGACTTAGTAATAAGGATGTTTAAAGCTGAGCGTTAAAAACACAGGAAGAATACAATAAATGTTCTACAACATGCATTATGCGTAATATTATTTTTTTATATAATTTCTTTAATTATTATGCGAAATAAATTTGCAACGCTCCAATTAATCACGCTTTATTCAATTTGCATTATAATGGTATCTTAACTTTACATCCACCTAGAGTAGAGTACCGTGGAATAGGTCGTATCAATTTCCATATTCTGCGTCCCAAAAAGGCAGAGAGGAAGAAGGAGACTAAGAGGAGAGTAGAAGCAGAGTTCATCGAATATATCGATCATGCTAATATCGTATTCGACACCACGCTTATACGTTCGGTATCCGTTAACGCGATGCCCATAAAATCGTCTTTAAGATGATTTGCATTTAATCTGTGCTCGACCCGTCGGCGATCGGAGACGTCGACCGTGATCAGTGCTGGCAATTAACGTCAAACGCGTGACGATCGTTACAATGGAATTATCGTGAAAAAGGCACATTTCTGTCGCAAGGATTTAGCACGACCGAGAATTTAAACGATTCAATTCAATCACCCCTCAAATCCATAAGTAACGTAATTTCAGGTACGAGGTTCGGCTTCAGTAAATGATACTAATCGAAATGAATCAGTCGAAAAGAATCCGTTTGCACGTTTTCGTAAAAATCGAACGTAACGAAGAATTCCAATCGAAAGAAGGAAATCGAAGAAAACTAGCATCATTTGCATATTCGAATTCAAGCATTGTATTCGAAATTAGAGGTACATAGATATGGAAATTAAAGACCGAGATAATCGGTGATCATCATTAACAATATTTGAAATCATTCTCGAACGAATTCTTTACAAGTAAAATTATAAGAGAACAGAGATAGTATTTCTCCATATTTCTGTGAGACATCATTTGACTAATCTAATTATCTATGAACATTTTTTTCCTTCCTTTAAAATTTTTTTACTCATCTGCAAATTAATTATCAAGGTAATTACCAAAGCGGTTAATGCCTTGTTAAAAGAATAAAGTCAATTAAGATTAGTATGAATTGCGATACTCTGTACGTCCAGGAAACGCTTTTCAGCTTTTTTGTCTCATATATTTTGCTCATCCTCCCGTACCAGCCATTGAGTATTCATTAAGAATTACTCAGTGTCTGAATGGACACAATGGGATCCAATTACATTCAGACATAAATTATTCTGACCGCTCGTTATTTAGACGTGCGAAATATGTCAAGCGTCCTCGTGACAACCTGTCACCGTGTTATCAGTTAATTTGTCACTCGGTTAATCATTCGTGTACATAACACGTCCTTCCCTTGTTTGTACGTACTCACGATGCACAACGACAATAAGCACACGCCGTGAAGAAACATAGCACAGAAGAAAGAAACGTACCTACTATAATTAACTTATTTGCTGTGCACTTTCATGAACGATCGACACTCGAACTAATCACGTATTTCACCTAAGCAATTTTAATGAATGAACGGTTTTACTGGTACGTCGACGGGTCTTTAATTTATTGTAAGAAGAGATTACGGTCTTGTAATTAAATAAAGAGGAAGCGAAAGAGATTTTGTTCGCCGATAAATCTATTCTTTTTTTAGGCTGAAGGATAATTTGTCAAGTCCGAATTACACGATTTAAATGAACTACAATATATGTTACATACATTTCTTTTTCATAATTTCCTTTTATAACGTCAGCTGCAGAGCTTTTACGAATCTTTAATGTTACGATACAAAGGCTATTAGGTATTACAAAACTGATTGCATAATCGGTTAATTATTTCAGTTAGCTCCTTAGTTCTCTCAAATAAACCGCATATCAGAACATGTATAACCACATCAAAGTAAAACGACATTCGGTTAAGCTCTCAACTGTCTATAGAACAAAGAGATAGCGCCTTTTGTTCTTTAATCGAACTGGACGAAAAAGTTTTTGTCCATACGTCTGCGTAGATATGAGCAGCGTAATATCTATGAACCTCATAAAAGCGAAAAAGAAAACACCAAAGTCGATATTAGAGTAATTAGTATGAAGTCGATCATCGATATTAACGAAAACATCTAGCAAGTGTAATATTCTACATTTTGTATTGCAACATTTTAATCTGGAATAAAACGAATACTTGTTAAATACTCGCTGGGTTGTTAATAATAAGTTAATAACATAACCACATGAAATTTTATTACATGAAATGAATATTACAATAACGAGAAAATCTTTTTTAATTGCTAAACGGTAATTTTATATTCGAGCACAATATATACGTGTAAATTAAGTTTTCTGTATTTTAAATTATAATTAAAATATTATTAAGTGCAAAAACTGAAAAAGAACGAGGAACGGAAACATCGACTGAATTATAAATGGAGAGATCAAATATTTAATGGAAGCTAAAATAACACTATCTTTTCATATAGAGAAGATGCACGGTTTATATAATAATGAAAGAAACACCTGTCCCTTGATTATCTTTAAAAATTGTATGTGTGCATTCGAGCGGGAAAAGAAAAAGGGAAGAAACATGTGTCCAGATAATGCGTCTGTAAATGCTGTATAAACTGTGCTGAAATGGTAGCACATTTTGCCGAAAGTGTTACACTCTCGTGAGACGATGATACCTGCTAATGGAACTCACAACTTCGCAAGATTAAAATACATGTTTCCCCGTACACATAATATTACCACATGGTCATGTATATTATATAATAATTTCTTCCGAAGAAATGCGATAAATAACATCTTAGAAGAATAAAAACAACAATAAAGACCACGATAAAAAAGATATAAAAATATGAATATTATAATAATAGTATGAATATAACAACAGGTACTTTAACGTGTATGTTACACAATTTTAGATTCAATTCTCTGATGACAAGCCTAACATTTCCCCTTGTACATATATGAAAACTATATCACATCTTAATCTCTCTTTCTAGATGTCTACACTTACACTTGATATTGTCTAACTAAAATATTTAATAAGATAGACCAATGTGGTTCCCTTGAATCTGCTCCTTTAATATAAATAAAAAATTATTGTCTCCGATGTTAAATAATTGAGGTGAAATTAAAGGACTCGAAATGGGGCAAAAGCTCTCTTTTGCGGGATGGATCCCGCAGGCGAAAAACCAACGGAGGAAAATAAATTCTTTATATCTGAAAAGCAGTGCGGTTTCTCGAGGGATATAAGAGAAAGACGCGCGTGGACACGTATGTATGTATAATATATTCATGTAAAACGGAGATAAATAGGATAAATACATTACACAAAAAAATAAATTCGACTTGGTGCGGCAGTTTGATTAATATTTATAGTCTAATCAAGATCCAATTAGAAATCGTGGCATTTCGAGAAAGAGTCATGGAAGCTACAAATATTTACATCACTCCCGTTCGCAGTAGTGAATGGACGTCATCTTGGAGCAAGTTTATACCTGAGTTTCTGATTACAGATAGCTGCGAGCGAAGATACATTTTCCTCCATTCTCAGAAGCAACGACGCAATTTGTTTTTCTCTCAGTCGCTATTGTTATACTCGCAGCCGTTCCCATCACGAATGAAAGAAAACACGATACGGATATGGAGGATGACGAAATTCTTTGTCTTCTCGTCGTCGAAGGACGATATCGCAAAGATATCGTAACCAGATATGGGTTCCGCGTAAATGCGACGGTTTTCAGTTTTGCTTGCTATATGGTTTGGAACGTATGGGCAACGAGAACTCGTCCACATTTTTCAACTTTCAAATATTTGTTATGAAACAAGCTGTAATTGAGTAGTTTTGAGTAAAACTGATTGGAAGGAGTTTATTTAAAAACCAGACCGTAAAATATTTCAAAAATATTTGTTTCAATTTGAGTTAAACTTTTTTTTTTTTAATAAACATTTCAGTAAAAAGCTCTTTCTTTAATCAGAGAGAAAGTGATGGACGGATATTAATATACTGCAAAGAAGGGTTTGCTTCTAAATTCGAAATTACACGTCGAGATAAACCATTCCTGCAGAGGAGTTTCAATTGAATGCCAAGCATATCAAGCTTTATTTTCTCCATATTCGGAATTAGGTTTGCTCGAAATTCGTGCGGCCGGCTCGCTGAAATTCTTCGATTGACCGAAAAGCGCTATCGAAATAATTGCGCAATCAACTACCGCTGAACGAGCGATTTCGTTCAACAATTAGCGTGGCTAAAAGCGCTCCTTGAATTTCACGCACGGTTGCAACCAATCAATTGTAGCGGTTCTATGTAGGTGGAATAATCTCTTAAATTATGACGTCAGAAGGAGATATAGGTGAACGAGAATTAAAATTTTTAATCACGAAGAACTATTCACACAAATGGAATCGAAGAAACTGGTTTAATTAAACAAAGTAAAGTTACAAAATACACTCAGAGATGCAATACATTACGCAAAAGGGTTTCCGAAATCAATTGTATTTTCCACAGATAAAACTGATTTTTAAAACGTGAAAATTTGCTTTTAATGAGATAATCGGTTAATGTAGATTAATACAGGTTCTTTTTCAGCGTATCTAATCTCTAGATAATGATTTTTAAAAAAAATCTGTATTTCTGAAGAATTTAAAACAATTTCTTTAAAACTTTCTTACGATAAATTATGCTTGTTGCATTTTCTTTAAATAGAAACTATTTGTTAAATTTGTCGCCTTACGTTTATTTTATTACGTAATCAATATTGTATATTGATAGCATCGAGGAATCGAAATTGTCTCGTATCGCAGGTTAAATGGGTCTTTAGGGCAACAGTTCGTGCCAATGTTTATCGCCAAGAAAAGGATCTGACAAGTAAACGACAGCCTTTCCGCCTTCCACTTGTCGCACTCGTGATACTTAGCTGTCGATACTCGACATAACGGATATAGAAGTGCGAGATATGCGAATAGGTGCGAATAACGAATGGAATACATGGAAATTCATATATACCGTTCGCTGACAATCGTTTAAATTAACAAAAATCCGCGAGTGAGACGCCGGCTTCCTAATTGCAATTAATGCAAATTTACGCATGAACGATTCGGTAGTTACGCGGATATTATTGTTTCGGCGTTGGTATTGTAATGCGCTGCATCTGGAGTGGAAAATTCTTCAGGAAAAAGATGTGTGACGCGCTAGATTTTTTTGGACATTCTTGCAGTAGATTTATAATACAAACGACGTTACTTGCAGATTATAAACGAAATAAAATACGTGGTAGTACAAAAAAATTTAATTTTTGTAAAAAGCCCTCTCTTATATCGTTGAAAAATATCAGTTAAAGATAAATATTGATTATTCATAGAATGATGAAATCCATAAAATTCTAAATAAATAGCTGAAGAGAATAAAGTGATTCGAAAATAAAAGTAAAATTTTTATAGACATATTTTTATAGACATTTTTATAGACATATTTTTTGTTTATTCGCAATGTACATATTCTAGAATTTAATGTTAGCTTTTTATACAAAATGTATTTTTTCAAAAACATCTTTATACAATGTACATCTATTTTTTTTATTTTAATTACGATATTGAATTATAATGTCGATGCGACAACACGGATATATGTATGCGGTAGAATGTAATCAAATTTTCTCTTTAGAAACGAGAATTAACACGAGTATATGTAAACAACAAAAGCACATCATAGTGACAATAAATCATTATATTAATTAATCCATTAACTTGAAATGAAAGTGCAAATACGAAGCGGTTGCCATCAAAAGAAATGAAACAGTGCAAATAAAGCAAATCGCTAACATGATCAAGCTTCTCTCTAAGTGTAACCGGAGGAACATTCCACGAGAACATTCAAATTTAATTTGCTAGTATTCCGCTTTACCGCAGACCATAATTTAATTAACTTACATATTAATACCGCAACGCAGACCTCATCAGTTTAATGGTTACGCAAAAATTATTTTGACAATATTTACATGCGTTTGCCGCTATTTAAATATTAACGCAATGGGCATAATATAATGATGCAAAAATTATCGACGACCTCGATTTTCGCATAGCTAAATTCATTGAATTCCCGCCATGGAATATTCTGCGTGCTCACCAGTACTTTTGTTTTTTCTCTCTCTATCTCTATCTCTCTCTCTCTCTCTTTTCTCTATTTATCTATCTACCTAATCTGCCTTTACGTCCAGCTTTCCTTCTTCGGTAAATGTACTTTATTTATTTACATATCTCGCTCGCGATCATCTCCAAAGTTCGCGGCGAGCGCCGGAGGTACTTGCGTACCGGTCCTAATTAATAATTCCAGCCGATTAAACGGCAGGCAATCGTGATTTGCAGACTAGATCAGCGCTATTGGGATTACACCGCTAACGATTACACCCACATTTTGACTCGTTAACGAGATTGCGAGATAACCGCCGCGATGACGTTTGTCGCATCATCTCTACATTGACTTTTCCAGATCTATGCAAAACACGTAACAGCTGTCGACATTATCGTATTCTCGATTAATCCGATAATAAAACTCCCATCGTAATGCATCAGATTCATCAACAAAACCACAAGTTTAGTTCGGAGCGATGGGTCATCGATTATTAGTTGCGTGCTGGATTGGATTCAACAAAGCATAATTTATTAAACCTGTCTTCATGCGACAACGCCATTCGAAATTAAAAGCGACAAATACGATTATTGCGTCGATAATTAGCGAATATAATAATTTGAAATGTTACACATGTAAAACATACAATTCCGTTTCTCTTATCCAAAATTTCAGAGTCAGCTACGAAATAATTTGCAGCAAATAAATTTGTTTATGTCATAAGTAAAATTTTCGCAAATATAAAAAATAAATTTGCATTTGTGATATAGAAATCATTTAAAATAAAAATAAATTTTTATCTCTCTTTTTTCCACAGTTTATTTATCGATTAAATTGAAAAAAATATGTTTGTGCCTGTTGTTAACTTAATCCATCATCGCGATTCGTCGCGTTACAGATTCTGCATAATAAACATCTTTATGTAAAGCGATTGTCAAAGCCACATCAACAATCCGCAGTTTAGAAACGGGCATAGGAAACCCTCGTTTGCGAAAAAACGACGATCGCGGGGAGTCACATCGGGTAGAAACGTTACGTTATTGGAATACATTTTCAACGAGGATTTCTCGACGACGCAGCAGCCACTTTTACCTTGACACGTGCTTTGCATCCACCGTTTTGCTCATGACCGCGATCGATCAGATTCTGCCGCGCGTCTTTCGCTCGTCTCCTACCTCGCTGCGCCATCACGGGAGATCACCCATTCGTATACCGAAATAGATGCGACGGTCCGAAATGCCGTTGATTGAGATGGAGCCGATATGCGCGTGCATCGAATCTATTGTCCTGCGCGCGTCTACCGACTTATTTTATCAATTCTATTTGTGATTTACGAACCGAAACACGACTCGGAAGCCGAATAGCATCAGTCAATGTTCTCTTAGCATTCAAGGAAACCATTTAAGGTAAGTGGTGACTAGGATGGTCGTGAGTGCAACCATTCATGGCCTGTGCTGTATTCGTATAGGAGATGACAATAGCGTGCCATAAACGTAATAATAATTTACAGAATAATATATTAAATTCGACAAACTTTAGATAAAATTTAAATTTTGATTAATCACTGAACGTTTTTTATTTAAATTTTTCGACAAAATCTAAATTTTATTTATTTTGCCGAAAAATTTAAATAAAAAAAGTTTGGTGATTAATTTGGCGCTATACGAAGAACGATACCTAAGAGTAATACTTAACATTTTATCATTTTTCATAAGAAAGGGAAGACCAATTTGTACAATAACGAACAAAACATGGATGACTTACAAAAATTAATTTAATAACTTCATAATAATAGAATACAATGAAAAAACTGAAATTATTTGGACGTTTGAAGACTCTGTGAAGTCGAAACGTCCAAATAATTTCGGTTTTTTCATTGTATTCTATTATTATGAAGTTATTAGATTAAATTAATTTTTGTAAGTCATCCATGTTTTGTTCGTTATTGTACAAATTGGCCTTCCTTTCTTATGATTGTTATTATTTACAACGAGCGGTATATATCTCTTATTGTTATTTTATCATTTTATTAAAGAAGTCAGATATACCAAGCAAGCGGTGTAAATATAACTTAAGACTATTTTAATTATTATCCATATTAAAAAAGGAGAAACTGTATTTTTTTTTCATTATATATTAACTTGACAATTTACGCGTAACTTATTCCGTGGTAATAAACGTTTAAATAACTTATGTAGCAATTATAACATAGATGACTAACATTATTTCTTATCAATGGTTAGAATTACGTTACGAGCAAACACAGCAAAATGTTCCCCTCTTAATTCTCGTAGATCACATCTTTCAACATTCAGCAACCAAGTTTGTTAGCCGAAAAAGGACCACAGAATAGCCTCGGCCGAAACTGTGATGTCGGAGCATCCTGCTAACCCTCGTTGTCCAGGGTCTTAAGCTCTATCGATTTCGGATGAGAATTGCTCTCTCGTGTTCTCTACCTCTCTTTCTCCTTTTTCTTTTTCTCTTTTTTTTCCGGCCGTGATATTAGTCTCCTTGCATCGATGTATATCTCACTAGAGATTCTCACGAGGGTTTTAAGCCGTGAGAACTTGAGGGGGTGAAAGCGACAGCTCGAAAGAACGACATTGAAAGCGAGAGATCAAGAACTAAGACGAAAGGTGATAACAAAGAAGTCGAACAACCACAACGAAGACACGTCGAGATTTTGGAATATTGCTTGTTGATCTCCCCATTATAGGGTGAAAATTCGATAGCAATATCATTTCACCTTATAAAAGCCTTATAAAAATTAAAATGTAATTTTTTGTCACGAAAACAAACAATTATTCGATGTCTTTGAACAGAAAATGAGTAAAGTTGAAAAAATAGAAAAAAAAGTGTGTATCAGTCAGTAATATATTATTAATCATACTCACTGATTTTATATCTATTTCTGTATGTTTACATAAAATACGTAACATGATTTTTTTACAATAAACTAGAAAAAAGATGCCATTTTCCATGTGGGATCTTGATAACTTAACAATAATATTTTTTAATTTTTTTTTAAGTAAAATCTGGATTTTTAATAAGGTTTAAAATAGAATTTTTTATGAATTTTAAAATGATTTAATTGAATTATCCAAAGGTACGATGGATTTAATTAATCCATTTCTTGAATACAAAGCGTTTCGGTCTCAATTTAGGCCATCATCAGCACAAATAATTATTCTCCTAATTCTAATTGCATGGGCAATGTCACACAGTCAAGAGACGAGATCCGAAAAGACAAAACGAAATAATCTAATATTTGACGAAAATCTAGAACAATGAATATGCATTGTGAGACTGAAACGCTTTGTGTTCAAGAAATGAATTAATTAAATCGTACCTAATTAAATATTTCAAAGATTTTTTTCCGCAAAAAACACCCGCGTTAGATTCATTGCTCTCTCGTTAATTTTTCTATTTACAATTTCGAGAGTCCGAATTTTCATTCTAATTGAGTTTAATTAGAAATTGAATATAAAAATGCATGTGATATGAAATAAAAAATGACATTTTCATTTAGCAATGGAATTAAGTCATCTCTACTTGTCTATATTTCTTGACCGGGTCGGACCTTCACTGGTACTTTTTCTTCTACTTACATAGCGCATAACTGGAATCTTTCTTCCTAGTCGAAGACTCGGTACAATTACGGCTTAACGAGGGATAGATTCCGCTATATATTTATAGCGGAGAAGAAGAAAGAGGAGAACCAAGATGTTTCTATTACGATTGGAATTCGTGTTCGAAGAGAAAAAGCGGATTTATGAGAGTGTACTGGGACTGCTTTTCTTCCTTGCAAGAGGATTATCCGCGGGCCTACAGAGAAACGGTCATGGCCAAAAAAAGTATAACGAGAAGTAGAACTTAGAACTTATTAGCGGGCCTTAAGCTGGACATACAAATGAATTAAACTGCAATTCTTATTAAACAGGATGAATCGCGCACACGACTAATTCGAGGGAAGCGCGTATAAAATACTCGTCAAGCATCTGACACATTAATCCTTAGGGAAGCCGGAGGATAATATATTGGTCCTTTAAATTGACTCGATATTTTATATAAGTTAATCATCTTTCTGCCATGAAATTTACTTAAGATCTCATAAAAAAATACACTTTTTTTGTTCAGTGTTCCGGATTCGAAGCTTGGACGTCTTCAACTCTCCCTTTGAATTACACAACAAAAAATATGCCCTCTTAAGACTATTTATACCTAAATGATAAACTAATAAAAATTAAAAATTTATAAAAAATATTAAAATCAGTAATTTTTTAATGTTAAAATAACAATATTATACATAAATCGCTTATTCATCAATTGGTATTTGAATACTACCGCAATGTTACTTGATACTTATTGTTAGATGTAAAAACATCTATCGCTATGTCAAACACAAAGTTTCTCGTAAAATGATTAACGTGTTGGTGATGATATTATCCTCTCTCCATGCTAATCAAACTTACAGGTTTTGAGTTCGCACATATTGTCGAAAAGTTAGGAGTTACACGCATAATTACATTATATGTACGTAACTTCATAATACTTAAATGTACGTATTTGCATATTAATTAATTTACTCTCATATGTGTTTACTTGTATCGGAAATTGAATCTATTTTAATTAACTGATTATTTAATATTACAAAAAAAGAGAAGAAACTTATACATATAGTACATTCAGAGATCTCATCATTCTTTTGAATATGTGTATATATTTAAGCGAATGAAACGAGAAACGTTAGATGAAGATAAAATAGTTTAACGTTCATCGTTGAGTGAACATCCCCTGTTTTCCTGTGTAAATAGATAACATTTGAAATCAATTGTTCCTGGTATGTATTCAGTTTGTCTCGCGCCGCCATAAAATCCGTAGTCGTAACCATCATCTGGGTCAGAATCAACAGTTTGCTCCATTGATTGCTAACCATATGCCTACTGAAAGAGGCAGTCAAACGTGCCACCGATAAATATTACGTCGGATTTCCCCGTTTATCAAGCACAATAAAAGTTACGAAAAAATTCTTTAAAATGTAATTTTTTAATATTTATTACGGTGCAAAATTAATGATACTGACAATCTAATCTCATGTTTATTAAATTTTGCAATTTGCTCAAAACTGCTAACTTGCGTTATAGAAAATTAAATATTTCTTTAATTTTCGTCAATAAGGTAAACAATTTACGATTACAACAGTTGCAAATTTAATAGCTGCAAAAGATTAATATTGTATATTTAAGAAGATTTTTTAAAGAAGATATACAAATAAAATAATATAAAAATCCAACGGACAGTGTCGTAAAAAATTTTAATACGTTCTCTTTTATTAAAAATTTAATACATAAATTTAATACGTTCTTTTAATATTTTGCAACAAGTAATGCTCTGATATCTGATATCTTTCCTAAATTATGATTTCAAATAAAAAGACTACTCTTATATCCATATTTATTTTAACTCTAATACAGATTTTAATAAAATAAAAAATTTCCCCTTAAACAGACATAACATATTAAATAAACATATTTTGTCTTAAAGTCATGATATTTTTTTATTATCCATTGTTCTACATTGTTTTACCACGTACCTTTATTAAAATGACTGGTATAAAATATCTTTATCGATGTCAGCTGTAAAGAAATTGTTTGTAAAATCTTATTTACAGACAAATAAAATTGCTTGTAACAATAAATTGCTATATGATAGTCATAAAATTCAAGAGTATCTTTTTTCTGGAGGTCTGTTACTGAGCATTGATTCTTAGATTTCTTCCGTCCGATTTATGCCGGATGATACAATCATCCTCCAATCTCTTCTCACCCTCTTGATGTTTCTATCAAATTCTTCCCGGTTAGAAAGCGAGCATTATGGGATGATAAAAAGTGATTTCCACGGTATGTCTCGAATGCGGAAATCCGGCAATCCGCATTTGCGGATCTCGCCCCTTCCCGAAGTAGGAAGGCGGCAATTTCCGGATAAGTTTTGCCCGACGGTAAAAAAAATACGGAGGGATGAAGCAAAGCTGGTATATCGAATCGACTGCAACTACAATTTCATCGAGTGAAATTAATATCGTCTGAAGCTAATTATCTTATTAATGATATTTATGTTTAATCTAATACGTATAAAGATTAGCGCGAGCGTTTCAAAAAATTTTTCATAAAGTTGTTATTTTGAAGAATTTGAGCACGAATTAAATTTAAACTCTCTGCATTTTCAAAGCTTTGTTACTTCAAAGATATCTTTTATTAGAGAAAATATATGATATTACTTTTGTAATGCTATAACTAACATTATTATAACTAATAAATATTCTTTATATAAGATTACATAGTTCAAAGTAAGTAATGTTTAAGTATCGGAGTAAAAAATTTTAAGGGTTCTTTGAAAAGTTTTGCAAAATTTTAGTCAAATTTTAAAAACTGGAAGAGTTTATAAATCACCCTGAATGGAAGTTTGCATCCTTCGGAGAAAACAAAAAATGCTAATGTTCTCTATCCGATTTTATCGATTTATGGAAATTTTAAAAAGCTCCGGAAGAAGGGTCGAGTTAGACTATGTGCTTAACGTGAATCCGTTTAGAAAGTGAAAATTGGTTATTGAATTAGTTAAAAAACCAAAGACTTACTAAAGTGAATTATTCCATGTATATCTCAAATAATCGAAATGCAGTTTGCAAACTTCTATTTACGTGTATTAAATGAAAAGAGTATATATAATATAATGTGTACATAATTATCTCATAATATGCATATTGTATATTTATCGAAACTTCAAGCTGCTATGCAAAATACTGACGCGGTTTTCAAATATTTAGTTCGAGTTTATTTCGTAATTATGATCAAACGAGTCTTTATCTGCCTCATGTTTCATTAATTTCATGTTTCGTATCGCAATTATATATCGGAACATGAAGTTTCAATCTAATGAGTATAGCTCCGAATTTTTCAATCTGATGATTATAGCTCCGAATTTTTCCATTTGCATCCAGAGAGAGATCATTAAAATAAAGTTATTAAAATATTTTTCTCATGTGATTTCATGAAAAATATTTTTCTCATGTGATTTCATGTGTTTAACGATACTTCTTAGCTACGAAGCAAACTTTATTAAGCTTAGTGACACGCACTATCGAGAAGTAATATTCATTGACGTGACTTGTATTAATATTCTTTGATTTATGGAAAATCGATTTTGTGTATTAAGTATGTAATAAATCTCGAGTGTTGACATTATACGAGCGATCTTGTATAAACTTTCGCAATGAACTAGTGGCTGTTCGACAAGCGCAATAATGAACTGTGATGTAACAAAACTACACCGTAATAGAGTGTCAAAACTACACCGTAATAGAGTGTCATAACAAAGCTATTGTTTAAAATTTATATTATAAACATATTTCCACATATTTTATATTTTCTGTATTGTGTCGTATTCTATATCATATATTACAGCAACAAGTTAGATTATAATTGAAACTCCACTAAATATAAATATAATGTGCATATTTAAACAAATTTATTCGGGCAAAAAACGTCGATCAAAATTAATCAAGGATTTTGCTCTTGAGCAAAATATTACACAGCTTTATGTTTCGCTGCTAAAGTAACTTTAATTATCGAGATTCGTGCCGATTTGATTATGATGCATCTTGTTACACGTTATCGTATGTAAATATTTATGCAAAATGAAAGATTGTCAGAGCCCAGAGCGTTGAATCAATATCATATTTCTCATCATACGGCGTCACTAATTGGAAACTGGATGTTAAAGCATTTCACTTTGCCGCTTTGCTGAAATTTCAAGCGAGCCAGCGACGTTACTTTGATACCCGTTTGGTGTAACGGTGCGCCATTTTACCGCCATTGAAACTAACGAATCCGACGATAAGCTTGTCCAATAACGCGTTTATGACGCACGTATGAAGTGCTTTATTGTCGACTGAATCAAAGT
The DNA here is from genome assembly GCA_901521435.1 of Crematogaster levior. Lineage (NCBI taxonomy): Eukaryota > Metazoa > Arthropoda > Insecta > Hymenoptera > Formicidae > Crematogaster > Crematogaster levior. The sequence goes on along the minus strand of CABEGB010000603.1, from coordinate 410,474 downwards.
AATTAGTGGTTCTTTCACGTTCTCCCTCTTGTGTTAGACGTACTCAACTGCAAACGTCTTTCTTTTTTTTGTTACAGAATAGAAAGCTGGAGACATTTGGCGAGGTATATTTCCTGCGAATGTTTTACAAAATTACGAAATATCTAATCCCGGAACTTCAAACATCTCTAAACGAAATCTGGTAAGTTTGATTTGACATTTCACAAATAGAATTCTTTTCCTTTCGTTGGGATCATTAAAAATTCACTGGTCCCTCCATTCCGCAATTGCAGCGCGTGAAAATATGCAATATTGCACGAAAGATAATTTATAGCAGCGTTAAGTTCTATCAATCTATATGAATCTGGCAATGGAGCTTTCGTCGTCTCAATGTTTCCGAAAAGCGTATAAGAAATAAAAACACACGATTAATCGCTAAGAATATCTTGTAAATTATGTTAATATCTCCTCTAATTTATATCCATAATTATCTTTTTCTTATCTAAACAGTATCACAGTAAAATCGCTTTAAGATAAAAAAGGCATTTTAGATATTTTTAACATATCTATGAATTGATATTTTACATATTTTACAAGTAGGCATTGTCAGATAATTCTAAAATCGTCTCTCCACTTTAGAGTTGAGGCTTAAAATTAAGAATTGCATATACATCAATTTAGAATTAGAACAGTATGTAGCAAGAGAACTTGGTAGGCGTGCAATAGAATGAGAGAAGCTCCATACGACAGACGAACGTATATTAAGGATTACTATCGTAATTGGAGTTCACGAGAAACCCGACCGTAAAAGCCGACTTACACTGACAGCAAAGTTCTCCACTTTAATACCATCATCGCAGCCAAATGCCCATTGCTTTAATAAAACTTACGAAAAAGGCGTACAACGAAAGAAGAAAAAAAATGAATGTTCGTTTGAAAAATATACCTCTGTACTATGTACCGCGAATTTAATGAAATTCGTAGTACTTTTTTACCAGCATCAAAACGGCAGGGTGGAATTAAATATACATATTCAGTCTAGGGATAATAAATTAGGTCAGTTAGGTCATTATTGTATGTGTGTGTGCATTACGGATTTCCCATAATATCTTTCTTCCGAAAATAATTTCACTTCAGCAAGCGCATTACACGTTATTACGTCATCTAATTGCTGCTCTTAGACTCAGTATTTCTCATAATTTCGGTGTCGAATATTTGAATTATGAAGGATATTCGGTTGCCGCGCTATTCACGGTATTATGTCCTGCTCCATTGCTTATTAATCTATCATGAAGGAATAGTAAATTCCTTATTCAGACCTTGCTCGAGTTTTAACCCAGCCCGATAATACATATTTCAATTATCACCTTTGACGTAAGTGAATATATTGATTCCATACTCACTTAGAAAAAAAATGAGGAAATTATACGATATTAAGATCGTCCCTGAGTTGTCAGTTGAATTCACGAGACAATGTGCGTGCTAGGAAATACCTAGGAAGAGCCACCGTCTCTTGGACGATGAATAAAAGAGCGTAACGTGTTCATTACGTTTTTTTAAATGGGCATTTCATTGCACTTTGTAAAGACGCAATGTAAAGCTCTGTATAAATATGCAATCGCATTAACATTAACTTACCGCTATTAAAAATATTAATATTGAATATTATATAAAAATGTTTCTACACTTTTTTATCATGTTTTAACAAAAGTAATTGTTACGAGAAACAGTTCTTAGATAAAATAATACAACCGTAATTATTCCTAAGAAAATCTACAATAATACTTTGTTATTTTAAAGTGTAATATAAAGTATAATTTAGAAAATTAAATGTTATCAGAAGCAAGAAAATAAAAATTCGCTGTTTACGTGCAAGCACTATCATAAACAAACTTATAAGGTAAAATCTTGAGATCTTTGTAGAATATATAATTAAGTTCTATTTTCTCTATTTCTCTATCTTTTTAATTTATTTATTATTCCTTATTTATTTATCTTTCTCAATTATATGAAGAAGAATCGTAATATTAACAAATTTATTGTCTCATTCTTTTGAATTTCGAAAAGAATCAAAATAAAGACGTCGGTCGTTCAAAAATTTCTAGTATATACATCTTAAACATTAAAGTTTATGTTTATTTCCTTCATTTACGTTTTTATTTCTGATTACATTTAAAAATATTTGTTTAAACATATTCGAGAGACGTATATGCTTCAGTAATAATTCTTGAATTTTGCGAAAGAATATGTAACCATAATAACAATTTTATTTACGTGCTTGTCTCACCTACTTTTTCATGTTGACATTTTTCATCATTCTCCGTATTTTTCGAATTTTCGAACTAAAAAATAAATTTACTCTTTACTTTTAAGATTCATTGCAAATAAGCTAGATAAAAACGTAGATAATGAAATCTCGTCAGTTTATATCGAGCATATTTTTGTATCAATAAACTTTTATATCTATGTTTAATCATCAAATTTGAACATTCAAATTTACTGTGGACGTTCGTTCATGAAAATACGACATTCTTGACAATGCAACATTCTTGACAATACAACAATACACCCTGCAGACATACTCGTGCACGTACACTCGCCTGCATTTCCAACTGCGACTGTACGTGCGAGCATGCTCGAGCAAGTGCAGTGTTGCAAACGACAGCCGAATATTGTCCATAAAAAAAAACAAAAAATTGTGATGAAGAGGGAAATAAACGGCACGATCTGCCGTTAAACATCAAAGGGCCTCTCGAACGTGTCCTGAAACGCGTTAGATTTAGAGTTGTGTTTAACGTTGTTACGTTACAAACACGATCCCGGCATTTCCCGCCGGCCGAAAAATATTTAATCGCACGTATTTTCACGATCAGTTTCACTCCCACGTGTCATAACTCGATACCATGGAAGTTCCACACGAGAGTGTGTAACCCTCGCAGAAATAAGGGAAGGGGATCGTTCACGGTTCGCCGACGATTCAGGGAAAATGTACCGTTACATGGAACGGGAGAGAAAAGTTTCATCAGGCTAAAGCGCACGACGGAAATACACCCGGGACCGAAGTTTCACGCGGTTTGGTATGGCGATGGTGGCGATGGATGGCAGTCGTTCTCCAAAAATTACAATTTACGAACCAGCCCAGAGAATTGTTACGAGCAGGCACGGATCGATACAACGCAATTCCGCTATGACAATTTCACCGTTTCCCTTTTCACCGATTGCTTACTCATTAAAAGGAGAACATGGATTCATTTTTTCGTGTTTTGTTCTAAAAATTAAGAATAGCGAAAAAGAGAATATTTTCATTGTGTGTTTCATGACGAGATTTAATAAAAAAGTGTACGATTCATCGCATCGCGGGGATTACCTGTAATTAAATTCAATGTAGCTGCGTTGGCTGAAACAACGGGCGCGCGTTTTGTTTATGGTGTATCGCATTATTTAAACATGCAGCTTGCATTTACATCACCCGTATAAATCAGACACAATTTTCCACGGCCTGAATTTTTTTGCTCGGTTTCAATCCCAACTGTTGGCATTTATTTCATACGGAGATCCGAACGACCGATACACAAGTGGCCGCGTCGACTGCCAATAAATGAGAAAAATGTGTGCCGTAAACTCTTGAGTTACATTAATTCTTGAAGGCACATGCGACTCCGATAAATTTATAGATCGAGTAAGCATAACATTCCCGTAACAACACTCGCAAATCTAGATGGAACGCACGACCGCGGGATATAAATCGAAAGTGCATGTCGAATATTTGGTGCACGACTCAATTTTCATCTCATTCACGCGCGATTTGATTTAGTATGGCAACTGAATTGGACATGACAACGTAATGTAATAAAACCGTCGAGTTAATTTCAAGTCATGCAGCATCGTGTAAAAACATGTGTGCAATTGATCAGAAAGTCATCCGATATATGGCAGATTGAACATCTGAGCAGATAAAACAATTTGTAATATATAACATAGGATTATTCTGGTCTCAAAAATACATAGCACAAAGGCGTGATGCCAATTTATTTTTATTCAATTACCTTCTTTTATATTTTACTTTAATTACATCTATCTCTTTTTCTGTCATGTCTTGTTTTACTCGGGAATTTTATCGTGCACATTTTACGATTATCCGAGCCAACTTTAACATCAAGGAACTGAGTACAGTCAGAGTTGTTACCTCGTACGTGCGGATAAGCGTTGACGCACGTGGTTTGGAAGGTGGCGGCGTCTCATCCCTTTTACTTGTTGCTTTTCTTTTCATGACGCTTAAACGGCTTATGTTTCCTCATTGAAAAACACGCCGTGAACGCGCTTTTACGCAAGAAAAACAGGGTCACGTCTGCTAGAGACGAGGTGTGTGAGAGATACAACGCGCGCGTATGCGGAATTTGCATGAAATTTGTCGCGCGAACGAGGAGAACGTTTTACGGTATTATAGCGACGACGAGTCTCGAATGTCAATTTGAGTACGACGCGCACGTAAACGAATTACAGGATTGCGGCGACGAATTGCGTTGCGAGAATAAACCGAGAGGAGGCAGGATCGCAATCCTAATCATAACATATGGAAGATTCATATCCTTTAGACGTGGTTTACCACTCCGCACCACTTCGTGATGACAATGGCGTCTGATTTTACCTTCGGGCACTGCTACGAGCACATAAATGAACATATCGATCTGTCTCTTCTCCGACAAGATTTTAAACAACTTATAAGCGAAAGAAATGGAACATGTAGCATTGTATACAAGTCGTCTGTATTAATCGCAAATATGAAATAATTTTACAAATCTAACAAATTGGCACGTTTGTTTGCTTTAAGTTTTATTATACTTGATGATCAATATAGAGTTAATTTCTCAACCGTTGCAAAATGAAGGGGAGCTACAATCGAGTTTTTAAGACACTTCATATTTTAAAAGTAGTCACGATCGGTTATACATATGATCGACCGTACAATCTTCTACATCTCTTCATGTATAGAAGAAAGTGATACTTTATATTATAAAAATTGATCTACTATTATACTATTCGCTAATTGTTTCTTTCGTTCGAATTAAAATTCATGCAGCAACAGGATGTTAAAAAGATGATGTAATCATGGAAATCATGGAAGTTTTGCATAAGTAGAATAAATTATTTCGCACACATGTACGAGTACATGTCATGCTTGCACTTTTCCTTAATAAATCTTTTAAATTTCACACACATCTATAAAAGTAAATTCAAAATTATTATATCAAATACTTTAAAAAGTTATGGATAAAAATATTTCTTGGATTTCTCTTTTTTTTCATGTTCTTCTCTCTAGCTCACTAGATTTCCACCGCGGAAACATTTAAAACAATACTCTTGACCGTTATGACCACTTACTGGCAAGCGCAAAAAGTTAATTGTCGGCTTTCTGGTCGTGGAAAAAGCCATTAAACAATTTATAATAGCATTCAATAGGTCAAGCAGCGTTAAAAATTAATCCACGTAGTTATTGTGTATACCACTGAGAAATTATATTGTCCTTCCAGTTATACTTTTATGTGAAACGAATTTTGATTATGACCACGCAGCAGCAACGAGAAAACCATACACGCGTACCATAACGTATAATCTATTGCGACGTGAGTACCCCAGCGCAGTTCATTTTTACTTTTATTTATTTCCTCGCCTTGATTAAATTTCCGTCGACATCGGGCAATCACTGGCTTTCCACTCGCTCGTTATTTACGCGTAAAACGCTTAATCGCCTTTAAAAGAGGAAAGCCGCGATGCTAACTTTTATACCCGAGATCAGTCGTCCCAAGTCCGCGTATAATCCCGCCTATAATTTAAAAAACAAAATCTCGCCACGTTCGAGATCTGAATTTTAATAATAAATCAAATAGTAATTGAGCTTTAGTGATAAATCTTCATAAAAATACAGACACTAGACGGGGGAATGGGAGGAAAAAAGTTGTTCATAACTATATTTTGCTCTTCCTTTGAAGCACATTAATAAACTCGTATATTAACGCGAAAATAAGTTACCTATTTACGAGATGCCATATTTATCTGAATTATTCTTACATACTGACGTGATACATGTGCAAAATTACATATACTTTTACATATGTTTGACACATTTTCACAAACTGAATCCCTCAAATTAAAATAAGAGAATTTAACATTCATCGACACGACGCGCAGCAATGTTGAAATACTAATTATAAATTGAACTATAAAATATGAAAGTATCCAACGAGAATCGCCTGAAATATATAATTGATATTTTGAAAAATGTTTATTACGCAATAATTTGCGAATAATTAAAAACGATTCATTTGACGTGTAACGATAATAAATTACTCACTTTATGTTGTTTCGCCATCACCCGAAACCTTCTCGGCCCTCTCTTCCTTCTCTCAAGTTCCTTTGTCACACTCACACAACATTCGCGAGAACACAGCACGGTTAATTTCGATCGTACGCGCATTAATCACTAAAATACAGAGAACGCACGGCACTCTCGGTGAATGAATTGCGTGCGACCTGCGCTTTATTGAATCATACACGAAAGAATAACATTTGTTAAACATTAATTATGACGTGCCAATAATCGCTAATTGTAATAATCGTGGGGAATGATTGCGAGAGATAATAATGTGCGGAGCGCCAGTACCTGCCGATTCGAGTCTCATCGCGTGAATGATAACAATCGAGCTTGTTGGATAGAGAGACTCGAGTATGAAAACGGTTTTGTCTCGCACAAATAAAACGAACAATACCACTCGTAAGAAAACAAACCACACAACCTTGTACCAAACAATTCCTCGTGCTACGAAATATTTAATTTAATCTAAATATTTAATCAAATATTCTCTATTTTTTGTACTTAAACTAAATAAACATTGACGTATCACGGTTTTCTATTATTATATCACACGATTTGACATGTGGCAGATTATTTCGCGTTTTTTTATCCGAAAATAATGATATTTTAATCAGCAAAATTGTTCATTATAAAGAGATGTATTTAAAAGGTACATTTATAAAAATACACTTAAATTTAAACATCGGAGATATTATATTGCATATAAATACGATTAATATAATATAATTTTATATTTAATATAATTTTTATTTAATATTTATTTATATATTATATTTAATATATTTTAATATATTTAATATATTTAATATAATTTTATTTATAAAACGGTTCATATAATTCTTTATTTATATAATCCTCGATTTCTTTGATTATTACTTCAAATGTGAAAATTGCATAAAATTATGTTTCAACAGATAACCACTTTGATACCAAAGTTAATGTTACACAGAAGTTAATAAATCGCGCAGATTAATTAATTTAATTAATATAGTAATTGTAAGAAGAAATATCGTTTGGTGTGTCTTTCTCGATATTCGTCACTATCGCGTATGTAAAAGATTCTTCTTTAAAAATTTTCATTTTCTCCGATACACACGGTACCACGTTTCGAAAGATAATAACAACAGACCTCTCGAAAGATAACATAATAAGCGTAGCGGTTCGCCCCACTTTATGTTTCGAGAATAATAACAATCTGCGTACACGCGTCGACCTTGCTGCGTAGCGGGGCTGGCAGAGCGCGTGCCGCTCTGTGTATGTATTGTCTTACGAGACATGGTTGAGAGTACTAGAGGGAGAAAACGTTGCTACTATCTACATACTATATACGATTATCAACTCCTTCAATTTCCACGATCCGCTGGCGTATATGTGTGTGAAGTTGGCATATCATTTTCTAGCAGATCAAAAATAAAAAAAGTTCTCGTCGCATGCACTCGAGTTCTATAATTCTTGATTTTAGTAATAGTTCTGATGATTTTCCAAAAAACAGTCAATTTAAAAAATGATCTGCTAACTTCCCGTAGCAGAGATGCTGGTCGAAATGTCGGAGTTCTGCCTTCTCCAAAATAGTTTTATGTAGTTTCTAATAAGATCAGTTTTTTGATCGACTGTTTTTTTTATGAAATCATCAGAACTATTATTAAAATGTATCAGGAATTATAGAACTCGAGTGCATGCGACAACTCTTTTTTATTTTTAATTTGTTAGAAAATGATAACTTTCACACACATTAGGCGTATCAAGACGACGACAATTGAACGAAATAGATACGCGATTTAAAATGTGTGACTAATAAAACCGTGCAAGCAAATGAAACAAATTGTTGCCCGACCGTAATTAAAGATAGCGAGTGTTTTAATGATGTCAAAATTTTGAATCTCACATTTTCGATTATTTTGCTGATTTAAATACAATTCGCATTTTTCATCACAATACATCGCGTTTTTTAATCGGAAACGTGAAATAATACGCGATAAAAGTCTCCGGATAGTGATATAAATGATAAGAAGACAATGATAAATCGATCGTTTGTTAATTGTACGGGTATTTAGGATTTATTTATTTGAGATATATTTCTTTCTGAGATACATTATGCAATATTAATTTCATATACTTTTGAACTATTATTTAATTAATTATATATTTTAGTTAATTATCAGCTTCATTTTAATAAATGTCCTGCATGACATCGAGATAAAATTGCCGACATCACTCTCGAACTTTTCTGTTAATGAAATTGACAAAACGTCGCGGAAAAGTTCAATTCTGTATTGAACGGTGGACGCGTTTAATAAATAAATATAATCGTAATCAATATTTTTTGTCAGTATTTTAATTTGCAAGTGACAGTTCGGATTGTTGCTTTGTTTGATCTTTCCTCTTATTATTTCTAAAGTGATGAAGCGCACGTCGTTTGCTATTAATATTAGGAGTGCCATATGCCGCTATAGTCGACGGTATAGTCTCATGATTAATGCGCGTGCGATCGTAATTAATTATGTTTTCGTGAATAAATGTTGTGTGAGTGTTACGAAGAAATAGAAGGGAACGGAATAAGAGAGAAAGAGGAAGCATGGGTAAGTTAATTATTTTTTACATGCTGAATTTTTTGTTTTATCTCCACGATGATCGTATTGTGCAATGTATCATTTATATCATTGTAAAAATACTTTGCATAAAAAATATCTCTAATTGGCTTTATATATAGCACTTTTTTCAACGTGTATTATATTTTTAATGAGATTTATATATATATATTGTTTACTTATATTAATAATTGAGTTATTGAGACTTGGTGATGCTGCATTGAAATTGCATCCGGCTAAAATCAACATAGAAAGTGTTCATCTAATATAGGATAGAAAGTCCTATTACTGGCACCCGTAACTCGTACTCGTACAATGAGAGACGTGAAGCTAAACGCGCGACAGTGAACGAACAATGCTTTCTGAAACGACTATTTTCCCGACGACATGAAGAAGACCAATGAGCACTCGTGAGAACACAAATAGATTGTGTATTCTAAAGCTGCGTGCATCTACCCGGCCACTATTCGAACAATGTCCATCTTGATACGTGTTTCAATTTGACGAGCACTCGATATGGAGCGCTTGTGTTAATTCATACTACTGTTGGCGAGCTGTAGCGAAACTTGTATTGTCAACCATCGATGCAGCTGATTAGCTAATTACTACGTATAAGGAAATAATCGGGAATGCTGTAGTTTATCTTAATTTGAATGAATTATCTGAGATAGCAGATAATTGCTGAAAATGTAAAACTAAATTTGTTGAAACTTTTTTTCGAATAATTTTTTTGCGGATAGGTAATGAGAAAAATTTCAAAGTTTTAACAATCTTTTTATATTTTCCCCCTCCCAAAAGTCGTATCGGTTGATCTAATTCTAGTAATCAGATATTAGAGAATTAATTTTATTATTAGCCTTTAATTAAAGGTTAACAAATAGTGTTCTCTTCAAATTTGAAATTGTTCTCGTGGATAATTAGAATAAAAAGAAATGCATTTTCGAAAATCGTGACATCTACACGGAGAAAATTTTATATTAATCTATAATACAACTTTAAAGTACATTTTACTATGTTTTATATTATCGGTGGGTCATCATGACCTTATAGAAAAAATTATAGTACAACATGTAAATTTTAAAACTAACCTAATGTTTTATCATTTGCCATAGTAAAAATTTGTAGGTGCAAAGTTATAATCTTTATTGTGTATTATTGTAAAATGTTATAATGTTAGACCTCAATTTTTACAATTTAGACAAATGTATTTCTTATTCCTTCTTTTATTACTTTTTCTCCGGATTCTTTTTTTTTTCTTTTTAATTTTATTTATAATTAGTAATATTTTATATATTATTTAACGGGCAAAATAAATAATATATAATTTACTTAATCAAATAAAAATTTATTGATAGATTACAATGTGTTACATAAGTGATAAGTAAGTTAGAAGGTATACAATATTATCGTAAAATACTATTGAATAATGGCTGCGTTCCATAAAACTCATATGCGCGTATTTTTTACAGTATACGTAACATGAATTATAGATAAATGTGCGCATATGCGCATTGCGGAACACAGCCAGTATATTCAATATGGTGGACATGAATTTCATTTCTTTCAACCTTGATTATTATTTGGATTTAGATTATTATTTTACATTGTATATTTTTCGATTACCGTAAAATACTATTGAATATACTATAAAATAATAATCTAAATCTAAATAATAATCAAGATTTGAAAGAGGTGAATATACTATTGAATATACTATACAATAGTATATTCAATAATATTTTACGGTAATCGAAAAATATACGAGGTAAAATAATAATCTAAATCCAAATAATAATCGAATACTTAGGCTAATTTCGTTTCACTTTCTTTTCACTTTTCACAACACTTTAATAACTGAGATAATTGAGGAAACTTTGGGCCGAAGAGAGAGAGAGAGTAGCCGAACTACGCAATTCGTTTTGCGTGAGCTTACCGTGTTTGCGTATACACTTCTGGCTTCGGCTGCATTTAACTGTTCGAGAAGATCGACTCGACAAGATCTTGCAAGCAACGTTTTCCCCTTCCCCTCGAGTTTCTAACTATGAGTTTTCGAATTTAAAATGTTTACATGATGTCGATATAATTGTTACTATGGCAACACTATTTTCCATCATATAAATAAAGTAATTTTGGTGGAATTCGTGATCAAATTATGTTCTAAAGTGGAAAAAGATCGTTTTTACTATGGAGTAAACATTTATTATATATTTTTTACTTTTCTTTGCACTAACTTTTATTTAGCAAGTTTTTACTTTGTAAAGTATAAATGTTTATTATGAGAAAGTGTAAAAATTGCGTTGCTTTATTATTTTTAAAATAATGACTATAGCATTTAAACTAATAATTCTTTGATGTGTGTGTGTGGTCCGCACTTAGTGCGACATCATAGTAATATTTAATATAAAATTTTCTCCGCGTAGTTGATCCTTAAAGAAAATAAATCTCTTAATTTGAATAATTCACTAGGTAAGTTAAGTAAGATGAAATTTCCAGAATATACACAATTTCCAGAATATAAAGTTGCAAAAGTATTTTCTGCGATTTTAACAGCAAGCGCTTCTCTAAAAATATTCCGTTGGTATACATCATAAGTTGGCGTTAAGATGATTCTTGTGTCCGTCCAATTTTTGCTTTTAAGTGCAACAGTGACGAGAAAAGGGAAACTTAATTGGAAAAATGTTTTATCTCGTTATTCGAAGAAAAAAGAAGAATCTTCGAGCATCTCGCGACTTGACAGACTTTATTATATGGAACCGTTTATAGGCTGAGTAGGTCGCAATCGATTCCGGGGGGAAACGGATAGAAAATAGATAGTCGTTACGTGAAGGGCGAGGCAAAAGAGCAGAAATATTGGACCTCCATAAGACGCGTTTGTTTTCTTGAATGCCATGAAACAGAAAATAGATGCAAGGAAAATCGAATATTACTGGCTAATATGTCGTCATTATAGAAGCTTTGTATGTCGTCATTGTAGAAGCTTTGTAAAACAGAGTTGAAATTGAAGAAGTTGCATTAAATTTTATTCCATTGCTTGATAACATTGCTCCTCGGTTAATTGATTTTATACAGTTAAAAATGTCAACATTTTAATTCCCTATTATTCTTTAATATACAACCCATACTTGACAAAGTAGCGAAGACTATCAGAGAGAATATTATAGACTAAACCATTAGATTAAAAACTAGCACTGCTAATTTAATTTAACCTACTTTAATTTATTATTCCATTATGTCATGTTTTCTGACCAATAATAAGCAGTCATTATTAGACCTCATTTATATGCTTCTTCTAACACGAAAGCTTTTGATATTAATAAACTCACCCTCTAGTTCTACATTATTGCAAGTTAGCATAATACGTTTACACTGTTTGACAAGAACAAATTTTAGTAATATTTAATATTTTGCAAACTAAAGAAGTTTTATTAGACCTTCCTGGAAGGGGCAAAAACACAGAGAGACAAAATAAAGAAGTTCCTTCCCTCAAGGAAGCCTTCGTTTATGCCACGCGGTCGAACGCGCGTGAAGGCAGCGAACGGGAACGGAAGGAGGCTGCTGGCTGCGCGAGGCCCCCGGCAATTCAATGAGAACGAGAGAACAAGGAGAGGTCGAGAGAGAGAGAGATAGGCCGCATGACTGAGGGGGTAGTTTCAGGGACGCACTAGGGGTGGCGGCGGCGGTGACGATGGGTGGGAGAATAGAGTCAGGGCGACCCGCGGTCGGTCCAGGGATGATCCCGGCTGTGTCTATTTATATGAGAGCCAGGGGAGCGCACAACCTGTTGGCCGTGTGCTCGGGCTGTGCTATACAGCGGGGCGCGCGTCATCGTTCTACACGGTATTCCCGATACCGTGTACGAGCTGGTGGTTGGCTGGCTAGCCGGTTACTTCTCTCTTCGTTTCTCACTCGAGAACTGCGCACACGGGTATAGTCATCGTACAGCACACATACGCACGCTCGACCGGGCGCATGTACGCGGCGCTAAACGAAAGTAGGTCGGCCACCAGCGTGTAACTGGGTCGACTACTCGCCGGCGCTGTTGCATCCTTAGTGATATCGGACTCTCACCCAGGGCTCCTTCTGACCAATCAGAATCCGAGTGCTTCAGTGCAATTAGACTATTGATAAGAAATAACGCGCGATAAGCTCGCTGACAAGAATTTCTAATGAACCGTTTTCCCGAAAATCCGCACTCGTGGGATTTTAAAAATACACACGACAGGTGGTCGAAACCGAAAAATGTGTGTGTAAAAATCAACATTGCTTTTGTTCATGCTTCTTCGATATTTGTATTCCTCTGACATGAAATATAAATTTCATGAAACAATCTGTACAGGTGGTACGAAATAGTCAATAATAGTTTGAAATCAGTATGTGAGCGTATATTAACAAATTTCAATTTGAAATACCTGCATGTTGATTTTATAACAAATGCATTCAATCTACGGTTATATTTTATTATTTATAAAATGAGAACTCAATATTCTACCAATTGCAAAATGTAAAGTTTACTTCTTTATAAAAGAGAAAACTAAGTTTTAGTGAAAATGTAAAACAAATTTATTTTAAAAGTATATATTAGCAATCATAACGATTCGGAACCGTTACAACCACAATATAACTTGTACGTGCTATTGGTCACTGTCGGCGAAAAGAAACTTTATTGTGCTTGTCTTCTTTCATTTTACAAATTGCAAGATACCAAAGAGATTAATTTTGACATAATTAATCACATAATAATTAAATCACAAGATATCAGGTGTCTCTAAGTGACAAGCAATTTGTTATTTTTCATAAAATTAATGTTTAGGGAGCTGAAAAATAAGGGGAAATACCTTCGCTGGGTTAATCCTATCATCCTCGTTGCGTTTTCGGGAACCCCTTCTACTTTACATTATCTTGTATAATAACATGATGGAGTACCTCTCTGACCGATTATCCTCACGAAACCATTTTCTCATTATTTTGTCAGCTGCATTTGTATTCATTTTGAGTCTTTATCTTTCCATCATTTTGTTTTTTAATCCCAGAATTAACCGATAATAATTAATTTCTACTATTTAAGTACTATTATTTACATATATATATTACATATATATACAGTAGAGCGTCGATTATCCGAAACAATTGGTGTTCGTATAATCGATTTTTCGGATAATCGAACATCACTGGAAATGTATTTTATGTGTGACCAGTCGTAAAAAAAAAATTTTTTTTTGGCGTGATTCGGCTTTCGGTTAACCGACGTTTCGGATGACCGACTTTCGGATAATCGACGCTCTACTGTAAATATATATTATATTTTGGAAAGAGTTAAAGTTGGAAAGTATGAGAAATCGATTTAATTATTTATAAATTGCAACAAACTAAAAAATCTTATAGAAAATGATATATAATATTATATTTTTTAATTTATATCATAACTATGTATTATAAATTTGAGTAATTTTTTGAAAGGATTTTTTTTTTTAAAGATTAGTCTTTTCAACTATTCTCGTATTCACTATTTTCGTAATTCTGTGTTAAAAATATTCTTTAGATCCTTAGAACCTATTCGATTGACGATCGCCGACCTGACACGTTACTGAACAATCAATGACGAGGACTCGCTCCACTTCGTAAACAACTTTTACACGAGCGGGGCTTATGGGAATGTTAAGCAGGTTAGATGCAGCGAGCTTATTTAGAGACGCTATTATATCACTTATTCCGATCGTTTAATTATATTCTTGCACGGTTCCGTGAACGTTGTAACTCCGTAGTTCCGATATTAGAAACTCATGATTATATTATATGATCGGACGTAGCAGCAGTTATTATTCTAATTTCTATTTTCATATCAGGCATCCTGTCGGTAGAAATAACCACGAAGGACGTGAACTGACCTTTGCCGCTTTAATCGCATCTAACGTCTTGCAACTAAACCAAAATCTATTCCGTACATTTTTTACGTCAGTTCGAACATCCCTGCTCCCCTTTCCTATCACTTTATTCGTCTCCTGGGAGTCTTGTCAATTTAAATGCTGCGCCTGAAATTGTTTGCAATTTAGAAGATTATTCCTGATTTTAATCGGACAGTTTTCCCGGAGAAACGTGCGCTCCAATATAAAGTCCGAGGAGAGAAGTTTAGAAAAGAAACCTTAGAAGTTCTCTTCCTAGAGAAAAAAAGCGTTATTCCTTTGCATTCCACAAGAATTAAATTTACCAACTTCCACTAGTCGGATCATTATACATATAGTTAACCTATAGTTAGTAATTACGTATTATTTACAGTAATTATATGTATTATTAATTATATATACAATAGTAATTTTCTCTACGGAAGAATATCTCCATTCGCATAATTTCTATATACATTTATCAACAATGGACGTTATTTGAAATTCGAATAATATTGGCTATTCGAAATACTAACCGAAGTCGGAACAAATAAATTTCTTTTTTTTTTCCTCCCCCAAAATGATCAAATTACCTTTGCATCCACTCGATCACATTCCGCGCAAGTCACTGAAATCAGTTACTAGCCTCACAACGCAGGAGTATTGTTATAAAAGAGAGGAGAGATGCGATGAATTTAAACACCAGGCTTGTTTACACCGGGTTACGTTCGCGCGATCGGATAATATCTCGTGCGCGCGACAACACACGTAACATTTATACACGATGGATACTGTACGTGTGTTTCGATTTCACGCATATGCGTTCGTAAACCGTCAACGTGTTTTATTAAACGCTTCGCGAAATAACGCGGGATCGCACTGGGGGCTGTAATGAGACGCGCATGAGCTCCTCCGGCGCAGTTTTGTATTATTCCCTCGCATTGCGCCTCGTGTCACGCTCCGCTAATTAAAATGTCCACTCTCGCGATAGCACACATACATGAACATCGCAATCAAATAGAGAAAGAGAAAGGAAAAGGGGGGAGTAAAAAATGCGAAGAAAAAGAGAGAGAGAGAATATATATAGGATATCAAAGCTCAAGTTATCAAAGCTCGCGCCAACTAAGATAAGATGAACTTTTCGCATCGCGAAATACCGTAAACTTCCCAAAGATTCCCAATTCGGATCAGATAAAATCTTTAGCGAATAAACTTTCGCGCAAGTACTTGGCGAATCTACGAAGTTTTGAAGCTTGTCGAGGACTAATAAAACATATGAATCAAAGAATGTGACGGGTAGTTTAATAATTATAACGTACGGAGTCTATGATTGAGATGCATTTGTGTGTGTGAGAATGCGCATGTGTGTTAACATACTTCTCTCTCTCTCTCTCTCTCCCCCCCCCCCCCCCCCCCCCCCCCTCTCTCTGCCTCAACTTCTTCCCGCAAATTCGCGACTAACTTTCCAGGAATGCTCTGGTTTTCGCAAATTCCACTGCAATGTTATGCACGCGGAACGGAGAAGCATATGTACTTTAACCTGGATATGGTTTCTAAACAGTTGTGTATAAGCAAGCAAAGTTCGAATAACATTTTTAGGAACGTGATCGAAATTGTTTTCAATTTGAGTGCGGCTCTGTCTGCTTCTTCCCTTCCAATATTACGTGTATTTTCATAGAGATTGTAACATACGTGATTTCAATATCCACCGGTATATCGGTGCTATTTCGTTTTGAAACATAAAAATACTCAACTCAAATCGCACGAAGGTAGATTTTTACATTCGGTTCTTATGCTTTTAATTAGTGTATTTATTTTTTTCAACCGTGTGCGTCACACAGAACGGTCAGAAAAATAGAATACAAAATTGTTTTTTAAATTCAAAATTTAAAAAAAGGAAATTGTTTAAATTATAATACTGACATACATATCGTGAGCTAGTAGTATCATTAAATATTCGTGTCAAACGCACTCGCATAAAACTGCGAGTAACGACATTTCGGTAATACCGTCGCTAATCCATCTCGGAACATTCATTCCGTTACATGTCCACTCGACAAACGTACGTTCGACGTGACATACGAACATTTCCGATTAATCCGTATTACGTCAGTTTTACGCGATGACAGAAAAAAAAATATATAAACCGATATAAGTATCAGCGTAGCGGAAACATATGGAGATTAAACCATGCGCGAACGTGTCGAAAGCGAAAGAGGGATTCGTCCGGAGCCGAGTTTCACGCTATGCGTACGAATGATTGCAGGAGGGCATTTAACGTGACGAAATCCCCCGCTAGATAACGATTAAATTCAGCGAGTAGACAGTATATGCGGTGTATATACGTTTTGCCAGCAGAGTGAAAGAGTATTGGTAATCAGGATCCAGTTTGATGCGACGCAATTGTGACCGCCGAATAAATAACTGATCCGCACTACTGATCTGCATTTGTTAGCACTGAAAGAACGTTATTAGCCAGAGCAGATAAGGTCCTGGCGACCGTTGAATAAAATATTATAAATTGACACGTGTTCTCTTCGCGTTGGCAGTAGTAGAATGCTCGGGGGAAAGAAAGTCTCCTCCTCCCCCCTAGACCAACGCACTAGTGGGTCCCGGAGGTATACAAGTTTTGTTCCTCCAAAAGTGCGGAAAATCGGTCACCGTGGGGTTTTAGTGGGTAAACTTGAGAAACTTAATCCCGGGGAGTCCCACATTATCACCGGTCCTCCCCCGAGACCGGTGGTATGCATAACGCATTTCCCCACGAAAAAAAAGTAGTAATGCTGTTGGAGTCAGACTGTCGGACGAAAAAGTTGCTCACGCTACTCGCGTTTATTTGTCAGTAGAAAGAATGTCGAACTGATCCGGCTGAGCCCCATGGCAAGA
This sequence comes from Crematogaster levior, assembly GCA_901521435.1. Classification (NCBI taxonomy): domain Eukaryota; kingdom Metazoa; phylum Arthropoda; class Insecta; order Hymenoptera; family Formicidae; genus Crematogaster; species Crematogaster levior. Next base: position 392,769 of record CABEGB010000603.1, on the reverse strand, counting down.
AACCCACGATCGACGAGGTTCTAAGGTGATCATGGTAAGAAAATCTGTAATTTCTTCACCGTCCGTGAACCGCCGGCGGTCGATATTATACGCCAACGGCGGTTGCTCTCTGTCGCGCGATTGAATACCCGGCGAAGCTCCGATATTGTATTTACGCCGATGGTGGTTACCAGGAGTAGACGGCAGGCATGGCGACGCTCTCTCTCTCCTCCGGCACGGTCGAAGCGTTCTCCGACGAACGCCAGCCGAGAACCGGCGGAGAGAGGCCTGACAAGCTTGCAGGGAGACTATAGAATGCCGCTATTGTGCTAGGAACTCCATTAGAGGCACCGGACGATTCTGTCGTGCTTGGGAGACAGCAGGGTGGGAAAGCGAACGCGGGCGAGAACGAGACGGAGTCCGGGGAGAAACAAAGAGTCGACGTCTTTTATCGAGATCTCGGCGCAACCGCGTGTCGAGTTCCACTCGACGATTCATTATGTACGTACGGGAATTGCCCGTTTCACGTCGAGGTCGATTTGATTAACCCGGAAAGAGAAAAAAGTAGGCTCGACTTTTCGACGTAAGCGGAAGTGGAAGTCCGCCAAATGGAGCGAGCTCTCTCTTCATCGCCGGCCGTGAATCGCAGCGCGATAATTTGCGTTTTCTGTTCCGATCGAACTTCAATCGTTTCGGTTGAACTTCAATCGGAAGCGCGTTGCATTCATCAACGGCCTGGATTTACACGTTTTGGAAAAGAGGGAATCCCGCTCGCCTATAACGAATGAACAATACGGTGGAATGAGCGCTTCAATCACTACAAGTACTACTGCAAGTACGCCCTTTCAGGTTTTTCGTCTCATTTTTCCTCCATTTCTTCTTTTTTCGCTCAGGCATATGTTACCCGATATTCTGCATCGACCAATTGTAGCAAAACTCTTGCAGTAGTTATTGTAGTTCATATTCTTTATATTGTAGTTTATATTCTTACTATTGTAGTTAATTCTTTAATTGATTTAAAACAAAGTATTTTAATAAGTTAATTTTAACTTAGGTGAGTAAAACATGTTTAAAATTATTTCTTAAAAATTTTATGAAAATATCTTTTATATTCTTGCTGAAAAAAATTGACTTCAAATTAAGCAAAAAATTCATTATAACTAAAAATTGATTATTCTGAACACTCTGTACAGGATATCGGTATAAAAATCAAAATTAATGGCTGGTGAACTTTGGCCCAGATTATTCGTGATATTACTGGTAGTCTCTCTGGATGCAATATTTGCGGCAATAAAAGTGGCTGGAATAATTTTCTCTGTGATTGTTTTTCTCTTGGGAACGTACAGATGGTAGATATTCGGTTAACCCTTCCGAAATATTCGTGCAAAGGAAAATCTTTTCGGGGAAATATTCGTTTTCTTCCCAACTGGTAATACTACCTTCAGAAATTCTCATCTGAGGAAATCACGTGTGGTATACGACTACTGAAATTTTATCCCTTTACCGTATCACATTTCGATCAAATAGGAACAATAAACGTGTCGAAAATTCCATTATATGTTAGGAAAGTTACAGACAAAAACGGTATCAAATCAATGTGATAATCGCAGTATATTAAGCATTTGACAGCAATAGATACAAAAAAGCTTTGAATTTTATTATTAGTTACTCTCTCTTATTTTTAAATAAAAAAAATACTTTAATAAAATACAATATCTTAATAAAAATTTAATTAGAGGAATAATAATCTACTTGTAAATACATTTACGTATATATATATATATATATATATATATATATATATATATATATATATATACCCTAGGATAAATTTGAAATTAAGTTTATTTTCATAAAATAAATTTTTAGCGATATAAATTTAATTTTAAATTTATCCTAGGGTGTGTGGCTGCAAGAACATTCGATAATTTTGTGATACTCTGTATAAAGTTGCCATCCAGGTTTGAAATTTAATTAATTTATCAATTTCATAATTCTTTCTTTTGGGAACGCGTAAAATTCTTTACTTTCAAAAACATAACAATTTTATTAAAATTACAATTTACCGATGAATAATTCGCGTAATGGAATGCGTAAAAAAGACATAACGCTCGAGGCTTGTAAATATAAGATAGGTATGCACATAATATAAACATTGTATCGCTATCTAGTAAATAATTCATTCGCAAATTTATGTTCGACCTATTCAACGCGTAGATATGTCGAAATATTGCATGGCTCAATGGATTTCTTCTAACTTGTACATTTGATTTTATGTGGACAAATCCATATTTAAATATGAACCTGTTGAAAAAAATATTTTACTATTACACATTTATATTTGCAAATTTTTTCAGCAAAAAATCGTTATTTTGAATTATTTACTGCGTTTATTTTTTATTCATTTAAACATCAGTAATCCAAAGATTACTGCCATACACGTAGTAATTATAACATGAATATAAATATACTTATGATTGGACTGGGATTGCCACTTATTAAGAAGTACGTAAATTAAATGTAAAAGTAGTATATATAATTATAATCCACTATTTAAACTAGTACCGCGAATGTTTATCTAAGATATGGTAGATGATGGGTCTGAAAAAAATTCTCTCTTCAGGGAATACCCTTAAATCACGATGCTTTCTCTGGTTGACGTAATCCAGATGGCTGCGCAAATTGAAGGAAACGACGCAAATTTTCGGAACGATTAATTTTCTTTAACATGTCAAGCTTACTTCGTGAATGATGCTTACTTAAATTCATCATGCGAATGTAAGATTTGGTGGATTCTCTTGAGAAAATTTGTTTGATCTGAGAAATTTTTATTCTAGGAATTAGACACGTAAATATACTTATTATACGTCGAAATATAATAATTCTTACATTACAATTTATTACAATCAATTTATAATAATAATTTTCTTTTTGGGAAATATTTTTATTTTGTAAATTTATTATAAGCATTTCTTTTTTCCGTTATTTATAGATATATTTTTTAAATTATTAATTCATTTTTAATAATATTTCTAAGATGATCAAAATAAATTATTAAAATAATTCTGTTTAATTAATCTGTTTAATTAATGAACTTGAAATCAATATCATATTTTTAACACCTATAAAATTGGAATCTAAAACATTTTTAACAAAAAATCTATCTAAAATTATAAGAATGAATTTGATTTTGATGCTTCATGATTACGCTCAAAACAGTAGGAATTGGAACGAACTATGTGGATTTCGATAATCAATAAATTCCACTCGTTTGCCTACGCCTTATCCTTTGAAAGTTATTCAAACCGCAAACAGCATTTTATCGTAGCGGAAATGAAACTATCAACATGAAAGAGAAAACCGCATACGAAGGCGGAGACAGAAAAGACTCATTTTGCCGTAATCTTTTTCTAATCACTTGAAATGCTCTATCGACAAATCTCTAAATGAACTTCTCGACGTAAAAGCGTAATATTCGATATCGGAATGAAGTCGTGACGTTCGTACTTCAATGATGAATGTATTTCAATGAAGCTTTATAGAAATAATCTGCGGAATTATGAGATTACGCGCAATTTTCTAAAAGAGAACTTGTGAATTCAGTTAGTGTTTCATAAAGTTAGTGTTTCTAAATTAACATTTCCAACTTAATTAACGTTAAAGTCAAATATGATATGTGTTTAAATGTATCGTTTGTGTGTACACTTTGTATGTATAATTGATTAACTTTTCTGATCTATTCAGATACTGACACATTTTTTTTTATATTTGAGCTGCACAAAAACGACATCTCAAGTTTCAAACTCTTACGGAAATATTTTCTCTTCGTAAAATTTCGTCACAGCGTTAAATCTCTGACACTATTCTGTCAAACACAGATCTTCTAGGATTTATAGATTATTTTACAAGAGCTTTTACAAGATCGCTCTTCCCTCTTCTCGCGGTAAAGTGCAAGACTTTTAAAAATTTTTTCATCGAATTTCCTTGTTAGAACCACGATATAATTAAAATATCACTGTGTATGTTTAATAGGCATTAAATTGAACTTTAAAAATTAATATTATAAAAACGCTCTACTATTCTTTTTTTAGATAACGAAATTTTTGTTAATTAATTAAACAAATTTAACAAAATTTTAATTTTCCAGCAATATCAATTTATTAATATAGTTTCCGTCCTGTATCTGTCTTTGAAAATTTTTTATAATGAAGAGGAACTTTAAAGTCCTGTCATTTCTCGACACGATCTCGTAACTGACACTCAAGAACCTCGAGAACGACTTTTCTCTCTCAACAGGTGGTGCTGAGGAGATTGGAAAGAGAAGGTGGTGAATATACCTTGGCTTTCTCAAGATTGAAGCGAAGCCAACAATCACTTAGAGATTGGCAACGTATAGTCGCTCTGATTTGCATGAATACCCGATCGAACATCCGTGACAACTCAACTGAAATTGTTAACTAATAAAAATGATAGGTACAGTTAGCAGGATATACAACAATTTTGACATAACGTTTAAAATAGATTTGCAAATCAATCGAAAATCATGTTATGTTGAAACGATCACAAGAAATTTTCTGTAGAGTGAAAAAGGCAGTGAGATAAAAATAGGTCAGTAAAAATAATACAAAGTTATAAAAAGGAAGAATAAAAAAAAAATATAGCACGTTTGCTGAATCGTGTCAAACTAATAAACATCTGCAAATTTTTATATTAAATCATAATTTTAGAAATGGAGTCGAATTTTTTTACTTGTCGTATACGTTAAATCGCGAGTGCATTAATAATAAATAAGATAATCGACAGATTGATTAGAGAATATGAGAAACGAATGTTTTTTTTTTAACAAAGAAAATTTGATCTAAAGAATAAAAATAATAACTTTTTTATATTTATTCTTTTAAAGCTTAACTGAAGATCTTAAATATGTTGCAATATTGTAATTATTTAGGAAGACATGAAAAAGCTTTTTGATACAGTGATCGATTGGAAGATAAAGAAAAAACATGAGATAATATGTCTCCCTAACAAGTGAATCACGTATTGATACACTGTTTGCTCTGCGTCGGATTCTTATATTTACTCCTTATATTCTATTCTTATATTTCATCATGTTTCAAGCCGAGTAGAAGCAGCGGGAAGGGAATCTCGATTTTCTCGAGGCTCCAGTCAACCCAAGTTATTTTCGGAAAGTCGATAACGTGCACTCCGACGGGATACACAGAAGGGAGAGCCAGCCGCGGAACTTGGTCGGTTCCAAACGCCGCGGGCCCAAAGCCGCGCGTCTAATTCGATAGCGTAATTTCGGTGGGCGTTAGAAGAGGCTGCCGGCTAGGTACACAGAGGGGCAAGAGAAAACAAAGGCAGCAATTTGCGGTGGCAAACGTTTGAGAAGGGGGAAGCAAGAGCATATGAGATTATCTATGAACCGTAATGTGCCGTTGCGACATACGATAAGCGGGTATGAATCAGGTAGATCGAGAGATCTGTCCACCTTTCGACCGGCATAATGTACCTGAAATTTTCGTAAATTGCGTCCCTTCGAGGAATCGAGTTTCGCGCCTACGCAAAGAAAATGAGTCTTTTGTTAAATAAGGGAGATGAGGGCTATAATGAATACGGGATTACACAGAGAGACTGTTCATGTTCAAACAAACAGCGTAAAATTAATGTTTTGTTTTTCACCAGATTTGTTTACCTTTATCGTGTAAAAAAGAGAGAGAGAATAAATTAAACTTTTAATTATAAAACTTGTACCTTGTACCACATCAAGATGATTTTCTACTATTCTTATTTTAAATGTTTATTGAGATATATATACGTGTGTTTTGCTTCAGTAAAATTTGTAGTAAATTAAATGGGAGATTGTAATTTGAAAGAATTGAGAAACACACTATTTTAAAGTAAATAGCTTAAAATGCATGTGAAAATGCGGAAGAATTCTTTTCTAGAATGCATATTAATTTCTTTTGAAAGATTTTAACAATTCTTTTCTGTTGCAAATGATAAAATGTTTACGATTCTGAGTGCTGCCAATAAAAAGAGACAAGTCTGAGTAGCAATTCGCAGATGGTGTTCGTTTCAAGTTCTAAGCGAAACCAGGTGGAGATTTGTGTAAGATGAATGTAAACGCCCGCAGGACGAATTTGCATTAGCGCGCCGTGAAACAAAAGCGTAAGATAAAATCGAGGCGAATGCGCATTTCAAGGAAATGTCATTTAGCGAGATAGCGATCCAATTTAAATGATGTCGAAAGAGAGTGCAAATTAGCAGATCCGAATAAAATTATCTAGGAAATTCCATTTTTTTTATTACGTTACCAGTTAGAGTATGAGATATGACATCACGAGAAATCGACCAATTAGTGCTTAATATTTAACTATTAATATTGACGACAAGAGATTCCACAAAATTCAATGTAAAAAGTAATTAAAATTCTATAATTTAATTTTTCTTTTAAGTTCTTATTTATATTATATATTTTGCAAGGATAAAATACAAGTAAACGAAAAGAGCAAGCTATGGTGTAGTATGATTGATACTTGTCACATCGATGAGATCGAAAATATAAATTGAAAATAAAAATATCAATTTCTGTTTGTAATATCTGTACACACACTAACGAAGTAGCACAGCGGTCGTTGCAATGTGAAAAATGTTTTGCATTCGAAATAGCGGGGAGCTACCGCAAAAATCCGAGAGAATGATTTCACAGCGACATTAATTACGTTCACATGGTCACGCCTAAAAACTGTGACGGTAATTATTCAATTTTAGCGGTTAGTCCGGTGAATAACGTAATTGAATTGTAAAGGAGTTGCCCTGTGATGTACAATGTGCTTAAACCGCAGCGATATTTTAGACCTTTACACCGGGATTTCTGTTTTAGCATAATGGCTACTGAGAGCTGAAAATTGGCGATGTACTTCCTTCAGGCAGAGATAGATTTCTCATAACGGTATCATGAAATAGGGATTCCCACGGCGAAAGTTTTTCGTTTTCGTTACAAAACTTGAAGCCTTGACAAGGTTGACGTCGCGGACAAAGAGATAAAGATCGCTATTATATGACGATATTGCGATTTAGAATTGCTTTTGCAATAAATTTGATCAATATTTTGCGGCTATATAACTTTATCAATATTACTGTGTGTCAATTTTGTCACATTTTGTTTTATAAAGAATGATAAGGACGATCCTGTCGCATTGATTCTAACTGAAAGATATAATTATATCACAAGATTTATGACACGACTTATCTAAGACATTCATCAATCGATCTTGACGCGAAGCTGATTTATATGACTTTTCGTCTTAGTAATCAATTTAAGAGTAATTGAATCCAGCACTTAATGACAACTGTATTCTTGCTACCCTGCGCTTAATGACAACTGTATTCTTGCTGTATCAACCGTTGTTTAAACGTCAAATTTGCGCAATAACGATTTAATGAGAAGTTGTTATCGCAGTTTCATATTATATTATGCTGTTATTCGCCACCGCTATCATTGTTGTGCGATGAACTTTCCGGATACTTCAGTGAAATATTATATCAGGTATATAACTCGAAATAGAAAACCGCATAAAATAGCACTTTCTCGTTAAGCTCATGTTAGTTTACAGGTAAAGTTATAACGTGCTTTTAAATTATTATTTGACTACGAAAATAATTGTTATCTAAAGGATCTTGATATAATATATAGTAAGTCTTTCGTGCAAAAAAAAATTTGTGACACGTAAAATGTTTTAATTTACTATTTTACTTTAAGTACTATATCTTACAATTCATCAATGTACGAGATAAGAATTATTGTATATTGCGCAATATTAAGAGATATTTTGTAATTTAATACGAAGTTTTAACAATTATAAAATATTTGATTTCTTCAAGATTTATTATAAAGTTACTTAAGTCACATTTTGAAAAAGAAAAAAATTTAAGAACTAACTTGCTAACACGACCTTTTATCTCTACCTTTGTTTATATTATAATTTAAGAGCAATTAATTTAGAAAGACAGTCAATTAAATGATAATTCAGCGATTAACTACCATCTATCGTTGATGTGGTCGCCATTCACAGATCGTCTGACATCAAATGTAATCGCAAGCGTTAGAGAGGTAACATTCAATGTAACTTTGTGCACACGCACGGTATCTGTCCACTTGCTTTAACACTTGCTTGGCGATTGCTCGTCACGGACTATCTAATTACTTACGCATCGGCGATGCTTATAAACGAAGCTATCCGCATAGTAGCTGCACCCTGTTGCAACTACGTAGTTAACGATGTTGTCAACCATTCACGCCAATTGATAGCGGTCGATTCACGTCAAAACATGAAATCAGTCATTTATTGGCTAGGTTATTTTTAGACTCTTGTATTGTTGAAACGAGATAAGTATGTACGTTCTACAGAGGAAGAAAAATCTTAAAAGTCGTTTATTAACTTATTACGTTAAATAGTTTATGAAGAAAGTTCTGAAATATATTGAAGCATGAAATGTCGAAAACAAATAAATGAATCCAGTTTTTATCGTCAAAAAATAAATTTCTAGCTTTATAATTGCTAGCTAATAATTTTATAGAACGTTTCTCTAATCATATTATCAATTTACAAAAAAATACTGAAAATTCCAAATTTATATAAAAATGTAAAAAGAAATTAGAATTACTAAATTAATTACTAAAAATTAAATTATTTTTGTGCGTTGATTATTTGCGCTTGGGATATTGAAATTTCTTTCTGGGATTGTCAAATTTAAACGAATAGTCATAAAATTGTCAATATTTCATATTTTTGAGACAGTAGATGATTATACGCATTTATTAATATAAAAATATAAAAAGAAATAAGAATTGTTAATTACTAAAAATTTAATTTTTGTGCCTTGATTATTTGTGCTTGGGATAAAAATTTGGGATTAAAATTTCTTTCTGGAATTGTCAAATTTAAACGAATAATCATAAGATTGTCAATATTTCATATCTTTAAGACAGCAGATGATTATTTTTCATTTATTAATTTCACGAGTTTGGTAATAAAAGACATTTAACAACATAAAACTTGTTAAGTTACATAGTTTGCTCGATATGTAACTAAAAACTAAAAATGCGTCATATTATTATTATTTTTCTAAATTGAAATTGACTTTTAAACGAAACTGAAAATTTTATGACCACTTGTTTGATAGTTAACGACAATTATTAATCGTGTTGATCTATAATTGCGCGTACATATAATTGCATACATGGCTGCAAAAAAGAGAGGTATGCGATTTCGCTGCAGTGCTTTCCGTTTACGGTTTCGCAAAATCCAATTGTACGCGCGTTCCATTAAATTGTTTACCTTCTGTACTTGACAGATCGTCGCGATATTTGTCGAACGTAAAAAGCAAACATTTGTACCCCCTTTTTATTCGCGCGATTTCGCAAAGTTCTTACCGCGAGTTTTCGTGGACTTAATCGCGTTCCGAGCGATGCAAAGCGAGTCGCAAGTGTAATCCACTTGCACCAGATGCGCTCATAACTCCTAAAATATTCGTATGTATTGGAATACATAATTGAATTTCTTTCTAAGTTAATTTTTAATCGATTTTTGTATAAAAATATGGAGGCTGTATACTTGCAGTATTTCTTTAAACTTAGAACATTCTTTTTACTTTTTCCGATAACTTATACGTGATCTGCGATATATCAAACGACATTTTAAAGACAAGAGATTGAAAATGTACTTTTAATTAATTCTGCTAATGACAATTTAACGAGAGAAATGTGTATTAAAAATTTTTTAATATTTTACAGAGCAGATTAGGATACAATAAAAAAAATAATTTAAAAAAACAATGGAAACACATTACTTCCAAGTAGTATGAATGATTACAGATCGTGCCAGATCTAGAAACCGAATACAACTGTCTTACATAACTCGACAAGCTATATGTACGTATCTCCACCTCGTCTTCTGCATTCCAGAACTGATGGAATTTCCGTCCGGAATTTCGTTCTGTTTGTAAGAACGAACAAAAAATAGAGTAAAACTGCCCTGTGGATCGTTAAAGTAATCGAGTATTATTAACTTAGATGATAATTTCGAAAAACGATAGACCCAGGATGATTATAAATCTTTTAATTACCTTGTTCCATTTACTTTACTTATTAACAAACAGTTGTTGTTGTTACATTATCGTAAAATCTTTATTGCTGAATTTCTTTTTCTTTGCATTAAAGGACAGTTTAGCTTTAAAAATACAATCGAGTTGTTTCGTTTGTTTTGTTTAACATAGTTCTCAATTAACGGCAGATTGAAAGTACACCAGTATCGGAATAGGTACACGAGTTCAAGGAATAACCTTTGATTATCGAGATAGACACGGCAGAAGATTCCGATCCCTTTTCTCTCTATCAGTGTTTTCTCCTTTCTTACGCTTTCAACGTTCTACTGAAAGCCAACCTGGCTTCTTGTCTTCTCTTCTCGAATTTTGTTACGCTATGAGGAAACAAGTTTCGAAGTACAAGCAGAGTTATTTCGTACCGTTGGTTCTTCTGTCTAGCAAAGAGCAAAGAATAAAAATAATGTAATTAAGAAAATGACTGCAATAACTGCGAAGCAGAGAGAACACAAATCTACACACACTTTTTTGAATATAAAGCAAAGCGAAACTCGTGTATATGTATGTATAAAATATAATAATAAAATAACCATTTTTACACTCACTTTAAATTTCAATATTACAATTGTGTTTCATTTTTATATGCTAAAACATTTTTAGTAAAATATAACGATGTATAATAATAGAGAAACAAAATAAAAATAAAAATTTCTTTTATAATTTTGTGAAATTTCTTTTTTGTCTCTACATTTTATATTTTCATTATTTATATATTCTACATTTTTCTATTTTACAATATATATTTAACTAACGAAAGTTGAAGGCATCTAATCGATGAATTGAAAGACTCTAAAAGTCGAATAATTCGTAAAGATAATATCTCTGTTTACACTTTTTCATTGCTTTATAGATTTTTTTTTATTTATTTGAAATCAATTTTGGATTTTCCTTTTCATTATTATTTAACTTTCCTCCCAAAAAATTCATACGGTTGCACTGACTTTTCAACCAATTTCAATCTCAGAGATAATAATGAAAATAAATTCCCTCTCTTAAAGAAAAAAAAAAGTTGTCCTTTTTCCACATTCTTTTATGCGCACGATATAATTACTTTCTTGCAACTTTAATGTGTATATTTTAATTAATCATAAAATAATGCTTAAAACTTGCAAAGTTATGCACGATAAATTGGTATTTAAAAATATTAAAGTTATTACATTAACGCACATTACAAAACTTTGTAATGGTAATCTCTGCATGAAACTAATTTTTATATATTCTACATTGATCGAATACGTATGTTTAAAAATTTTTTACATTGTAGAAAGATGCTGTAAAAAGATAAATAAAAATAGATGGATTCAACTGTCTAAAAAAATTAAAATAATCTATTTAATCTGTCAAACATTTTAATCCATCGAAAATTTATTCATTTTAGACGTAAAAAATTTTATTGATAAAATTTTAACTCGTCCACCTATGAAATTTTTAAATTAAGAATATTATAAATATTTGACATTTTATCATTAATTAAGTTAGTCATAATGAGGAGCGACTATTTGACCTAAATTTTTCACACCGTGTGTTTTAATTATCACGAAACGTAGCCAGAAAAAAAATAACTTGAATTGCACCTTTTGCGGATTACAATACATATCATAATTGCTGGCACGTTTCGGCTTTATGTGATTTCCTCGGATTCTACCAGATTCTTTTTCTTCGATAACTCGATGGTCGTTAATTGACCACGCAGAGCTCACTAATCGAATAACGAGCGGAAATGTGATTTATCGACGGTATTGGTTGACACGGTTGGAATTAATAAGCCGACGATGAGTTAACGATCAGCGAGAATGATTCGTAATGGTATGAGAACGATGATGAGAGAACAAGCCGAGGGAAAAAACAACTACGAGGATCACACAGGTTGCGCAGAACAACTTTATTTCATCTTATTACAACGCCGCTCATCCAACCTACTTAGCGTCAATTAATGGATTTAACGGTGATAGACTAACAGGTAGTCAATATCGACAGAGAACGCGCTTTGATAAAACACCGCGGCAGTGATAATTATAAATTCTCGCTCTCCCACTTTCCGACACGCGAAAAGAACGGAACAATGAGCCGAATGAGGAGTACGTCCTTGGTTTAGAGAAATTGTGCAGCGGGTTATTATGTGTCCATCTCGTTTTCATACTAATGGCATGGCGCGATAATTGTCGACATTGTTCGATATTGCATACAACGAAAAAAGAGATCCCGTCGAATCACGCGTATATATGGTAAATTAGGAATTCCTGAAATTACTCTATTCTACATATTCTTGTAATTGACATAGAACCAAATCAAATAACTATAGACAAAAAAACTAATTATACTTTCCAAACTAATATATATATGTAATTTTGTAAATGTAATCAATAAAGAAGCGAATAAATGGGAGAAATTTTATAACGACTAAATTTTATCAACGACTTGCAGCTATCGGTTTTCGTCAACTTAATTATAGAATTTATCGGGGCAAAATTTATTAAATATTAAAATATAAAGGAAAGATGATATCCAATTAAAATTTTGCCGGGAAAAAGGAAATTTCAAAATAGTTAGAGAATCTGCAGATATAAATTATACGCAGATACTGTATGTAAATCAATGATATTTACATATAATTTTGTACAAGTTCTATTTTTTGTTTCCAAAATTAATCTATCTCATTTATATCCACTTCTTCTTTCAAGTATGGTATTTGCAGGATCAGAGGCAAAAAATTTAAAAATTTAAAGAAGTACATCCCTGTTAACGACGTCGTAATGATTATTGCTAGGAAATGCGAGCAAATTCCCTACATTTACGATAAAATGATCCGCCCGAATTTGGTCATCGAACGAAGTGATTAATTGTCACTGACAGTGCGATGATCGCGCATAAATGTAGCAAATAAACGTTTCGAGGACCCATTACTGACACGTTGACAATCTCCAATCACGATATCGTACGATTACCACCATTAATTTGTTCGAAGCCAATATAAACGGACGTTGTTCTGTAAATCCGTATGGTCACGCGATTGCAATAAAATTCATTTAACTCGCATTAACATATTAAAACAAACGCACGTAACACACGTGTGTGTTTGTTCGTCGTGAAACATCGACGTGCAAAAGTTTTTACAAAAACTCCGCGACTCACAAAGCATTGCCGCACCCTCTGCAACTGCCGTTTACAATAGGAAATAATGTAGCGTTTCGCTATCGCCCGAAATTATGTGATAGTTCATTAACGCGTGTCGCATCATTATCATGTCCCTGCTAAAAAACCCTTCGCTAATCGAATATATTCAATAATAATAAAATTAAAAGCCTCGAAAATATGTTGCGAGGATTTTTTTTATTAATCCAAAAAACAAGAGAGAATGGAAAAATGTAGAAAGAAATTTTTACAAACAAGAAAAAAATTGAGCTATATTCACGCTCAGCTATAGCCTCTATAGAATAATAATATATTCTAAGAAATATTAAATACCAAATATTTAAAGAACAGTAATTTAGTAAACATTTTTTCCAGTTTTTTCTATATTTAGTTTGATATATAAATAAAGATTTAAATTTTTCATATTGCGTCAAGATAAGATATACAAGAATTGATGTGTACCATAATTATTAGATTATATCATTATTTTAAAGCCCGTTTAAGACGACAATATCGTCTTTACTCTGTAAAGCGTCTCGTAAATGATGCATAAAGTAACTGTGCATAAAACGATAGGTCCTTACACATGTCTTACGATAATTTCTCTTTCTAACTATAACGCATAAATTCCCGGCATCGCTTACGTGTTGCATTGGCAAACTTTTTCACCGTGTAACGTGACGGAGAATGCAGAGAAATGTCAATGCCTATCACGGGTACACATATACGCACGCACGTATACGCGCACCTGTTAAACGGCGGGACAACTTCGTTACTAGACACGTGAACACACACACACATACTCACTAATTAAAACGTTCTAGTTCTCCGCGACTGGTCGGAACAACAAGTGGCACACGGCATCTCCTTTGCCATCTCTATTTCGCCTGTTTACCCCGTTATTTATTCATTAGCAAAAGCAATTATTTTTTTTTATTAGTCGCAGAGTTGTAAAAAAGGGAGAAATTTTCAGCTCTCTTTTATCTTACGTTTGCCGGTGTCGAGCACGATTTCATACATGAGACTTCTAGCAATTCGCTGCACTACTGTACGACATTCTTAACTTAATCAGGCAATTTATTTCTTTCTTTATCCTACGAGAGAACTGTAAGAATATTTATGAAAAACGCGTGAGAGATCCGAAAAATTCAGAAATGACGGTCGCACATTTTTCACGCGAGCATGGTTACGATACATTGCGGAATAAAATGTCGCAAGTTTACGAAACCAAGTATCGCTCCACGATAATAGAAACTTCTGTCGCGATCTGACACATTTGTCGGAATATTTAAATAATAAAATTATACTCTCTCTCGATGAGAAAAGATAAACATTTGCTGGCAAATGCTTCTTTGCACTCGCTTCGAAAACCATGTAACAATCGAACACGTGGATTACACGGTTAATTGAAAAACTTCGTGCCAGTTAAACACCTCAAATCCCTTTATCGATCGAATTTACGTTAATTTGAAATCTCACCTAAATGTAGCTTGACTCTCTTGTCGAAAAAATGAAATTTCCGCAAATTTTTTAGATTTTGACTGTCATTAAATATATCGAAATATAATCTTTATATTTTTATTTCCGGACACAAGTACTATAATTGATACAATAACACAGGTTGACGTTTCATATATTTTCTAAGATAACATGAAACTTTATCGAAGATAGAAAGAAAGGATAATTATTTTAATTATTAGATCCGATTACTTTATTGTGTTTTCTTACCTTTTTTTTACAGCTTATTGCAGCTCTGTAAAATCTAATTATAAGTTGTTGTATTTACTTCGACATTTTCTATTTCCCTTGGAAACGTCGTAGATGTACATATTATACGTTATCATGGTTACAGGCTGCTACTCAGCATAATGCACAGCTAGAACGACCTCGAGAGAATGCCGAGGTAGTGTTTACGTCGCCGTGATAACGAGGACCACGCTTCGAAGAACGAAGCTTTGATCTCGCATCGTCGATCAAAGAAAATGCGACGACTCCCACTTCGTGCTATCCGTGTTACATAAATGCCTGTAACTCGTTACTTTCCAAAAGATTACTTTTAAGGTGCTAACGATAACGCGATGGAGCCGAACATCATACGACAAATATTAGAAAAAAATTATAACAAATATAACTGCAATTTGAAAGAGTAAGACTCAAAATTCACAGTAATATCGTTAAATCACAATCTGGAGGTATAGTAAAAAAAGAATAATGTAAGATTGTCGCGTATGAAGTCTCGATTTATGCAAAGCTTTTAATCGACGAATCGTACTTTGATTTATTGTTAATGCATTATTTATTGTTATGGTTATGATGCTAATTGCTGTCGTACAAGTCGAATACAATATAATTCCGCGTAAAAACACAAGTTTCTTTGTGCCTGTCATTCTTTATGCATCCTATCGTTGATCCGCGTATATAGGACGCGAGCTTAGCTCGCAAAACTGAAGCTCGCATCGTAAACACCATTGCATAACCGGAATCTGCAATAGTAACGGGATATAGTAACGAGTCTAAGCGGTCGATACCGAAGCGAAACCGGGGCGCAATTCGCTTTTGCTTTTCACAGAGAACAATACTTCGGCCGGACCACCGCCGGATGCGACACCTGCGTATAACGCAACTTCGCTCTCAGTAAATCGAGTTCGTCTCGCCAGGTATAAAGTGCC
This sequence comes from Crematogaster levior, assembly GCA_901521435.1. Lineage (NCBI taxonomy): Eukaryota > Metazoa > Arthropoda > Insecta > Hymenoptera > Formicidae > Crematogaster > Crematogaster levior. The sequence goes on along the minus strand of CABEGB010000603.1, from coordinate 376,822 downwards.
GTTGGCTATTACAAGGGATTTATATGTCAGGGAAAAAATCCTATAACAGACGAAAACACACACGACTGTCCTTTCTCGATAAACTTCATGATATGTCACAGATTAGCTCGAAAATAATAGACTCGCCTTTATCTGGACGTCTTTGACTTTGATATTACATCTCGGAAGCATAAGATAATAAAAAAATGTATTTTATAGGGAGCTTTGCAATATTAAAAGCTTAGACAAGAAAAACCAGATCTTTAAAAATCTTATTTGTGAGAAATGTATAAGATATTTCAACTTTTAACTTTTTTTTATTTAAAAATTTTTTTTGTTAAAAGAATACTGAAAGTAAAAAATACTTAATTCAATGTAACTTCTGAGTATAAAGTTAATTCATCAATTGGCCTTATCTTGTCTTCGCGTATTTTCTTCAAACATATAAAGTAAAGATGTTTTTATTTTTTAGAGCAAAATTGAAAAATTTGCATTTCTGTTTTAAAATTGAAATATCTAACATCTTATATATCGAAAATAAAATTTCAGCTGTTTTATTTTATAATTTTACATCTATGTAATAACACAAGAGAGAAGAGAGAAGAGAAGAAAAAAAGAGTTTATGTAATTACACATTTTTTAAAATCCTTATTTGTCACAAAAGTATGCTTTTGCATGTAATGTTCTTTCCTCGGAAATCCGCCATATTCTCGTGGCTAAATTGTGCATTCTTTCCACAAAAAAATGTAATCATGTTTGTCGTTAACGTCAATATTCTCCATAAAAAATAAAAACTGGTCGATAATACCCTTTAGTATGCATGCATGAGAATTTTGGGAAACAACTTTCGTCGCAGGAAATACACCTCGGGCACTCGCTATAGTTTGCAATGACTCGAAATAAATTATCCTGAAATTTCTCCAATTATGTTATTAAAATTTTTTTACATTGTTTTTACCAATATTTTCTCTCTAAAATGAATCAGATTGATTTTATTTAATTTAAAAAAATATTTTTATTCCGAAAATATACTGATAAAAGCATCGTGCGAATATAAATTGTTGATTACAAACAAACAGAGAGAGAGAGAGAGAGAGAGATTGAATTCTTTTCTTTAAAAAAACCTATACAATAAGCGAGAGATAATAATTTATGAGCAAACGTGACAGAATCTATAATGCGATCGACACTATGCTACAGGAATCATACATCATTTCTCGGTACAGTAAGAATAGCATCTCGTCTACCTCGTGAAAAATCTCCGCGCAAATGTAACGTGACCTCCCTCAGACAGATTCTCCGGCGTTTCCCATTTACAGAGGCATTACTCTTCGTAGTCGCCTGATCGATATTTCCATATTCAGAAACGTCTGTGTGCTCTTGGCTTAACTCGTCCCAACTCTAAAACACGCCTTTTTTGTCATTTCGCCAGACTAATCCTTAAATTTATATTCAACGATGGCCCGTCCGGCACTCCCAAGGGAGCTTGTGAGGACCGACAATGCAATAGGATGCGTTGGAAGAGGGTGATTCCAGCAAGGAATAAATTGTCGATATCCCACGTGCCCTGCACTTTGCGATACTTTTTCGCTCCGTCTGCTCCCTCATCGCAAATTTCTGCTTATCCGCTGGGACGGAAGTTCAGCAACACGTGCCATGCTTTTATCGCGGTTAATTTGGCAGATTTCGATACCATCTACGCGATGCTATCTACGCACTCACGTAAATACTCTAATGAGAAATAAAGGGAAGTGAAAGAAAGTAATAAAGGGACGTCATAAATTGGACTTTTCGTACTTTTTGCTGATAGAACAAACTTAATCTTCTTTTCCGCAACGTGGAATGCTATGAGCAATCAAGTGGTCCCTCCAAACTTCAAACCATGTGCTAAAAAGATGAGAAATTTTGAATATAGAAACAAATTTGTTCAAAATTCTTTAATTTATGCTCCAAGTTTTCAGCTCTTAATATGAATTATTTATCTTGAAAGTGATACGCGTAAGATTCCATAAAGATCTATCTTCTCTAAATTCTATCGTAAAATACTTTCGACAGATGACTTTTTTATGTTATCTTTAAAATAAGCTACGTATATGCGTTCTCAGTGCTCCGTGATCGCTTATTTAAAGGGGAGGAATTCGAAAAGAGATGCGTCCGAGAGACATTACGTTATCCTTATTTATCCAACTGCTCATCTATCAATAAAGTCATCCAACCGACTATGACGACATAATATTTTCCAGTCAATATTTGTCCGAGATTTTGCGTATTGATATGGAGAGCCGGCGATGCATCACGGAAATATCGAGTCAATATTGGCAGGTTATTGCGATACTGATCCGTTATATACACCGTATTGCCGCGCACGTCGTCATCATTGTCGTCGTCCTCGTCGTCGTCATCGTCGTTAGCAGCAATAGCAGTACCTAACAACAGTGTCTTTTATTATCCGTATATTGTGCCCGTCTCGAACAATATAAATGCCCGACTTTTGAAAATTTTGTGCCCGTGCACAAGTTGATTGCGCCATCGGCACAAATGCACGTTGTATTGGGAGATAAACGTGAATCGAAACAGTGATAAACCGAACAGATTCCGCAAGCGAATTGACAAAGTCCATTGCCATATCATTTTGATCCTGTTTGTGGATTTTGATCGCGCTAGTTATTACCCAACCCTCCCTTTCTCTCTCTTTCTTTCTCTTTGCTGTAGAGTGATACGTAAAAATTGGCGGTTCAATTTTGTCGTCGAGTCGCGATTATCTTGTTTCTAATTCCACCAATTAATAAATCACATGATTTTAAAATTACGTAATTTTGCGAGATAAAAACTTCATCAAAAGTTTTAAATAGAACATAGAAATATTTTTATTAATTTTCAACTGTTGCGATGAAACGAGAGAAATATTTTTATGTAGTAGATATCACACGAAATATAGAATAAAATTCACTTCGTTTTTTATTTCTCTAATATTTTTTACACGAAATATTTTTTACCCATTATTATAGCGATTTGAAAAAAATAAAATAAAATAAAATAAAATTGATGACCATTGATTCCTCAACAATTAAGTTCGGTTAAGATAAATTATCATATATCATATCATATATTTATTATATATTTGTTGTATAACACATACACTTACACAACAAATTGATTAATTGCACAATAATAGTAGTTAAAGATTAATAATTTACATTAGAGGGAATAATACGCAATTTTAATATGAAATTAACAAATATTCATTGATCGATTGATTAATTATTCAATAACTAGTATTCAATAACAGCGGTTTGTGATTCTGTAGCTAAGGTTCATCGAAATAATGGACACTTGAATGATCTTTTATAAAATCCTAGAGCGCGTTATTACGTTGTATTATTAGCTTAACCCTCGCATAAAGTCCCTCCTGCGTCAATGAATTTTCGCCGAACAATCATTATCGGTAATCCATATTGTGTGTTTTGTGTACGAACACATATTATATCTACCTGCTGCAACATTCCGTAATATTCTATTCGGGCTGATACGTGTGTAATCAATTGTTCGTTACAGAAGGCGGATTCAGAATTAGTAATAGTCTATAGTCGTGTGTGTGTGTTTTAACCCCCAATTATTATGATAATATCGAAACCGACCCTAACGTAGATATTTTATATCGATATTAAAAGCTTTTTAGCTTATTGTTTTTTCCCAGTTTCTTTTTCCATCCCCATCTCGTTTCACGCGTAACCTACTTTTATCTATTCTCTCTGAAGGCGAATATTAAAAGCAATTAACACAAAACATTTCTTTATCACGGTCAGTTTGATAACGTAATTAGCTTGTTCCAACTATAATAGTTGAGAGTTAATTACATAAATATTTAAATACATAATCATAATTACAGATGTATTATTATTATATATCTGCGAAATTTTAGATATTTTACAAGTATGAGATAATATATAGATTTTATACATGGGCTGTGTGCAGATTATTTGACATATTTAAACAGAATATTATATATTTGTTTAGAATAACATACGACCGCATACATAAATAAGATTTGGTGCTTAGATATTTACCATTTGATTCACATCTAGATATACATACTCAGGGAAACAATGTAGGGGGTTCAAGCTTTCGATTCGTATATCTAGGGTGTCCTAAAAATCAGATGTTTTTTAAATAACTTTTGAATTAATTATTAAAAATGTAAAACTTTTTGACTAAATTTTAAAATAAGAATTGTATTACAAAACTGTATGTTTTAATAATAATTTTAAGTATGTTTTTATTTAAACAGATTTTTAATGATTCTGAAAAGAAAACGGTAAAAATTCTGATGACCAATAACTTTCTCGGTATTTTTGCTTCAAAAAACCGAATCCCCATTTTGCAAAACCAAAGAATTACTGGTTTGGAGGACATCCGACGGTTTTGGGACACTCCATATAATATTTCGCACATAATGCATGAAGATGTTCTTATGAATTGTAACAGACTGTGTACATAAATAGATCTTATGAATTTTAACGGAAGTAGGACTCGTGGTAAACGGTCGGGTCGCTGTTTCTTCTGCAGCGAAAAAGAAAGCGATATCAAATATCGTAACATAATCTCGCGCTTTTTAACTTCGTTTTCTTGATCACCCGGAACTTCCGACTATGGTCGCGTCTCCAAAGTGGAAATCTTTATTTCTTCACTATCGATGTTATCGTTACAGTGCAACAGCATATTCATGATGATCCTGCACCATCATAATTGACCAAATCATTCGCGCGACACGATTCTGTGGAATGTAATGTGTGCGTACCGAAGTGAAAAATCTTGTTCTAATCTCGTTCATGAGATTTTTTTCATGTTAAACTTAACAATGCGTCTTTTGAGATAATTTTTATTATTTTTTATTATCTAAATTGCAATTTACTGTGTACAATTTACGTAAATTTTCCAATTCTTAAGAAATTACTAACGTAATTAATATTCACAGACTCTTTATCTATTTTTTTAAATTTACGTTAGAAAATGTAATTGTATTGTTAAAAATCGCAATTTTTTGTTTCTTTGCTTTTAACACATTTTTATAAGTTAAACTATATGCAGAGTGTTGCACAAATATAAATAGAATAAATTGATACTTCTATTATTTCTAAATAATTTTTGGGAAACGAAGAACAGACGAGTGGTAAACCGATCGAATACATAATACAGATATACATAACTATGTTAAAAAATTATAAAGTTAGTTTACGATCGAAGATTTTATTACTAACTTTGCCTGAGTTTAGTTTAACGGATAACAGCACGATCGATAACATCTTAAGATCTATAAACTCTCATCGTCGTGATTTAGAAAGATACTTCTCAACTGATATTTCTCGAATGAGAGTTACTCAAAGAAAATATTTATTTTCTTTAAATCTCCAAAATCGTTTCTTAAGTAAAACTTTCGTAAATTATAAAATTTTGCGTAGCATCTTCCAACTTAACTTAAATTGAATTCTTAATGTTAAGCAATATTTAGCAAACAAATATAATTTAAGGAAGATGATTTAACGTATTATAATGAATAAAGTAGAAAAAAAATAGATGCGAGGAAAAGTTTTTTAGTTTTTTTTTATTGTATTAAAATTGATTTGAAACACACTCTTTAGAGAAATGTAACGATATTAAATTAAAAGAGATAAATAAAAGTAACTTACGCGAAACTCAAGAATTGTCTCTTATATATAATGATACAAGTGATACGAAGCTGTTTTTGCACAGCACTTAGTAAGTGTAAGACACGATCGTTTCAGCGATCAAGAAAATTACTTGCCGCCGATAAAAACCTGCAGCAGTTAGTCCTGAACAAAGAAATGAAGCTTTACGACTCGCACGTTATTCGCTCCCCTAATCTCATTCTCTAAAGTTATCTCTCCTTTAAACTCTAAAGTCATTTTTGCTCTGTAACGAGAAATAACGTAAAACTGTTTCACACAATCCCGCGACTCGGTGTAAACTTGCAGATTATTCCAGTAGAGATTTACAACGGTAAATCTGGACCAAGGAAATGAAAGGCTTTATAACCCGCACATTACCGCTCTGAGGTCGTTTTCTACAATCGTCTCCGACCATTCCGACAACCTTAAACGGCACGAAGTGCATCTCATCCTATGTCTTCCGGTCCGGCGCGCAAACGGAACGGCAGAAAACTTTGCCGGCGCGTACCACGAGACCCCTTCGCGGACACTGGATATACGAGAGAGATAAAATCGCGACGATGAATAGAATAAAAGACGCGGGGTGGAGGAAGACGAAGAGAAGACGAGATGAAGGAAGTGGTAAGAGGTGAAAACGAGAGAAGATAAAGAGATATAAAAGAGCCGCCGGAAAGCCACCGGAAAGACGGCGGGAGAAAAAGGGAGAACGGAGAAAGAGAGAATAGCGGAAGAATGAGCGAGAGATCAGAGCGAGTGTGTAAATTTACTCACGATTGTGTGGTACGTTTTGGCGGTGCGGCAGGACTGTCGTCGCTGAGGGTGGAAAAGCACGTCGGATCCCCCGCGAAAGAGGCTCACTCCTATCCCGGTCCTCATCGCGCAGACGTGCTTTCCATCCCCTCTACGTTTACGTGTACACACGGCTGGAGAGTGGGCACGGGCGCGGGGTTGAACGTGGGCTGCGCGACGGGAGCGGATGGAGGGTGGTTGGAAGCCGACGAAGGGATGAGGCTCTCCTCAGGACTGATAGGTGGACGTGGCGGCTGGGAAAACGAAGAGATCGCTCGTGCAGTGTCATGAAATACGAACAAGTGTTTTGTCTACACACAAAAATAATAAGTTTCTTCCGATTGAGGGTAAAGGATCAATTTTTATTTATTTAGGGGGAATTTCGGCGAAACTTCGAACGAAAATTCTTTGTTTCGAGAAAACATTAATTGAATTGAAATGTGAAAATTAGTTAAGATTTAGTTACGTCTTAAAGAGAATTATGGATACATTATTTATTTTTATTTGTAACTTTCTTTGTGAGTGTTTATATTTAGAGATTTATTTTATTCGAGTCTTTCTGTTTAAAATAATAATAATTTAAATGCAAAATAAAATTTTTGTCATAGCACAAGCTAGTGATAAAAACCTATTATATGCATCCGCGTGCAATGGAATTCTAACAGTCTCGTTGGAAGAATTATACGGCTCTGTGCGCTTACCATGATTTTCAACGATTGAAATAATAAACGCGTTGTGACACGGATATGTATTTTACCATACGGATGCATGATGCACACTGTGTTAGAAATTATGTCACAAATACGCTGCAATGACTCTTCGAGATCCGTTCTATTTTAATAATACCGTCATAGAAAATATTTTATGTCTCGTATGCGCTGCGCGTCATTTCATTAATCTCTTTCTCTCGTATTTAACTATAATAAGCAAAAAAGAAATTCATTTAACTTCTCGCATATCAAAAAGAGAATTCCGCCGGTAAAGGGTTAATATCGCGTAAAGTAAGCAAATATTTGATCATTAATTGTACAACGATATCGCATTCGCCAAACGATATTGCATTTACTGTCTATATTGCATACGATATTTCATCTGAAATATACCAAGTGTTCGACAATTAATTGTATGACCTGGTACCCATATTTACATTTGCTTTTTTCATTTATTTCGGCGCGCAAAGTTCAAAAGGACACAGAATTATAGCAGTCAAATCGTAGTTTCGTTAACGTAATCGTGTAGATGATATAATTTATGTCATATCACTTTTAACATTTTTGTGTGAGTAAAAAACAAAAGAGTATAACTTTTATACACACACACACACACACACACACACACACACACACACATATATATATAAAATGATCATACCACAAATGGTCATACCATCTTTCCATTTACAAAAATAATATAAGTAATATGACAAATTATATTACAATTATTTCATGTATTTTTTTATTATATATCGAAGAGGAAACTTTTTTTATCTTAATATTACATTCTTTGACAAACTCGATTAAGAGGAATCATAAAGACGAGATTTAATGCAACTTCTTAAGATTATCTTAATAATTGAACGAATATGTCCAAGACATAAAATCTATCCGAACTTTGATCACGAAGTTTTTCTTTTTAAGAGCTTCTATATTCTAATTATCGAAAAAAAAATTAGATTTGTCTTGATCAAAGAAACCATCTAAAATGAGGATCGAAAATTCGGGAATGTTTTCCTCTGAGACTTATTCGAAAACTGGCGATGATGTAGATGATATCAAAGTTTTGGTTGACTGAAGAAAATCCTTGAAATTGAGTTTGGGCTCAATGCGTCGATGAGGATTTCTCCATCAAAATCCGAAGGGGTCGCGTGAGTTTTATTGCGAGATGAAATTCTTAATCACCTCCCCCGATCGAGACAACACGGGATGGTCACACGAAGCTCATCAGGTAATTGTCTACTACCGAGGAAATGTCATCTTGTAACAACAGGATTTCCCGAGATGCCTCTTTGAAATTGCAGCGTTTATGGCATACCAAAATCTTGATTGCGCTACAGTCGCGAGGGACAACTCCTCTAACATAATTGAAACGTTGTCGAGAAAAGTTACGAAACTCCATTTTTCAATCTTTATGGTTATTAATGAACTTCGTCATCCATTAACGAAATATTCTTTGTGGAATAGCTGTTACGATTAGCTGTTATTCAATAACGCACGCGGTAGTGCGTCAGGAAAGTTTTTAATTATATTAGTTATGCGTCGTCGTTTTCACATTTTCCTATTAAATTTAATTAATCTGATAAATTTTGCATTTGTGGCTCCGCTGTGGTCCGTGTCTTCGAAATGCGACGTGTTTCCCTCGACAAAGTGATGACCATCTGATAAAACAAGAAGGCATTATAAAGTTACAACGAATTCATTTTGCTACATACGAACTCGTTTATGGTAGATCTAACACAGTAATTTACAGAAGACAAAACCGTTTTCTCATCCACATCCCTGTAGGAAAATACAATCTTGAAGGATCGTATAAGGGAAGAAAATAATGACGGGTATTATTCAGCGAGATGCCTGCGCTCCAAAGAACTGCCTCAAAACTGGCTTTTCGATATCCACAAATGATGCTTTCGATCTTCAACGTCAGGAAAATAATAAGAAGCTTTACGTTATAGATGATTACTTACATTCCTCCGTAATTACTTGTAAATTGCCCGTTTATATTTCTTCGTAACACGCAATTACTTATTTTTAAAAATATTACATTAATAATCGAAACATAATAATATCAACGATATAAGAAAAATAAAACCAGCTATTGATTACCAGAAGTGCACATTTTTCAATTCTATTCTTTCGTTACTATAGTCGTAAAAAAAATAGAATTGAATGCTCTGCATTTCGATAATTAGAAATTTTGCCAAATCTGTAGGCCCTTATTTTAAATATTTTTTGTTTCTTGTTTCTCTAAAAAAATATAAGGAAATTAATATTACATACATTAATGTTAACACATAAAGAAATTATATAAGACATGTCTACGAGAGGAAATTTTGTCGATTAAGCAACCTTAGTTACGACAAGAAATTTAGCAAAAACGTACAGATTGTTATCGTACCTTTTGAGAGCACGTATTTTCGTTCTGAGATATTTATCTTTGTAAAGCATAACGTCGAGAAAAGATCATTGTCTTGATTAAGTTCCTGATGACATCCTGCCGAGGGAATCGTCGTCGTTTATCGATGACATTCCCGGGAGAATATCCACGTTTTCATTTACAAGACACTGCCATGGTAAATCTCTAACATTTTAATTAATTAATACCGTCTGCGAATTATACAGATATTTCTACGGTTCTACTTCAAGATGCTCATAATAACATCCTTCGAGAGTACAGCCAATATAACTGCAATTTTTTTCCTCACTTAAAATATTATGCACATAAATTATCTTGCAAACGTACTTTCTACAACTCTAATACAAATTGTTTCACAGAATAAATTTTGAAATTCCCTCTCAAGAACAGAATCCGTCTTACGAAGGTAAGACAGTAAAGTGATCTAGCTGGTCTTATAACTTATGTATAATATTAAGCATCTTCGGGATAAATGTGAAGAAATTAAATTGCTGAGTGGCGTATACGTTCGGGCTAACTTCAGCGTCGCGTTTAACTGGAGCGTTAAATCTTTGTTTCATCCAGGATGCGGCGTAAACATTTGCTCATTTGCCAAATATACAGCGGTGTGAATGGTAACTCTCTGGCGCGATTTCGTTTGTATAGACTGCGCGATAAATCAAACTTTAGCATCGCGCTAAAAGGCACTAAAACGTTACAGACCGACAGGCTAGGCATTCCGTAATGGATGAGGTAAGTCTGTAGTATACTAACAGCGCATCTAGACGCCAGGAAAGAAAAGGAAAAAAGAAACGCGTCAGGGTTAAAGACGAATTTATACGATGAACTGTTGGTCAACCGAAGCAAGAGGAAAGCGTGTACCGTAAAATTGATCATCCACGTTGAATGATGGAAGAAGTAGTTCTTTCTTTTTTAGCTTATGATTCAAGATTCGAGATTCTTCTCTTTTAATAGAATGTTTCTTAATCAAAACGCTAGTCCTTTCTGCGAATTACATATATTTAGAATTAAATTTCAGAAATATAAACTGAATCTTATTCTTCCGAAAGACTTAATTTATCTAATAAGATTTTATTTAAAATAAGATTATAATACAATTGTGCACACACAATTGTTTTATTTTATTATTTTAATTACAAATTGTAGATTAATTACACAATTGTATTATTAATTGTATTATACACATAATTAAAGTTAAATATGAAACCTACCACTAATATATTACGTTATATTATTCGTTAAATATGAAACCACTAACATTGCATTATGTATATTATATACATTTGATGCAAAAAAACTATCAAATTTCTGTTTTCAATTTTGTCGAAAATATTTATGTGGATTCGGTACCGCAGGAGGTATCGCAGGAACAAATAAAAATCAATTTTATCCGCTAGATCTGTGCACCATAAATGCGTGCACATTTATTTTCATCTCTCTCTCTCTCTCTCTTTCAAAATACTCTCACTAAATCTACCCGGATTATACGTTTGTTTTGTCATGGGAAATCCACGACGGGTTTCGCGACATTTGTCGGCGCTCGTTAAGCTAGACGTCAATTATGCGTTGCGTCCCTAATATGCGGCTGTAACCCTGGCAAAATCGTCTAATTAAAAAGTTGCGACGACGAGGTGCGTCCGCTCGTGAATCTTTTATGTCCGCGCGGGACTCGCTCGTCCATTAGGCGCCTTCCACCTGCTCCCGAAAGGCGAAAAGAAGGACTCTAAAGATAAGCTGACGTGCAAGCTGAGAGGAGAAAAACAGAACCGATTGAAATATGGTTTTCTCCAAACTGCAGATGCTCGTACATCCTGAAGCACGTCAAGATGGAAGAAGAAAACAGAAAATGATTCGCCGTATAAATTAACAATCAGAAAAGTGCGTATTGTATTAAAATTAATATTGGTATTCTCTGATTAGTTAGCACGATTGTTTCTAACTTTATTGTAATCGACACGCAATGTTATTATTATAATTATTTATTATAATAAACAGATCGCGTGTGCTTAAGTTTGAATAATTCCAAGATGAATGTAGATTCATGGCCATTTTTGCGGTGTAAAAGTATAATGAATAAAAAAACTGTCCCCATTTTTTATCTACCCTACACATTTATATCTGGAGACACCTTGAGTGCCCTTATATATATATTTTTGAAGTGCTATTTGTACGACGAAATTGCCATATCCCAACAACTGATATTGAAAATACACGAAAATACAGTTTTGACAAAACAACGTGCTCGATTGATATATCCTCTCTCCCCTCCCCTGGGAGGATGTACTGCCAACTTGCAGTCAACCCTACATCCGTTCGTCCGGCAACGAACAGAATAAACGAGCGGAAAGCACAACGGGGGAGCAAGCGAGATCGATCGTCTGTGAGGGGCGCGAAGCTTCGAAGTTGCCTTGGTTTCTCTTTCATTTACTTTAGCTAACATTTATTCATCTTGCCACCCCTGTAGATACGAAAAATCACGTGTTTCTTTAGGAGCGTGTTGCCATCCCGACGGCAAGCTTTAAGGGCTGGCGAAGAATTTGACGATGCGAAAAGATCCAAGAAAAAAGAAAAGAAAAAGCAAATAGATAACTAAAGAGAGAGATAGCGAGAGGGGAGAAAGACGACTACAGTCTCTCAGGTAACGATTGGTTCGCTTCGTAAGTTCATGGGGTATTTTAATAAGGGAGCTTATTCATATCCCCTGCACGGCGCAAGCGCCGAAAAGCCACCTGTAGCCAGCCTCCAATCAATACATTACATACACACGGAAAGAGAAGCAATATCGTGGAAACCTGCCTGCTTGCCTGCCTGCCTACTTGTCTGCCTATCTCCCTGCAAAATAGAAATTGGAATAGACGTGAGAAACAGAGAGAATGAGAAAGTAGGGAAAAGAGAGAAAAAAGTGAAAGAGAAAGATAGAGAAAAGAAGTCGAGACCTACTCTCTATCTGCGTCAGCCAGAAATCGCCTGTTGCTGCTGCCGCTGATGTTACATGCAACTACTGCGCTACTGCCGACCGCTGCGTTCTGATTTTAGACGATTGCTCGCTTCGAGCACCGAGTATCCGCAGTCCACGATCGATATCACTTTCGCTGTGCAAAAGTTCGCTGGGTTAAATACGCAATTTCGCACGCCGGAGACGAAGCGCAGCACAACCTTTTTCACATCCCTTTTCACCAGTTTGTCGTATTTCGTTATAGAGAACACATACACACACACACACACACACACACACAGGGGTGGTGCATTGCAAGATTAATCAGATTATCCTGGACGATGTTTACCAGCAAAACTGCAATGACACTGGTCGGTTTAAAAAGTTATCCTGTCTCGATTCAAATGTCAATATTTTTTAGCAATATTTGTATTTTTAATTACATTTGTATTTGCATTTGACTTTTAATATTACAATACAGACTGCTGAGTATTTTGCTCGAAAATTGAATTTATTTTCACCGTGCGTTGCAAGCAGCAACTTCTTTGCGCCGCAATTTCTTTATAGGCCACAAAAGCATCGACCGTGTGCCTTCTTTCTTACACCTAAGCGCCGCGAGCATGATTGCAGGCACTTCGTTGAGGCCACTTGTTACTCGGTAAGAGGATCTTCGACCCTCGTTTCGCCGCGATGTTCCTTAAAGAAACTACATAAAATCGCTCTTCTTATAAGGTGGCCGACTTAACTTCGACATCAAACGGACCGAGTTCGTTATTTAACTTCACAATCCGCGTTGATCATCTCGATCGTGAAACTTTGTCAAATTGTGCCCATCCTCGCTAATCACTTCTATTGTCCCTGACAGTTCTGTGTTTGCGATCATAATTTTGACAGTGCCATTAAGATTTACAAAATTTATCAACATATTTTGAAATTTATCATAGATCTTTATTATGAATAGCCAATCAGCGAATAAATAATTGTACGTGAATATTTACAAGCATAAATACTCACCGGAGCAAATTATGCAAAATTTATATAAAGATTGGGTACTTTAGAGAAGGCAATTTCAACTTGCTGTATGAAAATGGTAATCCAATATAACAATCCTTTACGATACTGTAAATATTGCAAAAAGTTCAATACAAAAGAAAAAAGATGGAAGGTAATAAGACTTTCGAAATTCAAGAACGTAAATATTGAGACAACCAAAAGAATCCTTTATCATAGGACAAACGCAAAACAGCGATAATATAACTTAATATTTTTAAAATTCCAATATGGAAACTGTTGAGAAAATAGAGAGAAAGAAAGGAAATATAATAATAAAAATATTACTCGTGCAAAACATAGATACAAGTCATAAAATACAAATATTTAAAATTATTCTTTAAACACAAATATTTAAAACACACATACACACACGCCACATGCGGAAATTATTTAAATAAAATTGAAAATACATTTTTTAAAAGCTCTCTTTTTTATGATTTTTATTGTATTGCGAACACGTGCACGCGCGCTTTTAGGAATTAATAATTAGTATAAAAGGATTTTAAGATAAAAGAAGGTAAAACGAGCAAAAGTTTCTTTCTGCATCTCTTTCTGATCATCAAACTAAAATTTGCAAACAAGAGACAAAGACGCAAAAACTTGTAAAAGAAACGCCTCTAACAGCACAGAATCTGAAAGACTAACTTTTCTGCAATACAGGAACGAAATTTTATCACAAAAATAACGTAAAGATTTGACTGTCATGAAAGAAAAAGTATTCTTAAGAACAACTTAATTCTTTTATTTAATTTTCTGTAATTCTTTTATTTAGTTTTCTTTTCATGTAGTAAATAATAAGGAAATTAATAAAATTCCATATGAAACGCATTTCATATTAAAAATCTTATATATACAAAAAGTTAACGATTTATAAATTTTTAAGATGTTTTTTAAGTCTAAAGAGTTTAATTCGTTTAAATATAATGAGAGAGAGAGAATATATTCGTATGTCCTTTGTTACAATAACAGATATACATATGTGCGCGCGCGCACGTGTGCGTACATGCGTGCGTGCGAATGTGTGTGTATATATGTAACTGTATATTAGTTTTCAAAAGTTTACAAGAGATGGAGATAAACATAAATTATTTCTCGTATACACACAATTGGTTATAACTTTCAGAATATACATATCTCTTTTGCTAGTCACTAGAAATAGTTAGGTATAGACAGTCACCAAATTTTTGAAAGGTGGGACTACGTAAGTAGATCTCACCGTAAATTGAAAGAAACATAAATTGTCATCAGGCGAAAATTAGAGACCCTCTAAGCAGAGTCACGCCACGTGAAACTCGGTTTTGAAGCATTTTGATTAGTCCGCTATGTTTCGTCAAATATGTCTATCAAATTGCTTCTTGTGACGTCATGAATTCAAATTATTCAAGGCTATCGAGACTAGGAATACATATAACATTTATGAAACACTTATGTATTTATAAATGACTTTTTACATTTTTCTGAAATAGATTTACGAAAAATGTGGAGATAGGTTATATGACGTGTACTTTTATGAAATGGTTGTACAAAGTAGTTTTATGAATTGAAATAAAATGAATAGAAGCACATAATATAAAGTAATTGTATATATTCGTTTTTAACATTTATTTTCTGCAATAATTAACATGTCTATTAAGAAAATGATACCAAGACAATGTTGTGTTTGAAAATATTTTTATCATTTAACAATATCGTGCATTGCCATTGATTTGCTATCGTTTTATTTCGAAGGATTCGTTTTTTGCAAGCTATCTTTAATCTGAATTTCGCAAAGCAAATTGCAATTTTATATTGTAAGTTATGGCAGTTCATAATATGACTATCTTTTAATAGCGTTACAAACTTTTCTACAAAAAAGCAAGTGACTTTATGCGACGATTTACATGATTCATAAAACTCTCTAAATATTATCTCTATGTGGTGAAATATAAGATGATTTTTCATTTACAAAGAAAAAATATTTTCTTTGTACTGCAAACGTAGCAATTAGGCATGTTTCAATTTTGTTTTATGTCTAGAGCCTACCAAATTTAAACACTGCTCGCATAATTTCGAATTTTTAGCGATACTATTAATGATATATCCAGAAATATTGTATAATACGTTCGTTTCGATTGTACTTAATTCCTTCTGACGCACAGGAGTAAATGGTACGTCTACAATAAAATGTCTATTTAATTCGGTGGACTGATCGAGAAATCCTTCTAGATATTCTCCATCGTCCTGTATTTAATCAAAATGTTTCAAAACCGAGTTTCACGTGACTCTGCTTAGAGGGTCTCTAATTTTCGCCTGATGACAATTTATGTTTCTTTCAATTTACGGTGAGATCTACTTACGTAGTCCCACCTTTCAAAAATTTGAGAATGTTCACCCTGTTCCCTTTTCTTATTCCTAATTATTCCTAATGACTAGCAAATGAGATTCTGAAGAGATTCTATTTATATTCTGAAGTTATAACCAATTGTGTGTATTTTTGTATACGAGAAATAATTTATGTTTATCTCCATCTCTTGTAAACTTTTGAAAACTAATATACAGATACATATATACACGCACACCTTAATTTGTGCGCAGTATTAGCTGCATGTATAAAGAAACTGCAATAAGTTTTAAATTATTTTTAAATTGTGATGCGTTAGGAATAACATTTTTACTGCGAAGTACGGAAAAAAGATTTTCTACGCAGTCTTGCGTGAATCTTCCCGTCATTACAAATTTAAAATTTCGTTTTTCGATTAAATATTCAGCAATTTCTACAATAGAAATTGTAGAAATCATCAGACTCCGCTGTACAGGTTTAAAGTTACCTTTTGTTCCAACCATTAAATCTCTAAAAATCTCTATGCATTCTTGAAAAAAGAAATCTTTTCTCTATACTTCGCCTCGTCTTTTTTCCCTAGAGAAATTTTACAATGCCTTGAAGTCATGATAGTATACCAATCCAAAATTAATTTGATAAAAAGTGTACTTTTGTACTCCGCAATACATTTTTCTTCGGACAAAAACTCCAACGCAGTACTTACTTCATGACTAAGTACATGTTTTGCTTTATTTACCCGCATTTGGTCAAATTGATTTTGTCTATTAATGTCACTTTCTGTTAGTTTAGGTACAAACAGAAAATGTAAATTACTTTGTAGCGAAACCAATTCTTCCAAATGCTTCGCATTCACAATATGTGTGGGTAAATTGTACTTAACGACAGTTTTATCCGATAATCTTAGAAACATGGCGGACCAATCAAAATGTTTCAAAACCGAGTTTCACGTGGCGTGACTCTGCTTGGAGGGTCTCTAATTTTCGCCTGATGACAATTTATGTTTCTTTCAATTTACGGTGAGATCTACTTACGTAGTCCCACCTTTCAAAAATTTAGATTAAGAATGCGGTCCTAACCTAACTAATCCTAACTATTTCTAATGACTAGCAAATGAGATTCTGAAGAGATTCTATTTATATTCTGAAGTTATAACCAATTGTGTGTATTTTTGTATACGAGAAATAATTTATGTTTATCTCCATCTCTTGTAAACTTTTGAAAACTAATATACAGTTACATATATACACACACATTCGCACGCACGCATGTACGCACACGTGCGCGCGCGCACATATGTATATCTGTTATTGTAACAAAGGACATACGAATATATTCTCTCTCTGTGTGTTTATTGTTTATTAAACATGATTTTAGATTTTTGAGCAAATGAGGCACATCTACAATTATGAAAAGTTTTCGATCGGGATCGAGAGGATGTTGAATGGAGTTAGAAACAGTAGCGTACTTTCCAGCCTGTACTCCAAATGCTCTCCATAAAGCCTGATTGCTAGCCCCCATATCCGAAGTGATCGAATTACTCGCAGACCTATAACTTCTGCTTGTTCAATAATCTGTAAAATTATTGGCTTTAAGACAGCGCCATCAAAACCGTCACTCGTAAAATAATACCCAATAATTTGTTTCCATCTGCATGCAACTCCACTTAACATAAAAACCATGCCATGCGACGCGGATCTCTTTCTGAATACCTTTGTATTCAGGAAGAGATACACTCCCAATATATGATTGGGTAACGTTATCAAACTGAGTTCCTGGGGTAATGCTCATTTCGTCAAATAAATTACATTCTTTATCGACTTCTTCGAAGGAAGAGATTTTCAATTTCAAGAAATTGAAAAGGTTGGAATTAATTCCGCTATTGAATTTGAAATTTTCTAATTTCCTTTGTAAAGTTCTAATCCCTGGTAGAGGAATTTTGTGCCCAC
Organism: Crematogaster levior; assembly: GCA_901521435.1. NCBI lineage: Eukaryota > Metazoa > Arthropoda > Insecta > Hymenoptera > Formicidae > Crematogaster > Crematogaster levior. The sequence goes on along the minus strand of CABEGB010000603.1, from coordinate 358,984 downwards.
GAAGATCCTCATAACCTTTGGTTCCGCAAGAAAATCGCAGTTGAAGCTGTATGGTTTGTCTAAGCCTTTACTTTTTCCCTACCCTGAAGAACTTCTATTTAGTCTTTGGTGAATATTTGACGCAAAGATTGCAGCAGATCTCTATACTTTGCACTATTCGCTTTCTGCTGTCTGGACTTCTTTAAACCGACTTTTGCGATAAGCACTTGTTTACGAAAAGTACGTAGCTTTTCACGCTGCTTGCCAATCACTTTATTTTGTTGGACTATTATTTGGCTCTGTTTTTTTAACATTTTTGCCATGTTCCTCATTTCTTTTTATCCCATTCCACTCCATTATCATGTTCGACTTTCCTAGAAATATTGCAAAAGATTAAGAAACGATTAGGACATGATACTGCGCAGAAAGTGAGACATTACTTAGAATTAACTTTATTAACTTTGAATTCAATTAAAGTTATAATAATATAAAAAAAGAGAAAGACAGAGAAAGAAAGAGAGGTATTCAAAGTGAAAAAGACAAATAAAAAAAGGTTAAATTGCTAAGTTAAATAAACAGTCAAGAAAATGAAAAAGGGAGAAAAAGAAAATAATAAAATAAACAAATACAAGAAGCATCGGAACAGCGGATGGATGGTCCACAGGTCCGAGTGCAATACTGGGTATATGTGATTGTTGATCTGTTGTTATTCGTGGAGTCTTGGATGCGAGTGTCAGCGTATTATCGATTAAAGAAGCTGCAGGTACTATAAAATTCTTTTATCTGGAAATAACTAAAAACAGAAATATTTCTTCTGTACTCTAATTATTGAAATTTACCTTTTGTGCATCAATGCCGAAAATCGTTGGTGTGGCAAAGCATTTTAATTTTTGTTTCCCATCGATACGATTATTTTCCTACATGTTATGTTCGAAGTGGATCTAAAATAGAGAGTATTCATTATATTTTAATCCAGTATAATCGAATTTTATCCATGCAACATACAATTAACAAAACGATGTAACAATAACACAACAACGAGAGGCAAATATCATATTGCTAGAAAAAAAGGCTCTAAATTTTGAACATTCATTAAACATCCGATTACACTATCATGTCATCGGAGACAGTTCAACACCAAATAATATAATATAATATAATAAATTATTATAATATAATTATATAATATTATAATAATTAATAATATAATAACCCAGATAGCACACTGTATTCGTTAGAAGTTGAAAAAATATTCAGTAAAAGAGGAGAACGTCACAAAAATGAATTCATTTACAGACTCTTTTTAAACAACTTTGTGGATTTAAACTGAACCGAACTTTTATTAAGCTTTTAATGAATTCATTTTTGGCAACGTTCCTTGAATTCATTAATATAATATATTATACATTATAATATTTTCACCTCTTCACTATTAATATATAAATTACATTTTTACTTACTTCGCATAAATAGGAATTATTATTAGGGAACCATCCTTTTCCGGCAACATTTTTCGCCTATTCAGCACGTCGAACCGGATCTCGAGGGAAAACTTTCATAATCCCTTTTCACTGCTGTTATGGTAATTAAATGCTGAACAACCAGGCATTTTTTGATTTTTCGAAATAGCGTAAATAGATATAAACTTGGCTGCGATTGCAGCGATGATTATGCGATAACATGCGATGATGTTAAAATTAAGTGTACCATGCACGTAACTGCAACTATCCCCTTTATTTTAGATGAAAAATGATGGACAAAATGACGGAAAAATGACGGACAATCAAAATGCTTCAAAATCGGGAACATTGGGAACATAGGACGTGGCGTGACTCTGCTTAGAGAGTCTCTAGCAAAAATGAACCGGTAAATTTAGATTATTCAATTTTCTTTTCTTGATAACACTATTTCATAGTGGATGGACTTGTTCAGGCTGAACTTTGTTTAGTTATGTTTACACGTTTAACGTCGACACATAATTTCATCAGTCAAATATTTAGAGAGTTTTATGAATCATGTAAATCGTCGCATAAAGTCACTTGCTTTTTTGTAGAAAAGTTTGTAACGCTATTAAAAGATAGTCATATTATGAACTGCCACAATATACAATATAAAATTGCAATTTGCTATGCGAAATTCAGATTAAAGATAGCTTGCAAAAAATGAATCCTTCGAAATAAAACGTACGATAGCAAATCAATGGCAATGCACAATACTGTTAAATGATAAAAATATTTTCAAACACAACATTGTCTTGGTATCATTTTCTTAATAGACATGTTAATTATTGCAGAAAATAAATGTTAAAAACGAATATATACAATTACTTTATATTATGTGCTTCTATTCATTTTATTTCATTTCATAAAACTACTTTGTACAACCATTTCATAAAAGTACACGTCATATAACCTATCTCCACATTTTTCGTAAATCTATTTCAGAAAAATGTAAAAAGTCATTTATAAATACATAAGTGTTTCATAAATGTTATATGTATTCCTAGTCTCGATAGCCTTGAATAATTTGAATTCATGACGTCACAAGAAGCAATTTGATAGGCGGATAGACATATTTGACGAAACATAGCGGACTAATCAAAATGCTTCAAAACCGAGTTTCACGTGGCGTAATTCTGCTTAGAGGGTCTCTAATTTTCGCCTGATGACAATTTATGTTTCTTTCAATTTACGGTGAGATCTACTTACGTAGTCCCACCTTTCAAAAATTTAGATAACGGAGACTATCTATGTCTAAGTATTTCTAGTGAGATTCTGCAAATGAGATTCTGCAAATGAGATTCTGAAGAGATTCTATTTATATTCTGAAAGTTATAACCAATTGTGTGTATTTTTGTATACGAGAAATAATTTATGTTTATCTCCATCTCTTGTAAACTTTTGAAAACTAATATACAGTTACATATATACACACACACCCGCACGCACGTATGTACGCACATGTGCGCGCGCGCACATATGTATATCTGTATTGTAACAAAGGACATACGAATATATTCTCTCTCTCTCATTATATTTAAACGAATTAAACTCTTTAGACTTAAAAAACATCTTAAAAATTTATAAATCGTTAACTTTTTGTATATATAGATATTTAATATATTTATTATATTTAAGATATTTAATATGAAATGCGTTTCATATGGAATTTTATTAACTTCCTTATTATTTATTACATGAAAAGAAAACTAAATAAAAGAATTACAGGGACTGTAACATACATTAAAAGAATAACATAAGGGAAATCAAGACACAAATAATCAAAAACGTGAACACTTTCTTATAATTGACGAAAACAGAGAGAGAGAGAGAAAGATACAACTATTTTTAAAATAATTGGAAATTTTTATATAAATTTTCCAAAATTTTTTAATATAATCTTTCACCTAATACAACATGCAGTAACAGTTTTGACATAAGATGCAAAAATCTTACCACGAAAGTGAAACTTGTTTTCTCGACTCGCAATTTCTCTTTCTGTATCTCTATCTTTTTTTTTTCTTGATCGTGGCGTTTGCGAGTTCTCTCGTACTCGTACCTATAATAGAAATATCAGGCGACCTGCGGCGATACTGACAGAATGAATAATTGACGTAGTGGACTCTCATCGAGCAGAGAAAGAATCAACCCAAAAGTACTACCATATGTCAGAGCGCTCGAGGAACCCCCGAGAGGTTTTACGCTCTTGGTTTCCATTTAATTATTGAACCATCCTTTTTCTTTTTTGCGCTGCAAACTCTTGTATATTTTTTTTAAGTATACGTGCTTGAACTATTATTACAAAACAAAAAAATGGTCATTGAATCACGAATAGAGAGAAATATAGATAGAGAAAAAGAAATTTAACGCACAAGAAATTATTAATACATAATTCAATTTAAAAAAACGTTTTCTTCTTTTTGACTACTGTGTAAGCAACGATAGAAGCATCGGAAAGATTTGACGAAGCCAGGTGACAGAGTGAATGGTCGATGGTACAGCAAGGCGGAAACAAAAATCTCCGTAAAACTATTTTTGTCGACACGGTGATACTGGATACACACACTTTTTTTACGACTAGCAAAAATATTTCACGCATGCGAAAGAAAAGTGCAAAAAAATAGACAGGGCAAACATGATAAAGGGATCCAAGAGATTCATCGCGTGTATTGTAATTTTATTGCTATATTCTTCTATTCCGTTGTATAAATTAAAACAGTATTATATATGTACATCGAACGATTCGATGATATCCTTCAGTATGAATATTTTTTTCTCCCGAATACACCTTTTAGAGACACATTTTTCTGGCCGATTCGAACGCACGGAAAATAACTCTTGTTATTGCGATACTCGATAGCCATGGTAACAGTTAAACAACAGGATACCAACTCGAAAAACGCTTCCGATATTCAGTTTATATTTTTTCAAGAATTCACATATGACAGCCGTTCGTCAGGGTTGAAACTTGCAATATATCGCGATGTGCGATATATCGTGGCTAAGAATATTTATCAATTATATTAGAGCCGTAGACAGAATAAATTGTCCACATTAACACAAAAAATATCTAGATCCGGTATGATAGAGTCGATCGAGCCATTCTCGGAACCGATCGTTTGCGTTTTCCATGCCTGATCGCCGTCATCAATATCACGCAAACATACCTCCGATATTTAACATCGAGCACGAGTTATAGCTTTCGACGATTCGCAAACGATATTGCACACGCACGTCGTAATTAATAAGCGCGTGGTTACACACTTCTACCTGGTAATTGGGAACATCAGTTTGCGCGCTTAGAGTCCTGGAATTAATTTATCATTCGGTAGCAATGTAAACGATATTGAAGTGCTGTCGACTCGTCAACGATTATAATTTGCACGGGGATTTGTGGCGAAATGCGGAAACCGGCGGCGAAAAACAAACGAAACACTGCAAGCGGAGAATATAACAATAATGTATGATAATAAAAGATAAAAATTTGTGTATATCCTACCTCTTGCCCAATCACATTGCCATTTAATTAATGTGAAATAATCTGGACTGGAAATACTGGAAAAAAATATCATTACTCTATCATACATTTCAAATGATATATTTCAATAGTTCAAATGAAATTGAACTATAAACTATTGAACCATTAAATTAATTACCTATTAGCAAATAGATTTTGTATTACATGTAGAAAATATTTTCGCGATAATATAACCGCTGCAAATAATAATAACAAATGTTCAATATGCAGCAAAGAATAGAGCGACCGAAGAAAGTAAATCTATAAGTTATTTTTTGCTGTCTTTAAAATGCATTCTTTGTGATTTGTAAAAAAGAGGAAATTTTGATGCTTCTCAATTTATTGTTCTTCATTCTTGAAATTTGAGAAAATTGATCAGATCGATTTCACGATGCAGTTGAATGTTGCAAAGTTGCGAGAGATGTTTCAGGATTCAATTTCGCATTGTATATAAAGCTGCTTTCTACCCCAAAGATGCTCCGCGTAAAGGAGCATCACTAACTACGTTAATATCGGTTTCCAGCGGCAATTGAGCGAGCTTCGCTGTTGCACATTGCCACTCGATGACGAGAGGGAAGGGTCCATCTAAATATAACGTTTCAGCGAGGGCTCGCAGATATCGAGGCAATCCTGGATAATATCGATCTTCGAATCGGCGTGTTGGCGATGTACGGTACTTGTGAAGGGTACGATACCTGTCGAGAGGAGAGAAGGTAGATATCCACGGTGGGATAGACCGCTTTCGGTTGATAACGACTCCTCGGAGCAGCGACCGAAGCGATTCGATCAGCTGACTTCTCTCGACAGGTACCGGCGAAAGTTCAAACGCACCAGTCGTTGATTAAAAATAAATAAAATTCAGGATTTATATTACAAGATTTGTATCACAAAATACAGGAGCGATATGCAAAACAAATGGGACAAATTATGAGAAACTTGTAATTTGGGAATATTTTATTTTAACATAATCACAAATACAATTTTCTACATAAAGGTAGTTTATGATTATAAAAAAATAAATATTAAAATAATAATTTACATTCTTTGTTTAGAATATGAATTTTTTAGTGGATAAATTTAGATCGAAAAGCGTAAGTAATGGAACTTATAAATGTAACAGATATTACAATTGAAACTGCTCTCTACCGGCTGCTGTTATTATTTACCGATAGCAGGGAATTTGTATTCTTCCCCGATGATAATTTGCAATAATTTATAATCTCTTTATACCTAGAACTCGATTTAATAATGTAAATAAAAAAGAGCAAGTGTAAACTTTTGTATATATAAAAATTAATTAAATAAAGTTTGTTATGTCAAATGATATTTTATTATAATAGATAATGGCTAAAATTTTATCACAAAAATTAAAATTAATTAAAATAGATGTGCCTAAATACTCTTATATATTATTATAATAATATAAGCATCATTAACATTAAATAAAATTTAGCAAAGTTTACTTCTATTGCATTTGTTACACAGCAATCTTGCTGTGTAAAACGTAGATTTAACGCTGCAAGATGTCACTACCAGTGTGCAAGTCATCGTTTATTTTTTCCTTCACTTGTTAAACAAAAACAATTGTTGAACTTGCATCCTGAGTTTGATTTATTCGCTAACAATAAATTCTACATACCTACACTCTGAATATGAGGATGTACGGAATGCGAGGATTACGGTGATCTTGTAGCTGTAAATTTCATTTCCGCAAAGCTCTCGGTCGATAGAGCGAGCACGGCGAACGAAAGGTCTTTTGTACAAGCTTAAGTAATTGAAAGCGTTGTCCGTAATTGGAAATGCCACCCTCTGGTCAGCCTAACGCGACGTAACGCTCGCTTCTGACCGTGTGAGAAAATCGTTACAGCTCACCGACGGGACATCGTAACATGCACGATGCATCAACGACGAGCTTGCACACAAAATTAAGATGCGGCCAGCGGCTCGCGAGATTTCCGAGAGCTGCGTGAGGCGAATTTACTTCAATTTGGAAAACGGTGGATTCGAAATAAAAAGCGCGAGCAAAAAAAACGTTCTTATTTGCTGTAACGCTTTCAATCCTCACAGACGATTCACGAGAAACTAGAGATTTCACCAAACATCGCTGTATTTTACTCGGTAAACAACTTAAAGAAAACAAGACTAGCGCAATATTTCCCTGCTAATTTTGCACTTTCTGACGATATATTGAACGTTTAGAACTGGTTTTAATGATATTCCTGAAGACAAGCTAATTGTCGATCAAAGTTTTTCTTCACTTGCGACGAAACATTATTATGAAATTATTTATAATTACCATCTTTATCTCTCTCAAATCCAAATGAATATTTTAATTAAAATTTTTAATTAAATTTTTTTATGATTTGATAATTACTGTTTATTATTTATTATTATTGCTGTTTATTAATATTGATTAATATTGTATTAATATTGATTATGCATTTTTTTTAAATATGAATTTTATAAGTATAAATTTTTAGAATTTTAAATAATAATTTTATAATGTTAAAATATTTATTGCATACATTATGTATTGATAGGTGAATTAATTTTGGATATTTTCTTCAAAAGAGACAGTTTAAATTTGAAAGTTAAAAGCATTAAAAAATTTATTGATTTTTGCAAATAGTTTATTCTAAACATATTTTGTAAAAGATACGTCAGACCCAACGTAATCAAAATATCATCGGAGTCATAATTTAGCAATGGTAATCAATCGCGAGCGTTTAGTGACGCACGCATTTAGCATATTTATGACGTGAGTACAAAAAAAAAAGAAACAAAGTCGAAAATATATTTGTAGAAATCCATCGTGTTCTAACAAAATTATGCACGTTAATTTTGTCGTCTTTTTTTAAATTGTTTTTATGACATAACTGTGTGCATGTTCTTTATTTCATTTGATGCATGAGTGCAAAGAGAAGTCATGAGACTGAACGATGTAATGAATCATATGATGCATGAGAAATCGACTCTGTCAGCGCTTTCGAGGTATTTGCATAGATAACTCAATAGCTGGAACTTAAGACTCGTGTAAGCAAAATTAAGTAGGTGCGTACTAAGTGACTTGTGATATTGCTACGATAAAAATAAGGACATTTGTTGCGTCATTTCAAGGAATTAAAATTCCGTAAAGTTTTTGATGGTTAAAATAATTTTTGGTTCGCTTAGAAAAAATAATTATTTTGAACGAGATATAATTATCATTTTGTCATTTTGAAGACTGTCTTCAGCAGATCCATTTCTCTTTCCACATTTAATCCTAGGTGAAAATAACCATTCCTCGAGTCGTCATTACTTTTCGCTTTGTCTCATTTCAACTGACACTATTCCACGGGGACTTTAGAGATGCAAAAACGTCACTCTAGCATGCACATGATGATCTGCTTGTGCAACTGTGGCGTATCGCACACGTGTCTCTTACGCGTGCGAACGAATTAAAATAAATTGTCACGTTACGATCTGCTGTTCGGATAAAAAAAAAACACACATTTTTTCAACGTGGGTTCTTCCAACTATTTTTTGTTATCACCTGTGTAAATGCAGCCTTGAAAAAATGTTAAATAGGAATTAATAAAGAACATTCCGCTGAAGTTACGTTATATTATTAATATATTAAAATGTAAGAATCTTTTCTTTGCCAGTGATGTAAAATTCAAAGAGGAAGGACAGTAACTGACAACAAACTGGCAGAATTGATGTGTTGGTTGAACGTTATTTATTGATTCTACGTTTCGACCATGGGTTTTGGTCCTTATCAAGGATTAGACTAATGTTCGTTGTCACCAGCGACAGACGTCTTACACGTCTATATAATTTTTAACAAAATGTTACTTAAAAACACATAGTTGTGTCATCATGTTTTCTACCGAATTAATTGTAATATATACTTGATAAGGACCAAAACCCATGGTCGAAACGTAGAATCAATAAATAACGTTCAACCAACACATCAATTCTGCCAGTTTGTTGTCAGTTACTGTCCTTCCTCTTTGGATTAATATATTAATATTTTAACTGATTTATCGAACTGAAATTACTAGTCACCTATAACATTTATTAGTCTGCTAACATATAAGAATTTTTAACGAGTATAATAATTTTAGTTGTAATTTTTTAAAATTCGAATAACGTAATTACATTGACGACACAAGGGATATTATTGATAATATAATTTTATTATCAATGTTGTTTTTTCCTCGAGAAAAAGGAAGCAATTTAAAAAATAACAAATATAAAAATGTTACGATGTACCAATACCAATCACAAACTAGAGCTTCAATGAGCAAAAAAGCTACGACGAAAAAAATTACATTTGATGTGTAAATTTTTAATTACATTACGGCGTTACATTTTGAACATTGAGGCACGGTTGAGAAACCTTTGCACACAATGTGCCAGAGAAGAACAAAAAGGTTTCGCCTCAGTCAGCCCGGCTCTTGTACGTACAATCCCTTTAACGGAGGCTCACGAGTGGATCGAACGTCGTGCATGTCGGAGGTTCTCGAGATCGCATCTGTTCACGAAGGCGCCCTCACGTGATATCATCGCTGTAATGTCATATATACGCAGCGTGATACATACGACCCCTTATGCCGTATCGAACGTATCTAATATTCTCACTTTTGACGTGCCTGATTCGCAAGACGAGAGAACTCCGCGTATTTTCTGTACTCCGGTATACCAAAGCCAAAATTTTCGACGCACGTTAGAGATGTCTATGATATTATTTTGCCTAACACAAAGAACGTGTCCCACGTAGACGTAACGTGAGAATCAAATTAAATTAACGCTAAATGAATCTACTATCCAGAAAAAGGGAGAAAGATAGGGAGTTTTATCTTTGATGGTAAATGATCCCATAGATCTTTACATTAATCTCATAGATCTTTACATTAATCCCATAGATCTTTCTTAGTAGACGCGTTCTGCACGTCTCTTGCGAATAAAGGGGAGGAAAGTGAGAGTTACGAAGATTGCATTTATTTCTCCGGGGATCTGTAATTTTGTACTGTATTGTTGGCACGTAAATAAGGAGTGAAACAAATAGATAATAAAGTTACGTGTATACGCGTGTACAGGATACCCCAGTTTCCGCGAACTTCCCTCTATATACGGATTCTTGGAGCAAATTGAAGTTGATTTGTTTCTTAACAAAAATAGGCCACCGATTTTATCGAATTATGGGCGATGGAAAATTTAAAGAACTCGAGAGAAAAATGTCAGCAAGATAACGAAAGTTTATCGTGATTCAGTTTCAATCTTACAAGTATATCTGAATTCCATTTGCCTATTGAGGGAGATACTTGAAACACACTGTTATGAAATCTGAACAGCGATCGGTTCTTGAAAATTGACCGAAGAATCTAAAAGTGAAGGATTGATCTTCCCATAATTCTCTTTATTATATTAACGACAAAGTTTCATTTTCTAAGATTAATTTCTGACTACGGCCCTGCTACTCATATCTCGCACTTGCGCAAATAGTTATTTATATTCCAGTTTCTAGACTATTAATTATATTCGGCACTATCTCAACATCCTAGATAATCAGAAGAATTACTCTGCTCCCAGAAAAAAGATGACCATTTAATGTCGCACTTTTCTTTTTTCAATTTTTTGAAAAAGTGCATTTGACGACATAAATATGTCATACAGGCTAATAAGTAATAGGGAAAAAAAACTTACTTAACGTAAGTCATGATTATTATAAACGAAATATACAATTAACGAGTTTTCGAAAAAAGAATATCGGTTAATAAACCTGTATGCTCATGTGCATAATCGCGTGATTTTTTTTTAATTACGTTACAGCAACAGCTCTACTTTTATATGAAAAATGTATGAAGTAAAATTCATTACGCCACAATGGATATAAAGATTAAAGAACAATACACGCTCTCACGACCATTGTATAAATTAAGAACGGTTTGCTTCTAACATTTCGAAAAGCCAATGTATGCATGTCTATTATTAACTTCTTTTACAACAAATATTCCTTGTTGCTGCGAGTATCACGTGGCGTGGCTTTCTTTTCTCGCTGACATAACGATTAGTATCACGTGCATGCTTAACAGATCGATACAATGTGAAGAAATAAAATGCCTCGAATGTCCTCAGTTAACTAATGTGTAATAATTCGTCGAGGAAGGACAAAGAGGAAAAGACAAAGGTGTTGTAGCAATTTCAAGAAGCGTAAAAAAAGATAAAAAAAAGAAAGACCCTTTCTTTCCTTCGCAAACATTTCTACGACAAGCACACGCACCTTTTACATAGCCCGAGAGTTTTCGTGTGCCAGACACTCGTAATTACATTTGCTTAAGATCCAATCGGATAAACTTCAGAAGAAGAACTTCACGGCGTGGTGATCTTTCTTCCTCGAAGAGACGAATCGCGGACGAGAGATTGTTGAAGATTAAAAGCCGTCATACTTCGATAACAATCCGACGTAGGGTTGAAAATTGATGTTACAAGAACAAGATTGAAGAATTAATTCGAAATATTTTAGTCGATGATAAGAAAGTCCCACCGCCGTGTATACTTCGAATCAACGGATACAATTACAGTGTCGCCTCGCGATACAGCATTATAATATTATTGACAATTAATTCGCAATGACAAACGTGAGCGCTCGATTAATGACGCGTTAATAACGAGTCGCTGAGCCGATTAAAATCACGATTCGCCGCGAAATTGTATAATCGCTACCCGGAATCGTCGCGACGTAACGCGATTAAGCTTAACGCGAGCCGGCGAATTAAAATCACACCGGCGGTGTGTTATTGAGGCGACGTGTCGAGCACGAATATTCGTGTCTCGCGATTTGGACTTTGCATTGTTAATGAAGTTCTGATTAATCCACGGTGAGCGGTCGAGCGGACTCTCGGAATCTCAGCAGAGTTCAGAAATAATTGATGAATATCGAGCGCGTTCCTATTGTATTGTTAAAGAGAAAAATGAATGTGTGTGAATTTTTTTTTCTGATAAATTTTTGACGCGTATTTTTACATCCTCTTCCGTACGAGATCAACAACGTCGACTCGCCCGGAGAGGTGGTGGCTTCGGCTGCGGAGATGGCTTTCGCCATTAGAGCGAGATGTTAATTACTTAGCGTGACACCGGTGCGCTTGATGTACTTCATCAATTAAAGCACGTTGTTACTTCGGTGCTCTCCGGTACCGCATTATTATTTTTATCAACATTTTATCATCTTTTTTTTTTAATCGTTTCTACCTAGACGGATAAAGGCGTGAAAATTATCGAGACATGCGAGAGATTAACCGGCGCGCATCTCTTTGGAATTGACACGATTGTGTCTCGCCGATTCGCACACGATCGCCTTTATCTAACGTCTAACCGACCGCGTCGGCCGATTATAATTTCGAGAAGCTATGATAAATTTAGATAAAACGGTCACAAATCATGAATCTCGACCGGAGTGAGAGCGGTTTCGCGGTGGCATTTCGTAGAGGAGAGATATCTTTCTCTCTCTCTCTCTCTCTCTTTCGCTCGCGCTTTGTCTCTCGTTCGACCGTATTGGGTGTCGTAGGAATTTTAGAGGGCTGAGAGGTGACGGCGACGGCAGCGGCAGCGCGATGCTTCTTACGTCGGCGCGATAAAGCGCGCTTCAAAAGAGGAGGCCGAGGAGTTTGGTGGGGTCCGGGATTGACGTCATTCGATGACGTCAAGCAGGGCCGTATAGAGAGTTCGTGGGAGCCACGCATATCGAACTGCAGCCTTCGATAACCTTTTTCCCTATTTCTCTTCGAGAAATCAGTATTTCTACTATAATACGCGACGTACGATCCTACACCGAGGTAACATATTGAGACAAAAAAAATCCATTTTCTCTGCGTTTATATGGAGATTCGTGTTGCACGTGCTCCTCTCGGAAAATCCAAATGAGCGTGAAATTGTGTTACACTATTAAAAGAAGCGAAATCCTTTATAGTTACAAGGGAAGATCCACAATTTTTATTTCCCTCTTCGGTATAATTATCTTTCAACATGTTATGCTCGAAAGATGGATATTTTGTTAGAACGATGCGAATATTAAGCATATAATGCGTGCTCTTCGAACTCGAGAATTTAAGATCTGTACGAAAGTTGCTGTCGTAAACAGGAAATTACAAGTCTACCGTGAAAAAAAAAACCTAGAGAGGTCAATGCCGCGTCAATTAACCTAACATAGTTCCGTTTAATAAACACTTGCAATTGCAAGAAACCGTTAACGTTTCCCCCGCTTTTCCAGTCCAAGCAATCCGCCGTTATCTCGTTCCGCGACGGAACAAAAATTTTGGAGAACCCCACTCGTTTCGCGCTTTGTCCCCGGCATGTCGCGGACATTTGTTTTGTAAAGAGGCTCTTTTCGCCACGTTCGAATTTTTTCCGCGACAAGCCGGCCGGGTAATTGAACATCACGGCCATGCTACTCGAGGCTGGTTATTTATTCAACGTGCGGCGAAAACCGTAATCGCCCGCCGAGTGTTTGTAATGCGATAATGCCGTCGACACGGCACGGCGTTGGTGTCTCTTCGACTCCGTCGCTCGAGGCGATGATTCACGAAATTATTGCCGCGACTTTACGACGGTCACACGTTTCCCCACGGCGGAAATAGCCCGCGATGCGCGCGAGTGAATTTCATTTGTTATTTTGTGGTATGGGACAGTTCTAAAAACGCTATGATTTAAAGGTGTAGCGTGATGCGCAGGTTCAAAAGTCAAAGAGAGAGAGAGAGGGATTATTTTTTTATTTCGGCAATAAAGCAGACACCATATATACATATCCTTTACTATTAAATGATTTTTTTGCAGATTGAAATGTAAATTGAAAGATTTAGTTTAAATGAAATCAGATAGAAAATTAATTCAAGCTGACGTTAACATATATGATAATATGTCTTTAACGCAAAGAATAATTATAAATCAAACTCTCGTTTCCTCGTATTCCGATTCCTATAAGCCATCAATACGACAACCACTTTACACTTTTTACATTTACTTTAATATATATCGCATTTTGAGAATAAAAATATAATTTTACCAATTATTATCTTTTTGCCTTACGTCCCGAGTGATTATAAGAGTCTTTCAAAATCTTTCCTAATAATTATTACTTTTATCAAGACGATGTTGACAGCTCAATATAGTTTCTAGAAAAAAAATGGCATGTAAAAATAATTTGTACATAAATCAAAGTAAGTGTACGTATCGATATAAATAGGAATGAAAATAGGAATGAAGACAGGAATGAGGGGCATAAAATATACATTGAAATACGGAATTTATTATGCGCTGGTGCGCAAGTACAGCTAAAGGTTGAGGAGTGCGAGTCTGTTAAATTAAAAATATAATAGCTCGCGACCTCGGCGTGCAGCATATTCAGCCAGAAATTACCCTCGTAAAAACATATAATGACGTGCGGCGAATAGAAAGCCAAGCGCGTTCACGGTCACGATTATTACATAATAATAAGTTGTTTACCCATGGCTGGCGTGCGTATTAAATCGGATTAGAGATTAGGGGAGCTCGATCGTTCCTACAGTTACGCATTAATTAACATGTAAGTTCCTTACAGTTGGCCGTAACCCGAAGGCACCGGTACATATTTTTCTTTATCACAAAAAACCGCGAGTATTTAAAAAATAAATGTAAAACTTGGAAAATACACACAAAATTGCTTGCGAGTATACATAAATGTTACAGACCGTCGTCTTTTGGTTATCGCAATAGTTTTGTGAAAGCAGATAGATATTTCTAGTTGTCTAGATCATATTTGTGCTCTTCTTACACATTTACGTTTATCTTCTAATAGCGGATATTAAAAATCGTCTTTTCTAAAAAAGTTTGCATAAATTCGCCTGCTTATTAGCAGTTTCTTGTTAAGAATTTCTTATCAATACAGGTCTCGTGTCAGTCTCACTTATATACATATGCATACGTACTCCTTACATATTTACGTACTATCTCTCAAAAAGTGCCTCGTTTCAACTCGACAATTTTAATTATAGATCAGAAATTGCATACGCTTGTTCCGCGGACGTCACGACGTTTCCACAATTTCCATTGCCTTTTCCGTCAATGGGTTTTCGGTGTATACTATCTCCGCGTACTTCGGTAGTTTTCATCGTGACGCATTCCGGTCGCATTTACGCAGAAGACACGTCGATACGAAACGCCCAATGACGCTCGTCACAGACGGCGAAATCGAGTATACGAACGCCGGGTTGAATTACAAAATACACCGTTAAGTTAACAGCGTGTTTTACGTGTTTCTCACTCATACGACTCGCCTCGACACACGAAATCACGCACAAAAGTCACATTTACACATCCGTTCATCTCGACCTGCATCTTTTTATATCTCCCGGGACACACAGAGTGTCCCAAGAACTTTCGACCGTTCTTTTCCTACAATTCTTTGCTCTCTGTAACGCCAATTGTGTAATTTACCCTCGTGTAAAAGGCCGAGTTACAGAAAGGTCTACTTTTGAAATGACTTTGAGATGACCGTAATGAGGAGCAGATAACTATTCCTAGTACGGCAAATACATGCGTGCATGCGTCCCCGTTTGCGTAAGACGACGTAAATTGCACACGCCGAAACGAAAATAGGCGAACGCGCCGTAATCTTAAGTTCAATATCAACCGTTCTAATACCCGGCAGATAAGATCGTATTTTATGTGTGCGTCATTGCTGACATAACAGCGTGCCTTGGGTCACGCAGTGCATGAAAGTGCGCTGCGATGCTGCGAGCGACGAGAGGATTGACAAATATCCGAGAGCAGTGAAAATTCCCGACGTTGTTTAGAGAAAGGAATACATCTGCGAAACTTCCGCGTTGGCAGAGAAATCACACGAAGACGAGATCTTGACGTCGAGATCTCAGCTGGTACAGTAATTAATATCTTATCGTATAAATATTGATTGCTAAACGACGGTTTACATTATCATCGCATCACAGTTTTATGATTGGCATAACTACTTCCTGCCATTTTGCCTCGTCGTGACGTCAAGTAGAATCGTGAAGAAAAACCGTGCTCCTAATTCTCTTTTTACTGTTACTTCACTACCGGTTTCTTCCAATATAATTACTGTTATTCGTCGCGCCGATCGTCTTCGGCACACGAAGGTGTCTCTATCTCTCTCGGCGTTTCGTTCCCGTTCGGACTAGAAGCTGTCGCGCTCTACGAGAATAGAAGTTCAATTCCAATAGCGAACAAAGGCGGTTTGTCAGACAAGCTCATTATTGGGTAATGCGATGAAAAAGAAACGGATAACCAGCGCGGTTCTCAATTGCATAATCGATGATGAAAGGCGGATACTGTTGTATGGACATTGAGCACGCGCTCTTCAACATATACGCGGTGCCTTCCTTTCCTTGATTTTACCCGGAGCGAGTGTAATTGAACCGAGCAAGCAACCAACGAACTTAGTTGAGAAATCCTATTGAAATTCCTCGGTGTTCTTCCATTCTATCGACTTTTAATCAATTTCCCCTTTCTCACGGCTAAACATTTTTAAAACTTCTTGACTTTATTGCTATCGCGCGATATTGATGAGAAGGGCGAAGGGAATATTATTATAATTGAAAATACGAATTCTATGAAAACTATTTCGTTTTCGTCAATTTCTTGCGGCTGAACACTTTTAGAACTTGCGACGACTTCTTGGCCGGATATTGACAGCAGAGATGTTATTGTAATTGAAAATATGAATAAGAAATTCACCGGTATGTATATGTACATTTCATACGTCAACTTTTCACGTCGATGCTCTTAGAACGTCCGGCGGAACATCCTTAGCAAGAGTCTCAGAGGAAATAGACATAAAAGTAGGACAAATCTCTCTCTCCCTCTCTTTCTTTTTCTATCTACCTGGCTTTCACATTGCTTCCGCATGAAACTTCATGGAGCGTCAAAAACCGACAGATTCCGCCGCAACATCGTCGTCCTATTGATTTATCGAAGTTCGCTTGCGTGCGAGCGCGAAATCAAGCCGAATCCGACCTACGACAAATGGAGATGCGTAGGCGGTACAGGGTCAGGTTGAAAAGGAAGAAGAGAGAGAGGAAAGGAAGAGAGCTTGAAGCGGAATTCAAGTCTTTCGCATGTCGACGAGCATTACGTTCGCCGGACTTGCTTGTCGCGAACGTAATGCTGAACGTCCTTCCCTCGTGACGACAGTGACGAAGGAAGCCACTCTCTTCTTCCCGACCTTGCCTTGGCGATACCTATCGATTCCACTCGACCATGAAGATTCCGAAGAATGTTCGCCCGGGATGGTAAGAGTGCGTATCGAGTTCGACCTATGATAGGAGAGTGCGTACACACCGCGGCGTGGGTGCATGGAAAATGAGTTTCCCACGCGTAATAAATACGATTAATATTCCCGGAATGTACTTTGCATATAATCGTCGAATTCCGAGAACACTTCGTGTCACATCGAGGGCACGTGTCGTGAAAAAGAACATTATTTTTAGAAGTGAAAAAAATTCTTTCTCGTTTTTTCGTATTACAGTATAAAAATGATTGGAGCACCTACTAATTTACTTTCTTACTCTCGAATTTAATATTACACATTTGTAAGAAGAAAGAGGCTATTGATTTTTTTATATAATTTTTAATATTCTTTTCACGACGCGTTTTTCTTTCGTACAGTTGATTCGGAAAGTCTCACGACGTCTACTAAATGCTTGTCACACCATGATTATTTGAAGTTACACGACATATAAATGATTATTTGAAGTTACAAGACATATAAATATATTTGGTTTTAAATAAAAGTAATTTTTCATGAATATTATGTCAAAACGTTAATCTCGTTCATGTGACATTATATTTCCTCGTATGATAAAATATCGGAGAATGAAGGAACATCATATAACACATTCGATGCATTTCAAAAACTCAATTATAGTTTGCCGCTGATATTATAGCTTGAGGAAAAATTGCAGCGTTGACACGAATGTTTATATATAAAAGAAATTTTAAATAATATATTATGTTTTATATATATATGTAATCGATAGAAATTCCACGTGTAGAGGAAGATATTTGGAAAACGTAAACGTAACCTTTTACAAAAGATGTTCTATATGGATCCCCGAAAATTATGCAATACATTTGCAAGCAAATAGAATTTTCATAATTTAGAAAAATATATTTCAAAGCTATGAGTTTGTTTCGCAAAACGACGAACAAGGCAAACTGGAGCACGATGAGATTCGATTAGGGGGAACATCTGAAATAACCAATCTCTGCGAGACTCACCTGTGGGACGTGTCGTCTCGAAATAGCGCTTTATTGCGTGTCTGTAAAAACATCTACGTCTATCGTTTATGAGAAAGTAAAAATATAGGAGATCTACGGAACAAGTAGCGTCCCAACAATGTATTAGTATCGAAGAGACTCCTGACGAAAACGCCAGCGATTGACGTCAGTTTTCTAAAAAAAAAGAAGAATTTGTGTGGGGGACACCGATTAAAACCAGACGTGATCGTCATCAAATATCCTCAATCTTCTTTGAACCATGTTTTACTGACCGATCGGTAGATCAGAGGATCCAATGGCAATCCACAGCCTGCGTCTGTCTTAAGCAATTAGTTATTTAGCGCAATTATTTCATTAATTAAGGAGATTGAATAATGCTTCGGAGAATTCGCTCGATTTAAGATAACTGCTGCTAACGAGCCGAATGAGTTATTTATAGTATTTTTTCAATTATCTCGTTTCTGTTTCGTAATCATTATAATAAAAGATTGCAATTAATAAATGGACGGTTATTTTTAACAATGCAACTTTTGTCCGGCGCGTTATCTTATATTTTTAACAATCGAAGAAATCATTGCACTGTATGATACTTGAGCCGAGTACAATACACATTCTCTTTGTTCGATTTCGTAGATCGATGATCTCCACCGTTCCGCCTCCGCGCTCACTATAATTTCAGCGATTTACTGTGAAAACGGCGAAACGACTCTTCCGCACGATTGCGTTACATTCGATTTGTAAGAGGAGAACACCTGCGATTTCGACAAGGTAGACGTGAAACGTGGACTCTTACTTAATACAGCACGAAAATGTGCTGTAAATGCCGCGGAAAAGATCCCGAGCTTTGTTAACCCGAAGATATTCAGGCAACGTTTGTCGATGCAAGTTTTTTCGAGAACTACACAGATTTGGAATTATGATATTGGAATTACAATAGTAGTCTTATATGAGATACGTAAGTCATTTGAGACTTTTCCCTCTTAGAAAAATATTTGTCTTCTTTCAATACTTCTTACTCAATACAGAGAAAAAGTCGAATAATTCATTAACTTTAATGTATGTATGTATGTGTAATGTATGTATGTTTTAATAACAATCGAACAACCTAACATTTTTGATAGATTTGAAATTATTTAGAATAGTTTTATAGGAAATACGTTCACATTCGTTGAAAACTGACGAAAAAGTATTTGTCTTTTTTTTAATTATTAAATACAGACGAAGATTCCAATAATTACTACAGTTTAATCGTTCGAAAACTTATAAAGATCTTTCTTGGAAAGGTATCTTTATCTTTTCCATTATTAGATATAAGATACAAGGAATTTAATATGGTCGTAATACAGAAAAAAAATTTTACAACAATTTAACTTCAGTGTATATTTTTATAATAACAATTCAATTACCACATTTTTACAACATTATTACAACAGCTTTTGTTTTACACTCGAGAGGCGAGGAGAATAAAACACAGGTCGCATATAAAAGGCATTGATTTTCCGAGTCGGACGCGAGTCTGACTAATTCACGGTCACATCTAGTTAACGCGAGAAACGTGTCGCATTAGTGACGTGTGAGGGACGATCCTTTGTTCCGAGCGCGGTAATTATTGTTGAAGAAGCGTAACGCGTATAGACTGGTCCTCGCGCGTTTTCCTTGAAAATAGTACATCGTGTCGAAGTCATTGTGCACATTCAAAGCGGACGGATTCGTTCTACGGCATCGAATCCGCGCGACGTGCACACACGCTCGTCGACAAAAGTCCGTTGACGTCAATTAGTCCAAACAGTGAGAATCGCTCGCTGGCGCGACCGTGAATGAATTACCGGTCTTCCACGAAGTGAAACTCAGAAATCAACGAAAAAAAAGGAAATCCACGTATAAGTAGATCCACGTCGTACGTCTCCCCTTCGCCTTTACATTTCGCCTAAGCAATTATTCTTTCGCTTACGTCTGCTTCAACGAAATATTAGTTAAGTATACATGCGAGAGATATAAATAATCGTTTATATATTATATATAATCGCATTTGCGTACATCTCTCGATACATAAATACTTATAAAAAATAACGTAAAATAAAACGCTAAAACTATCATAATGCCGCGTCTCTAGTCGCACTTATAAATATTGATCCTCTCGTGGAATATACGACTCGAATGAATCCGATTAATCCATTCCTGGTTCGAAGGTCAATGGGAGAAACTTTACTCGCGCGGATAACGCACGTTATTGCTCTCGGTTCGCTTTTTATGCGAAACGTTACGTCCTCGCCGGTGAAATCGGCGTTATGAAAGAGAAAAATCGGCCGCGTGTGATATGCGGCGACGCGTGCATCTGCAAACGGCGGCCGTCTCGCTCCGACACGCGCTTTTAATACATTCGTATTACTGCAACTTCCATTTTGGTCTCGAAGTGTCGGACACGAGGATCGTAATGCCGATCGAATCACGCCCGTTTCCCTCAGCTTGAAATATCTTCGTCCTATTCGATAAATACGGAAGAAATAACGATTCCTCTCCTCCCTCCCCGCCATCAGCACTGTAAATCGCTGTTATTCTGTGCGCGTCGTCAATATAAATTTATTATAGTATCAATCCACGAGCATACGACCACGCGACTATAACGTACAAAGAGTACGACCTAGTACCTTCGATTTTATTTTCGTTGCCGCGCTCCTCGGTCAATCTAGAGTCGATCGTTTCATGCCGCCTAAAGTTTTTATACCAGATAGATTTGACCGTGATCTGATCGGGAGACTTAAGGATGTTCTGGCTACGCAGTCTCGAACAAAAGTTACTTCAATTTGAAATTGATGGAATTCTCTACTTTCTTGGCTTAAGATATGCACCACGTGTGCTCTTATCGTGTAAAGCACTTAAATAATACTGGTTAATGTGACAGCTAGCACTGCGAATGAATATATGTGCATATTTTACAAATTTTGTAATTGTCGGCGAAAAACTTTTGGGCCTGATACCAACTACAAAAAAAGTCTTTCGTAATAATTAATAATATTTAATGCATACCAGACACCGAATCTTACTTAAAATACATAAGATATGTAAAAAAAATATGATGGACATAATATTCAAGAGCATGTTGTAACACATTTTCGAAATTTTGCATTATTTTTCCTTAATAATTCGAGAATAAATTAGTGAATCAATTTCTTTTTAAAGAAACATCACTTAATGTTTAATTGACTCGTTAACAAAGTTTTAGAATATTATCAATGCCCAAGTAGAACAGAAAGTAAAAAATGTCAATTTGACGTCATATTGATCAAATCATGACCGAAACGTGATGTAAATTGGCCAATGTAACGTCAAATTGACCTTATTTTTTACTTTCTGTTCCACTTGGATGATGCTTCTTTATAATTTCGTTTATATAAGTGAGAATGTGCCGCTACTCCGTAAGAACTCGCAATTAAATTAAAAATTGAATAGTTCGTGAACCGATTAGAGAATCTGTTTCGAGTTTTGCATACGAGTTTAGGTAATAAATAGAAGCAGTCTATTAAATTTTCAGTTCATTGTCAATATTTTTTAATTTAGCGTCCTTAAAACGATTTAGAACGTCCTTAAAAAGATTTCGCTCAGCGAACGGACGGAATGTGTCGCGTTTATATTCGCAGACTGTTGTACCCGGTGTCCGTCGAGAATGATTATCACATCGATTGCAACGTCATTCATGTACGAATGATGTTTGATTTCATGAAAAACTCGCGGACAGCTGGACATGTTTATAATTTATTCTTCTTTGCCATGAAAAATTAATTTAGATTAAAATATTTAAAAAAGCCCGCAATATTTTACGATGGAAGAAAAGTGGGAAAAAGAAATTTTTTTAATTATGAAAGGAAACATTGTGGAAACAGTGTCCTTGGGAATTTTTCATGAAACTGAGCGTCATTCGTATATATGAATGACGTGGCTGTCGATATGTTAAATAGGAGAAGGCCGAAGCTCTAACTTGTATTTTAACGACCGTCTCTTTAACTCGCGATCGATCTTTTATTAGTCCGTTTTGCGCCAGTACGACCGTGAATTGCAATAAGCCTTCGGAAAACCGCAAAAAATTGTGGATATGAATTTAATATACCTGTAACTCGTCAGTTAAATGAATTATACAAATAGAAAAAGACCAAAATTCCAACTTACATTTTAACATTTCTAACCGACTTGCGATCGATTTTATTTTCGCGAGTGAACAATCGTTAAATTACAATAAGATTCCAGAAAACCACAAAAAATTGTAGATACGAATTTAATATACCTGTAACTCGTCAATTAAATGAATTATACAAATAGAAAAAGACCAAAATTCCAACTTACATTTTAACGTTTCTAACCGACTTGCGGTCGATCTTATTTTCGCGAGTAAACAACCGTTAAACTACAATAAGACACCAGAAAACCGCTAAAAATTATAAATTGATAAACCGTAACTGTAATTTGTCGATTAGCAAAATTAAATTCTACAGAGATTTATGTAGAAAGTCCCATTTCTCCGACTTTAGCACTTTAACGACAGCCCGGTCGGAGGTTTTACCGTCGATACCGCTGAGTAGCAACAGTAATCGTCGATCATGCGAGAGGACTTAAGAGGCAAGATAAATAAGAGGAGAGGAATCGCTCGCTCGAGAGCAAAACGACGAGAGCGGAGATTAGTAAACGCAGTGCGTGCGGGACACAACACAACGCTCGTGAATATATCGCGTTCCATTGAACCGTCGAAGAAATTCCGCCTTTTCGCCCTTTGTCGCGGGACGAAAAGCGTTCGCAGAACCAGCGGAAATTCCGCGGCCGTCGTGCTCAACGACTATAATCGCACGAGCGTTGAGGTCCGTCCGTGCTATCGCGTATTGCAAGGTAAATAAACGTACGACACCCCCCGTCCAGCTCTTCGATCCTCCTCGACGTTAACCCGAGGGCGACCGACACGAGCCGGCACTCGCCGCCGCCGCCGCCGTATTATGCAATCTACTTTATGCAAAGTGCTCCGAATGGGCTTAGGTCATCATCGGCGAGAATCCCGACATACGCCCTTGCCTTCCATCTGTCCGGTCGCGACGCACACGGACGGACCGCGCCGGTCACGTGCCGACGCGCGGCGTCGCTACCTCTCGTACAATTGCATCGAGAAACAATTAACGATGAGACAGACACACCGGTCACGTATACGTACGTGACGTCAATCGTCGAAGATAACGGCGAGCGCTCGCGGTAGTAAATCGGTAGTGGTGGGCGTCGAGTGCACCGACGTAGGTTACGTGGGAGCAGAGCGGGTGGGCAGGGGCGGGTGAGGGTGGGTGGGCAGGGAGGGAGGCCGAGAGAGGGAGCGAAGAGAGGGATGGTTCGCTAAGAATGGCCGGGGCGACGGCGTACGAGGGGGCGGCGAGGGCCGAGGGCGCCGACACCGACGTCGGCCGCCGAGCCGGAGCAGCGCACGGGGGAGGGGTGGTAACATGGCCGCCGGTCAGTCGGTATCGAACCGCCGCGACGAGCGGAGCTCTTACGCTGAGTCGCGGCGCGCGTACGCACGGCGACGGTACCGCTCCGACTCTTGCTGCACTGCTCCGTCCGCTCGCGGTGGTGAGCCCCGGGACACACGCCACCCCCCAGGGAGCTGCATTGGAACATCTGGCGGGGGCGCGCGCCACGACGTGTCCTGTCACCTCGATGGGTCCCCTGGAATACCGTCTCCTCGTCGTCGTTGCCATCGCCGTCGCTGTCAATTCCTTCTGTCTCGTCCCGCGCGTTCACCGGGGGATCCTCGAGGCGGCCAACCACCGATAATTCCCGAGCCAAGGTAGGTGAGCGAGATTCTCTAGGGAGAAGGAGGGAGTCCACCCCCGGACGCCGCGAGTCCACCCTCGGCCTGAGAGAGATCGGCGGAATCTCGCGTTTTCCCCATCGAACCGTATCGACGACGATCGATCCGGCGGTGCTTCTCTCGATAGGTAGGAGGTCGTTGTCGATCCGTGACGTCAGCCGAGGATTTCTATTGTACTTGTTGCGGGCGGGACTTTGTACCCCGCACTCGCGCTCGGATCCTTGACGCGCGCTCTCCTTGAGACCGTCCGTCGCTCCCGTTCCTACTTTCGCGCCGTTTTCTCTCGCCCTATCCGTCCAGTCTCTTCCGAGACACTATTGTGCATCGCGCTGTTCCCGACGTCGGATCGGTCTTGCGAGCGAGCGTCAGCTCGACGAACAAGCGTGATAAGTAATTATCGTGAGTTAGACGGTCGTCGATATCGTTCGAAATACCTCGGCAGCGAGGCAGGGGAGATATTGATATTTGCATGGAAGAAGACCCGCACGCGACAACAAGCGCGATTGCGAACTCGCGAAAGTTCCGGATCCATTTGATCCGACTTTTCGAAGTAGGTCTTTATGAATTTTCATCGGAACCCTCGCGCCTGCGTATAATTGCTCGCGCAAACGTGAACACGTAAAAAAAAAAAAGAACTGTGCACGAGAGCGGAGAGTCGCAAGGAGAGTCGACGTTTATGACAAAAATTGACGTTTCGAGCGATAGGGAGGAAAAAAGGATCAACGGCCGGTTGTTAAAAATAGCACGAACGACGATACAAGTAATGGAGTTTTTGAAAGAAAGTTTTATGTGAGGAAGATTACATTTAGACTGCTTACGACTCTCCGCCCATGATACTGATATGATATGGATATCGTATCTTTGCACTTTACCACCCAGAGAACATTATGATATTTTAAAGACATTATAACGTCTTAAAGACGTTTTTTTTAGATACGTGTTAAAGAGGTCTTTGTAGTACGTTTGTAGTACGTTTTTCAGAGGTGTCTGAATATTAATGTTATTTTACTGCAATTTCTTCTTACAATTTCTGCCCGTAATCGAGACAATTAACCCTTAGCTGGCGTACTTTTCCAGAATCTCATAGCTGGACCGTTTGAGACCCCAAGCATGAAAAATGCTTGCTGCGAGGAAGCTACTGATTTTTTTTACTTGAAAAAATTCTCAGATATTCTCTGATACTTATTTTAACACGTGCCATAGGTTATTTTGATGAATTTAATAGTGACTGTGAAAAAAAAATTTTTTTTGAAGATAAAAGAACGAAAAAATGACTATTTTCACTTACAAATTCAAAACTCTTCCATTTTTTGATATTAAAAGTTAAAAAATTAACTCGACACTCTTGAGATACAACACTTTCAGAAAAAAAATAGTCTGACAGTGGCTGTCGGAAAAAAGATATTTATTTGGAGAAATAAAGTGATTTTAGACAAAAACTTGGCTCAACTTGCCTGGGGCATTGGCTTGCCTGGGGCACCCCACAGTGCCAGCTAAGGATTAAATGACTTGCTGAGCTGTTAATTTTTTACACAGAACGATTTATAAAACTGTTAGCAAACTAAGAAAGAACAACTGGAAATCGGTAAATGCTCCTCTCTCAAAGCCGCGCTTGTTGCAGATCAACGAAAAGGTCGGAGGGAAAAGTTAATTCGTGCAATTTGAGAAAAAAATTGACGTAAACATGGATACTGGATCTACACAGGGTAAAAAACAAATCCGCGTCGGATTTTACGATATCGAAGGAACGATCGGCAAAGGTAACTTTGCTGTTGTAAAGCTGGCCAGGCATCGAATTACGAAAACGGAGGTACGTACGCGATTATTTGTTAAGCGACGATGTTATCTATTTAAAAAATTGTCATTATCACTGATACATTTACTATCCAGGTGGCTATCAAGATAATCGACAAGACTCAATTGGATCCCACTAATTTGGAGAAAGTTTATAGAGAGGTTGAAATTATGAAGCAGCTGGAACATCCGCATATCGTCAAACTATATCAAGTTATGGAGACGAAGAATATGATTTACATGGTAAGGATAACGAAATTGTTACAATCGTCCTCCCTCTCTCTTCCTCTTGTCTAGAATGAAACACGTCGCTGTTGCAGGTGTGTGAATACGCGAGCAAAGGTGAGATATTCGATTACATTGCACGATATGGAAGAATGGGAGAGCCCAGGGCACGTGCGACATTCGCTCAGATACTCTCCGCAGTCGAGTATTGCCATGTGACGGGTGTGGCGCATCGTGATCTGAAAGCGGAGAACCTGCTCCTCGATGCCCAGATGAACGTCAAAATCGCTGATTTTGGCTTCAGTAACAGATTCGCCCCGGGGGAACGATTGAGCACGTGGTGCGGTAGCCCTCCCTACGCTGCTCCCGAAGTCTTTCGCGGGAAGCATTACGCCGGACCGGAAATCGACGTGTGGGTAAGTCTCTGGTAACGATACGTGTCCTAAAAGTCGAAATAGTAAAACGGACTTGCGTCGATTGAACGATTCGAAATAAATATTCCCGTTTTTGTAGAGCCTGGGCGTTGTGTTGTACGTGTTGGTGTGCGGAGCACTGCCCTTCGATGGATCAACTCTTCAGTCATTAAGAGATCGTGTGCTAAGCGGCAGATTTAGAATTCCTTATTTTATGAGCACAGGTGATTATATAGATGTGCATTTTGCACATTCAATATTTACGTTGCATATAAAATCAAAATTCGTGTTTACAGATTGCGAAAGCCTAATACGCAAGATGTTAGTGCTGGAGCCTTCCAAACGGTACACCATTCCACAGATCAAGAGGCACCGCTGGATGGCGGGGACAGCAGATAGCATTTGTTCAGTGATCGTAACACGGCCATCGTCATCCATTCAAGAACCAAACGAACAAATACTTCGACTCATGCACAGTTTAGGAATAGACATTAGTCGCACTAGAGAGGTAAGGAAACATTTGCTATCTTATACGAAATAAAAAATATAGTATTTACATACATTTATTCGTAAAAAAATAATTGCATTATATGTTTCTTGAATTGTACGTACGATTTTTACGAAATAAACAACATTGTCTAACGAATCAGAAAAACAGAAGGAGATTTTTACAAGCTATACACATATTATTTCAGTATATTATATTTTCTATTGCACTATGTAAATGACATGAGTGTTATCTTTTAACAGTCTTTACGAAATAGCAGCTATGACCATCACGCTGCTATTTATTTCTTACTGCTGGAAAGGTTGAAGCAACACCGTGTCAGTAGCCCATTAATAATGCTTGCTGGTCCTCAGTTGCAAGAACAAAAGAAGATAAATTTAAATCAAGGTAGACATACATTACTAAGTACCATCACGTATACTTTCTTTTAATAAGGACCTGCTCTCAAATAACAATTTCACTTTAGTAACTTCCAATCCTACCAGTCAGAGAGATATCGCAAGAACAATGTCTTAATGTAATCAATTTTTATTTACAGCGATAGCTTAGTGGGACGTTGAACTTTATTGATGGGTGACGCACATATTGAAGATTTTGTCAGGGCAGGTTGGATTGGAAGCACATTGCTGTCGCTTTATTTTTGGTAACTCCTCATTTCATTTTCTCATTTCTTTCTTTACCCTGAATCCTGATTTTTCATTATAATTTTAGTTTCGTTTGTTTATTATGAGCACATCATTATTTTTTTAATTTATTTATTTTTTTCTACCATTGATGATCATATTTTTCACATTAATCATATTTGATTGACAAAATCTAATACCCTGGAAATACATCTTATGCTCGATAATCATTTTATGCTACTAATAAATATGAAACTCATATGTGAGTACGACACAAGAGTAATTCTTCTGTAATAGCATTTTCTATAATTTAACAGATTAATGCTAAAAGATGAAATGATGAGAATACTTCTTAATCAATTGCTGCATCTATTCACAGTCATCGCAAAAACTACAATGGCAGAATAAATATTTATTTCAAATATTAACGAGATAAAAATCTTTCTTGTTCCAGGACAAGAGAAGATAGCAGCAGAGGGGGAAAGAGATTTAGCTCGACGAGTTCTTCGACCGATGAAGGTTGTTGCAGCGCGGAAGGTGATTTAGAAGAAGGCCCAAGCGGAGATGAGTTACGTGAGGCGCAGATCAAACTTGAAGAGCATAGATTAGGCCTAGATCACGATATCAGTCAACGAATTGACAGTCAGATAGTCAATCGAAGATTAAGTGATTATCAACATCATTTTGATAACCCGCTTATGGATCCTATTGATCCACCCAGTCGAACGACTTTGTTCATGGCGGGCGGTAGCGGTAGCTCGTCGTCGGAACTCTTCGAGTCTAGCTTCGATTCTGGCTGCCCGCCAGATTATACAGGGACGAATTGTTTCACGAGCAGCTTACCATCTTGTACACCACCACCGCCCAAGAGTCCATCCCCTATCACTGGTCGAATATCCCGAGTCTCTCAAGGACGAAGAGCGTCCGATGGTGGACCTAGATTACTATTCTGTCAGCAAGGCATCGGCGATAGGCCATCCAAGCAGAGGAGTATTCAAGGTACGTTACGTCTGTTTGTTTGTTCGACAACGTTCGTAACTTCACTTACGTACGCTAACACAATAATTTAATCGCTTTCAGATTCGGGAAAAGCTCGAGGCCACCTGGATCTAGTCCATCTTAGACCACCGTCCACACCGCCCGATAATCAACAGCAATTTAAGATACGCGGCGACTCGGGCACGCAATTGCAGCTTCTAGTGCAGCAACGTATGCTGCAGCAAAAACGTAACTTGTATCACCGGCACAGGGGCGGCGGTAGCCCGACCCCGATCCCAGTTTCCACTACCGGCAGCACCAGTAGACGTGCCGATCACGTACCGAGGCAAGATAGCTACAAGCTGGCACAGCGTACACAGATTTTGCCGCCTCTCTCTCAGGGACACGTAGACAGGGACTTCGACAGAGATAGAAAGCGAGACGAGGAGAGGTGGAAGAGTCTACCGTCCCGCTTAGCAGCGGACTGTCAGTTGGCGGAAAGGTCGCTAATATGGAGCCAGCAGGTAAATTCATAAAAAAAATTACTGATGTAAAAATAGATAGATCGGGCAAATGTACGATTGAGACGATGTGTACAGCCGTTGGAGCGTTTTTTATAATTGGACTGTGATTTTGACACTCTCTATTTGAAGGAAATAAATTAGTCGACATTATAGAAAATAACACTGTAGAAAATGAAACTGGAAAACCCTTGTACATAGTTCACTTAATGTAGAGGATAAGATTTTTTTTTTTACTGAGAGTGTCTCGGCATTATTGTAAATGCTTTCCCCATTTGCAATAGTGAGTTAATGTACATAATGTTATTTAGTACCTACAATGTTATTTAGTACCTGCGATTTATTAGCACAATTATTTATGTTAAATGCAAATAAATGATTATTTTTCTTTAATTTGGCAGTTATCTTTTATTCTAATTTGCCTACTGCATGAACCATCCTTGATATAAAATTATCACCTTGTTCAATCTTACACGCACTTCAAACAGAGGAAAGCTGTATATCATGTATTATTGTATTGTACAGTTGAATTTTTATATATTAAAAAAAATACATATATGTATATATATTTTTTTAAATATAAAAATTTATACAAAATTTATAAGATAATTTATACAAAAATTTTGAGAATATATATTGTTTTAATATATATATGTATTAAAAAGATATATATTCTTAAAATACTATCTTACTAAAATAAAAATTCAAATTTTTATATCTTTACACTTCCGCGTCAATTGTAATGAAGCAATCGTGCGTATTTCTTATATATAAAAATACATACATATTCTAAACACATATACATATTCATAAAATATGCATATAAAATATTTCATAATTTAAAATATTTAAAATATTTCAAAATTGAAGTATCTATATCCCACAATGCTTCTGTATCATTTTGCTTGGCACATGTTTTCTCCAAATATATGCATAGATTCAAAAATATGAAAGAATTATTCATGTCAGATATATTACATAACTGATACAATATGAAACACATTAGGTGGGTCTAAGTGGAGGTGCGTCTTACTTACCACCTGGCAGTGTAGGTGGTTTCTTGTGGCCCGCCACCAGCAATCCACATTCAACCATCTTCGAGAATGTAGGGGATCCAATGGAATAAATTTCTGCCCTGTCATTACATTAGTAATTGCCTCGAGATCTTGCGTATGAAAAGTCAGCTGAATTACACCAGCTCTGTCAGCAATGTTCCCTCCCTAGTCTTTCCACATTAATTTTTATTAACATAGTTGCATATCATTTTGCATCTGATAGAGAAACGCTAAGAGAATTTAATAATGTTCACTCATCTATAATAATTATATATCTTTACATACTCAAGATCTCTGATTAGATGTATGGTACATGTTACTGAATGCCAAAGATTTACAATTTTGTACTTCTATTGATCTGAAACGTCGACACTTTGGGGATTTGATAGAAGCGTTAAAAGCTACGTACAATAATTCCATATGAATCATTCGCTAATGTACTATTTCACAAAGTTGTACTGTACGTCTGCACGAGTACATACAGACTACATATATGCGTATGACTAAAAAAAAAAGTTGTCATACAGAGGAATCTTTATCATACAGTAACACATGTACCTGCCTTATTAAAATGACTGATTCTACCAGTCAAATATCCAATTATATCATAGACTGATAATTAACAAGTTGAAACACCAACCAAGTTTAGTCGAAGAGCAAATGGCATAAGACTTGCTTCACTTTGCTATCGAGAGTATGATGAGATGAGAAGGAGAGAGAGAAAGAGAACTGCAAAATTTTTAAATATTGTTAACGAGGTTTTTAATTGAATTCAGGTAGACTTAGAAGGCTTAGAAGGGCTCGATCATTTTCGTAACTGCTCATATGTATAAAATGAATAACGGATTACGAATTTACGCGATAAAAAATCCTTAGAGGATATTCTGTACTGCCAATGAGTGAGAGAAATGCGAATGCTCAAGTTATTGATGAGATATTATCAATATGTTATAGAATAAGGGAAAAACGCGCGCGCGAAATATCGATGATAAGGAATAATAACGGCGACTGAAATAGAATTAAAATTCTTTCGATAGTCGAACGCAAGTACTATGCCATTTTTGCTTTTCCATTAATTCAATCGAAGAGTGGAAATACGACGCGGGTTGAAAAGAATCTTTGGTTACATTTTCTTAATAAACGTTCCATTGTACAAAATTAGAAATGTTTTCTTCTTCCACTCTTCACGATAGTAATTATAGAAAATAGAAAAAAATAATAACGAAAAACAATAATATTAATGGTAAATAGTAGCTAATGTGTCAGAAGTGCTGCATTCTGTAAAGATGTTAAAACAAATCACTTACATGATCATTTCATAACATAAGCATAAGTTATCTGCATTCTGTATGTGTTATCTCTTTCTAGAAGTTTATAGCCACTGTATTAACAGCTGCACTACTTTTATACAAGTATCTTTCATGAATCATTCACTGTTGTTCTCTAAATATGATTTTTTTTCTATTTCAACAGTTGTTTTACGAGCTTCTTGCGTAATTATAATTAATTAGAAGACATTGACGAGAAACAATAATTGCGAAACCGTTTGTACGTTTGATATGAATACAGCACTTTAAAAATTTTATATATATATATATATATATATATATACACATATATATACATACATATATTATTAGAACCTAGTGATCTAGTCAGTAGCAAGCAATACCGGCCGCGCACAACTGACAACGACTTTACTATTCAAATTTTTCGCCATTTTTTACCCGACAGGAAACAATCAAACTTCGCTCAAAAATCTTTTGATAAGTGAGACATAACTGTTAAGTTAGCCTAATTGCAAACGAAATCCACTATCTGCAAACGGACATCGACGCAAGGTATTCATGAATCTCAGGAATTGAAAATCAATTTCGGCACATTGCTGCGAAATCTTATGCCTGTCTCTTCTGAACTCTTTGGATTGCGTAAAACAGAAATCCACTACCGGGTTTAGTTAGCAATAAATTAATTTCATCTGTTCATCAAAAAACACAACTGCGACTCCGACAGAAGATTCTGCGACAATTACATGTGATACT
This sequence comes from Crematogaster levior, assembly GCA_901521435.1. Lineage (NCBI taxonomy): Eukaryota > Metazoa > Arthropoda > Insecta > Hymenoptera > Formicidae > Crematogaster > Crematogaster levior. The sequence goes on along the minus strand of CABEGB010000603.1, from coordinate 326,719 downwards.
ACTTGTTTTATATGTAAGTTATCGTTTTAGAATATGTAATCTGTTTAACGATAAAGACTACAATCCGTTTTGCGGAAGTAATTATTTGCTATCAAGCACTGACTGCCATACAGACAATTTATCGCAAAGAAAAAAAAAATAAAGAAAGAAACTGACCCGAGATAGGGTCGCTTATACGTATATATATAATGTAACAAATTTCGTTTCTCATGCTCTTAGCAAAGTGCGCATATATTATCACTTCAACAGTCATATACGATAGTAAGTAGTTACTTTTTGTAAATTGCAAAATTGTCGACATATGTATACATGCGAGTTCTAAATAAAACATATGCAGATTAAGATCCAAATTAATCGTGTCTCGAGCATTTCGTAGAAGTTTCTTTTATTTCGACATAATACATATCCACGGAAAAACTTGTATTTACATTACCATTATAGATTAAAAAATGCCTAGCAGACCTTACAACGGTTCCTTCTCGTCGAAAAGATCACAGCCTGTTTTGAAAGCTTGATTCTTGGCTTGTCGCGGCGTGAGCTTTTCGTGTTCGCTAGGATTTAACGGCATCCCGTTCTCATCCAACTGGCCGTTTGCAAAGTCTTCCTTTATTTTTTTGGAATATACTAGGTCAAACAAATCTTGAGCAGTGAATTCGGGCTCTGTGATCCCTTCCGCTTTATACGACACGTATGGTTTCAGTGTGAAACCTTCCAACGAGGGAACGATTAATTCAGGAACCATCTCTGGCACTTGAACCCATGTATCGCCAACTTTGTAGCCAGTATCCCTCACACCTCTTTCTATAATTTATTACAGCGATTCATTAACACATGTTGGTTATCCTTCATTTGTACTATATATTATTAATCTATCTGATTGCAGAAAATTAGCAACCAGTCTTTTCCTCATACATTACTCATAATCTGTGCAATAAAATTAAACCATGTTTACTTGATTATTGAAGGCAACAACTTACTGTCTATTGGTATATCAGGGTCTGGATTCTTGCTCTGTTGCTCTTTGAAGTTGCGACTTCCACGTTTGCCGTATAGCAAGAATTTCCGAAAATTCCGTTTTCCGTTACAAACGCAGGAAGTCGCGATACCACGTCGCAATATCATGCAAGGAGACGCCATTGTTCAACACTGATGAAAAAACAGATCAAAAATTACAAATATATTACATTCAAATATGATTCGAGTAACAGAAAGCATTGAATTAAACTATTAATATTTTATTTATTTACGAGGATTGTGTCAAACATAACCTAACCAACGATGCTACGAGAAATCACGACTTGCATCAAGGATTCCGACTGACGTCATTTACTAAAAATCTTACTCAAAATTTACATTATTAAAAAAAAGGAGACTAACACTCTTGTAATTCGTGTTACGTTAATATATAAGTTAAATCTATCAAATAGGAGCATTCACCACCACCTTACGTCATTTACATTACGTTATTTACATTATTATATGTCGATAGAAGCGCCAGGATTACGAATTTGTAAACCTACATCGAAAATTCCTCGAATAAAATTGCAAACTACATTATCGGCTGTCGATATAGAATTTTCGACCGTCGATATAAATATTATTAAAGCAATTCAATTAATTTATTTCCTCCAATGTGTATACAATAATGTATGCATTTCGAAAAGTGCAAACAGTTACATCACATCAATATTGTAATTTCTCAACAATGTAACTGTTACGTGCAATATATGTTATATTACACTTTTGTATTGTTGAAATTATAAATGTTACTGCAAATTGTTTGTTGGAATACAGCTAAAACGAATAGATTTACCAAGAAAAACAACCTATTACAAAAAAAAAGAAAAACAAATTTATTGGCTATAATGAAGGTTTTTCCGCGCTGCTCTTTGTGCTCGAAACAAACAAATGTATAATTATCTCGTTTTAACTACTTCGACGTCAGTTGCCTACTTTTAGAAAGGAACTAAAGATAAAATACTATTATAAAAGCATATTATGAAAAGGATATTAGTCTCCATTGTAGCCCGCGATAAGAGACAATCAGAAGATGCACTCTGGACTCTGGACCTTTGTGATCAGATCACATAATCACGCTAATCTTCAACATATAATTTGTCCTCAAAATAATGTGTGAATAAATGCCCTACGAGAACATTTATTTCAATACTTTTAGTTATTGTAGTTTTCAAAGTTCAAAATTTTACGGATTTAACATGAATGTAGCACAAATTTTGAAAGAACTCTTTTGCTTTAGCAATAAAAAATATATAATATATATTAAGACATATGTATGGTACAATTTTGACAAAAAATACTGTTTAATATTTTTTAAATACTATTTTACATAAATATATTAAGATATGTATTGTACATATACATATATAAGTATATAATACATATTATATAATTCTGTTATATATTATATATTTGTTAAATATTATTTAAATATTATTTTAAATACTATTTAAAAAATACAAAATTAATATTTAATTACTATTTAATTACTATAATCATTACTATTAATATTAATTACTGATAATTACTATATATATATTATATATAATACTGTTATATATTATATATCTTTTAAATATTATTTTAAATATTATTTTAAAAATATGAAATTAATATTTAATTACTATTTAAACACTATAATAATTACTATTAATATTAGTTACTGTGATAATTACTGTTTAATATTTTTTAATTTTTTAAATACCATTTAAAAAATATTAAACAGCACTTTTTTGTCAAACATTTTGTTATTATATCATGTAATAAAGTGAAACAAATGGGACATAAGAAAACAGGACAGTGCCTAATCTGTAGCTAGTCTACCTATTAGAATAACAGATCTGCGAATCGTACAGCAGATTCCTCCGTTTTGTCGGCGCCCCGAGGCTGCGCTCGCAATTTCCGCGACCGTTAAACGGACTCTCGATGCGCAATTAATCCTCGAGCGTCACGCATCCCAGGCTCCGATTCTCTTTTACGTCCGTTTATCCTTGACGGTCCGTAATGACCCCGGAGTATTTGCCGTTTCCGATAAAAGGGACGAAAAAACGGAAGAGAAAAAAGAGACAGAGAAAGAGAGAGAGAAAGAGAAATACGAAGAAACGAAAAAAAAGAAGACTCGCACGGCGACGTTGGCGCGCGACAGTTCCGCGAGTCGGTCGTGGAACGGCGGAGGATGCGAGGTGAAGAAGACGTGGGCGCGCATCCATCGTCATCCCGCGACACCGCGGCGAGAGGAACGCACGCACGACGCCCACCGTCCCCGACAGTCCCGGTTTCGCGCGCGGGGGACCCCGTTCGAAGGAGCCGCGGTCACCGGCCATTTTGCCAGCGGCCAGTGGAAACTGGAGTCGGAGACCGTGTGTGTGTGTGTGTACGTGTGCGTGTGTGCGGGGCCATCTGACAACCGCACGCCGCCGATTCCTGCGAGGTGCGTTCCGCAACAACAACGCAGTTTCGTCGGTGCGTCACCGCCTCGCGGGGACTACGCGGGGACGACCGTCCAGGCGGCGCCGGCCAGTCGCGCGGCATAGCGCGCGTCAATCGTCATCCGCGAGCGCGCAACCGCCCGTCGTCGCGTGTGCGTGTGACGTCTAACCTATGACTCCGTTCTGAAAAAGGAAAGAGAGAGAGCGCGCACAGAGTGTCGTGGACCCGGACTGTCCGCCGGGTCGCTCTTCTCTCGTGCGCGCCGAGGGATGCGACGGCCGTCGACCGTCCACGAGTGAGAGGGCACGTCAGTGCGGGGTCACGCCGGCGCGAGGAAAGCGTCCGTGCCCGTCCGCTTCCTGGTGGGACCTCCCACGCCTGAGGGATCCTCGCGGTTGTGCAACGCGCCCTGACGACCGAGCAATAACGCAGGTGTTACGAGGGTTACTTCACTCATTGCAGCGTGTCGATGAATAGTTTTCAAAATATTTTTATAAGATTGTAAGCCTATAAGAGACACCAGCGAGCTGCAATGTTTCGTATAATAATACCACATCTGAGGTATTGAGAGGTTAACTGTGTGTATATATATGTACAAGGGAAAGTATCTCTCACAAACGCAGCAGGAAATCTCTCGCGCGAGAGATCACATGTTATTCTGAGTGCCACACGTGCGAAAAAGTTTCAGAATAATCAGATTAGTGCCATGTACAGAAATGATCTGAGTAGCCACCGAGATTGATACAGCTGTATATCAATTAATTATTGTGTCCATACCTGCGATATGAGGTATATCGAGATTAAGATTTGACGGACAGGATCTCTTGGATGTTTTGACAGTCTGCATTGTTTAGAAAATATGGATGACAGAAGGGTAGCTGATTATTTTGTTATCGCCGGACTACCTGGTCAGGATGACGAGCTTAGCGAGAACAATGAGACTAACGACAAGCTGGAGGATTGGTGTCAGGAAGGCACTCATCTCAAGGACATACATATGCCACCTCCTATCACGGATCTTGCCGTAATATTCCCTGCGCTGGGGGAACATTGTCCAGAGGAATATGAACTATTAGAATATACCGTATCTGGTTTCCCGGCGGACTTGAATCATGGGAGCTTACGAACAAACGAGTGTTACTTGTGCTATAGGAGAGGACGGGATAAGCCTCCCTTGGTTGACATTGGTAAGAAAAAGGAGCATCGAATTAAGGATTATGGGATGAAAATTGCAAACGATGTGTGATTGATCAAAATTACTACTTTGCCTTGTGTGTGTTATGGATGCCTAAATGTCATGTTTTACTTTTCTAGGTGTAATATATGATGGGAAGGAACGTATAATGCAGGATGCTGAAATGGTATTAGAGACCCCTAAAGGCCACGTGGCAAATGTGAATAACTCTACTTCAAAAATTTTTGTAACATACAGGCGAGCAAGTCATAAGATGCCTTGTAATTCCCTTGTGGTTACGGACATATGTGTTATCTTGACAAATAAGGGAGAGAGCCCACCACATGCTTTCTGTGTCATCAATAAGAATTTAAATAAGGGGATGCTGGGTAGCGACGTATTTTTGTGCTATAAGAAATCTATGAATCGCGCTAATTTGGTGTCATTCAAACCGGCGATACTCTACAAATATCCCATGGCAGATTACAACAGTTTCGCCTTTCCTAATTCTGTCGCCATGTTTTGTCTACCGATGGGCGCGACTATAGAATGTTGGCCTAAAGTAGCATGTAAACCTAAGCCGGTATTCTCGACGTTCGTCTTAACTGTCGCCGATGCTGCTCAAAAGATATATGGTTCAGCAATAACGTTTTACGAGGAGCTTCATATGGAGTCCGATACTTCAAATTGTAAAAATAATCAGGAGATCATGGACACGGTTGAGAATAATAGAAACAGTGGTAAACAAATGTATTTCATAATCCTAATTTGATAGTCTTTGACTTTTCTGTCATATAATCATGAATCTATGATACAAAGATATTTTACAATATCTTATTTTGTTACATATTATCTTTTTCCATTTCAGCAGATAATATGGAAATAACTAAAGATAAGCCGCAAGTGAAAATGAAGATGTTTAAGAGATCTGGTATACTCAAGAAGCTTAGTATATTGGACTTAGAAAGGTTGCAGTACACAGATCCCGCGAGCCAATCGCTGAATATTAGCAAATCTATATGTATACTGTCTCATTGGCCGTTTTTTGATACGTTCGAGAAGTTTTTGGTTTTCCTACACCGCTTGGTGAACGACAAGCCGCAGAGTGTCCCGATCGAGAAATATATCTCGTATTTTTTATGCGATATACCGTTTCCAAGTCCGCAACGCCCACGAATCTTAGTTCAGCTCAGTAGCCAGGATAGACTGATCTTGACTCAACCGGAAGATTTAGCCCTGCCTAGATCAGGCGCAAGTTTCAGACAACTACTGATAAACTTGGGACCTGACAATTGTCTATTGATACTGTTATTGATATTGACCGAGCAAAAAATATTGGTTCACTCCTTACGTCCAGACGTACTCACTTCCGTGAGCGAGGCCATTGCCATGATTCTGTTTCCTTTTAAATGGCAGTGTCCTTATATACCGTTATGTCCTTTAGGATTAGCAGAGGTAATGATATGCCGAACTTGCATACCATTTCCTTATTATACAAAAAGTAGAAAATCATGTACATTTAAATTACAGGTATTGCATGCGCCACTGCCATTCCTGATCGGCGTGGATTCAAGGTTCTTTGATTTATATGATCCACCTGCTGATGTCAACTGCGTAAATTTGGATACGAATAACATTGCCATATGTGACGATAAAAAATATTTAAATGTTAAATTACTGCCTAAAAAGGCAGCTAGACAGCTCCGAAATTGGTTGGAACTCCTGTCCTCCAAGATAATTTCGTGGGGAAAAACTAGCTGTTCCCAAAAAGGTATTATGCTATTACTTATTTTTACTGTTTTCTATTTTACCCATTAATAGTAACATTAATTATCATTAATTATCATATTAGATAGAGGAGATGAAGACTTTAGTGTGGACAGAGAGTTTCAACAAAAACGAAAGGAGCAAGCTTTAGAACTGGAAATACAGGACGCTTTCTTAAGATTCATGGCGACGATTCTCAAAGGGTATCGAAGTTATTTATTACCAATTACAAAAGCACCTACTGTGGGAACGACAGATCCGACAAGTTTATTTAATATTCAAGCATTTTTAAGAAGTCGCGATAAAGCCCACGCTAAATTTTACACCATGCTCGTCAGAACGCAAATGTTTATCAGGTAAATTATTTTTTTTTATCAGTTTTAATATTACTCGTGACGTACAATCATAATTTTATTCCAACAAAAATGCAAATTTTAGATTCATAGAAGAAAGAAGTTTCGTGTCCGATATGGATATGGCGGGGTTAGCATTTTTCGATGAATGCACAGAACGAGTCGAGGAGGAAAATGGTAATAAAATTAAAATACATTTTTTTCTATGTTATTAGTGTACATAAGATATTGCGTAATGGTTTTTTATGGCTCGTTTAATTTTCAGTAACTCTTTTGGAACTGGATGAATCTCAACATAGTGAACGTACGGTATTTATACCTCCACCCGAAGCAGGAACAAATCAAACACCAATAATATACAAGTCGTTTAAGTTGAACCCAGATCTAATGAGGCCTCAGAAGAATTTCTGTTTAAAGAATCCATCTCTAAGTGCCTTTGGTATGGTACCTGGAAGTCCTATGGCTCGTAGAACAAAGCATGAAATCAAAGTTGCTCAAAGGATGGCTCGAAAACAAGTAAATGAAACGAACGATTGACCGAAATGAAAATATTTTCACAAGCAAGTATATACGTTTGTGATTTGTATTTTTTTCAGGCTGCAATGCCCGATAGATGGGGCAGATGCTTACTCGGTACATGTCACAGTCTTTGGTTTCTGCATTTACCAGCTATGCTACAAGTCTCCAACCAACCTGCTGCAATTTTGCATCAGGCTTACGAGATGTTGGTCAAGATGCAGAAATTACGTCTCGATCCTATGGAAGAGGTACAAATATTGAATTAAAAACAAAAAAGTAAACATGTAATTTTTATATGAATGTGTTATGTTTAGGTATGCTATAGAGCTATGATGCAACTTTGTGGTGTATATGGACAACCAGTTTTAGCTGTAAAGTTGTTATTCCATATGAAACGCAGTGGTGTTCAACCTAACGCTTTAACGTACGGATTTTACAACAAGGTAATTTATATCTTTTAAACTAGTAAATATAGCAGAAAGAAATGTTCATTTGTATAGAATTTTTTAATTATTTTGAGAACTTTGGTTAATCCTTTATCGTGTTTACAGGCTGTTCTCGAAGCAACTTGGCCTTCTGATATGACAAACTCAAGTCAGTTAATGTGGAACAAATTACGAAATGTCATCGTCGGTGCAGCTTTATTTAAAAAAGCTGGAAAAAAGAGTGCTAGAAGACGATTGAGTTCTAATGTGGATTTCTTAACCGCCGATAAGACTGAATGCATGGAACATGCGCTTTCTCGGTCTAGTCTCGACAGTTCCCATTCTCAGGATACTGAAGCTGCGCACAGTGATTGTAAGTTGACTTTTTTACGTATGGAAGCACTAATTATATTAGTTTTCAAATAATAATAAATAATAATATTTCTTTCTTCCGGCAGCCACTAAGGGCAGTTCTGTATCGGATCTACCTGGATTCGGATCATTCGAATTAAAAGCTAAACTTCTTCGGCAGAATAGTATAGTAAAAGATCAAACAACACTAAATATGCTACAATCAGACGAATTGGAACAAACACCAAGTAACCCGAGGTATTTTTATCATATATTCATTTGAACGTAGTGTCGCTCTCAGATTTGCTCCGTTCGCTGGAACCGCTTGTTTAGACTATTCTATTGTTTTATTAGTATTATAGTAGAGGATGCAAGCGAGTATTCATTGTGTAGACTATTTTGTCTGTCAAATCTTACATAATTAATCTTTTTATATTAAATTTTACAGTGCTAATTTGCATGTATAGGCTTATGTAGATGTAATATTTTTCATGTAGGCTAACGCGCAGTGTCGAATCGCCTTTAAAAAGTCCCATACGCACACCAGTCACGGAAAATGACCCATTGGGTGCTCTCATTAATGACGAAACACCGATTGTGTCGCCTTCCGAGGAAAACGATTCAAATTGCTCAACAAGTACTTTAACCGTTTTAAATAATACGACTGAAGAAAGACCAGGAGGGCCGCTCTTATTTAGAAGGTATGGTATTCTATACATTGTATTCGCATGTAAAACATTAAATATCTAGACAAGGAAAAATGAAAATTAGAAGTAACATACAGCAGAATTACTTCCGAAAAATTACAATTAAAAGGACAAATATTTCTTCAAAATAAAGATAGACGTAGGAAAAAAGGGAATATAAAAACATAACATCGCAACCAATGGGAGACTGTTACTGTAGTTAAAATAGTAGTTAAAATTATCACGAATACTTGCACAACAAGAATATTTCCTTTGTAGAGACCAATTGTATTAAACATGAACTCCATAAACTCCAAAGATATTCCAGTGTATATGATTTTAAATATGAAAATCACTGTATAAAATATGTGTTTACAGCAACATCCTCCCACGTAGTGCGACGTTTCATCAAGCAGTAGATGAAAGTGGCATGACAGTGGGTGGACATTTGCAGAGAAGTGAGACGATGCCTCACTCTGTGGCGCAACAAGGTGAACAGGAGAGAGAAAAAGAGAGACTGGAAATAAGCAGTCTTTGGTCTCAGAATAAGGATAGTGTAACGTCCAGCCTCTCTAGCTTAGGATCTAGTCTTAAACTTAGTTTCGGGTAAGATATCTGCGTATGTTTCATTTAATAATGTGCACGCGCGCGTTATCTGTAGTCAAAATAACACTTTGCGTTATTCCTCAATTCCTCCAAAGTGTGACGTACTGATAATACATTTGCAAAACTCGATTATTTTATGTTTTGTATCCTGCATATAAAAATATGTGCAGGATTATAATAATTATAGTGTATACTCAGTATTTTTTACAAAATATACAAACAAACGGTATCGATGAGAAAAGTAAATTGTTATGTGTATTTACATTATACATACATAACAAAAGTAATAAATACGTTTGTAATCACACTTTTTTAGAGGGATATTTTATTTTTGTTTATTTTTTTGCATGTGCATTTGAGTTGGTCTTTGTTTTTGTTTTATTCGTTAACTGTAGACGATACTCCACGGGTGGATTGGCATTTGCTAAAAATAAGGATTTAATATCATCAAATCAACTTATTGAATCTCTTAGTCTCTCCAGCTATATCAGGTACGTAATATATGTATATGTTAGTCGCCTAGATGCTCATCAGACATGTGCGTTGTTTCTGTGTGCCTCTACACACTTAATACAAAATACTAAATATATATTTTTAATATATAAAACTTTTCTTTTGCTCGTTCCAAATTCTATGTTTTTATTCATTTTTTATTTTATTTTAGCCCGTCGAGTTTAACAGGAAAAAAGTCGAACGAAATAATACTTGGTGGTTTAAATAGCTTGAAGTCCGCTGCGACAACTGTGGTTAAAAAATTTGACGAAATAAAAGAAGCTATTTCAGCGACGAGTACGCCGGTGAAAAATAAAGAACGCGAACAAAAACTAGCTTACGGGATATCACATGAGTCTCTAGACTCCCTCACTGACGGATCCATACAAGATCGAAATGAAACAAGAGCATCAGGTAGAGAAAATAAACGATGATAAGGAATATCATATAATTACGCTATGTAGCAGTATATATATATTCATCTTTTTTTTTCTTTAATCAGGTGATGGAAATTTAGATTTGTGTTCATTATACGAGCTCGCGGAGTGTCTTTATCCAAAGGGCACTAGAGAGTTAGAAGAGCGTCTTGCCATTGAGCTTGTGCTTTCCAGCGCTAGTAGGTGCCATCACTGCGCCGCCATTCTATATGATGAGGAGATAATGGCTGGTTGGCAGCCGGAAGATTCCAACAACTTAAATACAGTCTGTCACTATTGCGACAAAGCTACTGTACCCCTTCTCACAGCTACAATATTAGATTACAGGTGACTAAGCGATCGTATCGTAAGCGGCAGTATCGTCCTTGAAAATAATATAAAATTACCATAAAGAATGTACTGTTTCACGTAGATGCGAAGCAAGCGAAAAGAATAATGATCCTTTAATGGGAGCATTGATAGAATTACTAGATCAACCTAAGGAATCATTGGAACCGATAACCGTACCATATCTAAATCCGTTAGTTTTGAGAAAAGAATTGGAGAGTGTGCTGAGTCAAGAAGGGGATGTCTGTCTCACCAAGCACAGGTTTATTCAGGAGCATCCGATAGTATATTGGAATCTGATATGGTACTTCGAAAGGATTAATTTAACGAGTCATCTACCTGATCTCTGGTTGAACAACGATAAGAATTCAGAACTTCAAAGAACTGTAGGATCGGTGGGTGTCAGAACATTGTGGGACAATGAACGATTACACATGGATCGTTTGCCTATGTATCTTCAGTGGAAGTCAAATTCCACGGAAGACAGAACGTAAGTTGCAATAGATCATCCTTCAAGTTATAATACTTAAATTTCAAATGTAAACCAGTATTATGAATAATGAAGGGAAGATTAACTGTTATATCCGGATTAGGAAACGATAATTAAATAATGAAATTCATTTTTTAATAAATTGGTATGCAAAATGATTGCAGTTATTATCTTGTTAATCTTTTGCTTGTTTTAGATTGATGCAGACAGTGATAACATATGTCCGTTGCAACGATTTAGCGGAACCTATAAAAAGAGTGGCCTTAGAAAGAAGTAAACATCAAACAGGCGATCATCCGTTTTCTATATATAGGGATATCTTGTTCCTGGCATTTACTGTGTTGGGACGAACGAATATTGACCAAGGTGAGCAATGTGTATATGATTAAAAGATTATGTAACAACTTGTCTAAACAGTCATCGACAATTTATATAAGATTTATGCTTTCTAAGATGATTGATCCAGCTATCGATATTTATCAAATTTGATTATAGCGTTCGTCTAGCGATTCTTATTCTTACAGGCGTTTTCGACAGGGAATACAGTTTATCGCTGGAGAAATTCTCCGAGAGCGAGGAGAAATTATTACATAAAATTGATGCACCACCGACAATGATGTCGGTGTACTGCAAATATTATTTCAAGCAACTAAACGTGTAAGGACCACGTGAGCAGCCGTAATCCTTGAAAAGCGTCCTATTCAAAATAACAGAAAAGAAGATGTGATATTGCGCGAATAACTCTCTCGCATATACAAGCGTTCTGACTGCACTTGCGCAATAATTGCGCATAAGACGAATACATGCGCAAGGGACAGATTTTAAAACAGATTTTATCACATTCCGAAACATCGTGACGATGGCAACAACGGCTGCTACATATGTTTATTATTATCTAACACGAAGGACTCTTAATATTATCATTGACAATGAGTTACGCTCGAGTACGATCTAAAGTACCATTTCTCGAAATGCGATTGGCGTTATAGCGTCAATGTGCGAACTAACGTTACCTCATCCTCGTTTCTTCATAAGACTCCGCTTTACTCGCTGACACCCGTGATACTTGTCTTTGCTTGCGCAAAAAAAAAAAAACGTAGACAGATCGATTCGAGCTCACAGTTCTCGAACTTTGATCACACACGCACGCGAAAACTGACGAGAGTAGCCATCGGATCGGTTGCATCAATGTTTTAGCGCTGAATTAATTAATTAATTGTTTCTTTATCACGGCAACAGAAGATTGTGATATACGAAGAAATGGGAGAATTGTAAACCAGTTAAGGCTATCGATGCTACCGATCGCGAGATCAGTTAGTGCAACAGAAGTTGAACAATAATATTTTTAACGTACATCTCGGATCTTCGATATTTATAATGTAATTGTTTTAACAGTTATTGACTCTTTCCTTTGTTTTTTTAATTAATGAATCGGATCGTGCATGCCTCTGTTTTGTGATTCAGTAACTTGTGCAGCGCATTAGCGGTATCTAAGAGTACAACATTGAAAAGTGTTAAGTACCAAAGAATTTACGAACTGTAAAGCGACTGCAAGTTCAATTCCCTCCAGGTGTGCTGTGACCTTAAATACGTTTCAGTCTGACACGTAATATCCGCGATGTTAGAAGAAAGAAAGAAAAAAAGGGTAAAGCCTAACCGACTATTTTTTTTACCGTGAAAAAGAGCAAGATAGAGAAAGCGCGACATGAAGTATAGCGTGTGACATGACGAAACGCAGTACTCTTTCCTTGTACTCTTAGATAGAAACGATCGTTTATTGCACTACAAAATACACAGCGTAAGTATCGTTTCTCTGCGTTCCAGGTGAAAAGTGTTCTTCACAGAGCGTGGCGCGTTGAACTCGACTACTTATTCTTAAACGTAAATGTTTAGCGTGAGAGTGAATATTTTTATGAATTTTAGACAATTCGAAGCATTCGTAATAGATTAGCGGAACTTAGTTAGATGAGTCGCTGCCTACAATTTATTCTACGTCGGGAATGGGATGAAGAGAGATTTATTATTCGTCGTAAGGGGACTCACCGAGCTTTTCGGTACCGTGCACTTTTCACCCTGGACAAACGTGGATAAATGTAATGTTCATTCATTAGAATTACTATGAATGTAGATTATGAAAATAAAGTTGAGGTATTTTACAAATATTTGTTTTGCTTTAGAAGGGGCTCGTTCTATTCAAATTAAGAATCAATTTTAATTTTAATTTAACATTATCGTCGATACACACTCCTGCATCTCTTTTATGAATTTTTACTCAAAATTTTCACGTAAAAAGTGTTAAATTTATAATATAATTCCGTTTATATAATTTTATTTCCAGAGAATTTATAGAATTTATGTAAAAATATATGTAATGAGACTGTATCGAGAAGTATAGTTGAAGATATAATATTTGAATGTAAAAAAGATATGCGATATTTCAAAAACTATTCACTTTTCAATAATCTTGCTTTAATATTTTGCAGAATAACGCAAATTATAAATTTTAACAAAAAGAAACCATTTAAATCGAAAATGTATATGTGAAAAATATATATATTTCGCTAAGAAATGACAAGAATTAAAATACATGTAGAAACTCGAAATCTCAAGAGAGTATATTTCGATAAAAAATTACTGGAGATTAAAATGTCGCAGCTAGAAAATTAAGAAGTAAACTGAAATAGGTTGCGAATTTCATAAGCTAAGTTTTCAACATTGAAACATTTCTCCAGAAAAACAATTCACTTTGCTTCAATTTACTTTATTATAACTGGTTCGCGTCTTTTATTGAAATCGATCCTTCCTCTCATCTGGCTGGAAATACAAAATCATTCGAGTATTGAGATATTTGAATTTATTATTATATCTTTATTCTCTTCAGCATTTACATGCCAAGAAGAGGGAGATGTTTGAATTTAAATGTATAATAAAAAATTTTTATATATAGAAATGAAAGACACTGGAATACCGAAAGAGGATGTTCCAGGTGCGTCACGGAGTCGCTTTTGGACTTTGGAGCGTCCGATCGTTTCGTTAATATCCGCGTCGTCGTCTCCCCAAATCGGGCTAAATCCGCCGTATTCTCATGGAACTTATATGAATGGAAGGGGAATAGAACTTGCCAACTGTATCCAAGACGTGAGACAGGAAACGGTGGTTCTGTCTCATTCTATTACCATTCCTTCAAAGTGCGCATGAGCGGCCAAACGAGATCGAACTTGTGTGCGTTGTGTACGTGTATTGTTCGCTTTCGCTGTGTAGTAGGTGATTGACTCAGTTTCGCCGCAGTTGTCACCGTTCTGAGCATGCGCATACAGTTTGACGCGTGCGCACAGTGAACGAAAGTCAAAGAGATATGTTGGACTCAGTTTTAGCTGAAAAAAAGTATACGTTATTCCCCTTCCATTCATATGAGTTCTATGTTCTCGCCGAAACGTGCCCATTTCGTACGACGAAGGAGAACGGCGAGCGCGGCCGAGCGACGCCGAGGGTGACCGAACGTGATGATTTGCCGAACGCCTCCGCCGCGCTCTTGCGCCCGACTTCACTCGGGTCCGAACGAACGAAGGCAGTGGGTTGCGCGCGCAGCACCTCGGTCCCTGATTCTCGTTCCACGCGATTACGCACGCGCCCGCTCGCGCGTGCATGTGTGTGTAAGTGTGTGTACTGCACACACACTGTGTACCCGTGTGTGCGTGCGTCCGGCGGAGGCGAGTCCGAGGGGAAGGTAGTCGTCGCGCGGCAGTGGTGCGTTGCGTGCGGCGGTTGTCGGTCGTCGCCGAGCCGGTGGAACGAAACGGAGGCCGATACTCGCATGTGTGACATGTTCGCCAGGCGTTGAACCGCGCGAGACACTCTCTCTCTTTCTCTCGTACGAGGAACGACCGAACGCGCCGCGGTGTGCGCGAAACCGGACCTCCTCGCCGACACCGATTTCCCTGTTCCCTCCCTCGCCGCCGCGTTGACATCCGCCGTTCGGCGAAGAAGGATAGAAGAGAAAAGAAGAGTAAAAAAAATAGAAGAGAGAGAAATCATTCGACATGTACTCCGACGGCCACGAGGTGGACGGTAGCTGGGTGCTACGCGTCTTCGTGACGGATCTGCAGGTCGAGAGGAGTTTACGTGTGAAGGGCGAGCTACACATCGGTGGTGTTATGCTGCGCCTCGTGGAAGATCTCGGTGAGTCCTCTTTTAGACATATATATATATATATCTTTCTATTCGTCTTTTTTCTTCCCCACTCTTTCGCCGCTCTCTGTCTCCTGTCGACTTCGTCTCTCATAAAATGTGACCGCTCCTCGGTCTTTCTCGCGTTCGCATTGGACGTACGTACGTCTGCGATGCGCGACAGGTGGAATTTGAACTTGTCGAGGTGACGGCGACGATGACTCCGATTTTGAAGTTACCGGCAAAATGGCGCGCACGCATCGCGGGCACGCTCGTTAACTCAAGGCGGAGCGAATGTGTCGTCGTCTCGAAGAGCTCGGTCCACGATTTTCTGAACGCTCGTTGCGAAAAAGGACGAAAGCGTAATCTGTCGAAAACTCGCGCTTCTAAATAATATCGTCCCCTCGTGCCAGTAATGTGAATGTGCGATTCGATAAATTTTGGGAGCACACAATCGAAAATGTAAAATGTTGCTAAACGGAACTTACATTCATGAATCAAGCTTGGAGTATAATTACCGTTGCTGTGTACATTCACAGTTATAAACAAGATCATTCATCCCACTTCTTTAGTTAAAAGTGAAAATTTGCACATTCATGGTTCTGACATAAGATGGACGATATGCGAGAAATAGAACGTGCGATCGCAAAATTAATCTGCCGATATCGCCGATCGATAACAGATCGAGATCGAATATGTAACCATTTAAATTCTTAGCTGATTTGAGTGTCTCTTATTCGTGTTATATTATTTGGAAGAGACACACACTGAAATTATCAATTTAATGCCACCAATGTTATATATTATTATAATATTAATGTTATATATTATTATAATATTAATATATAGGAATATTGTGATGTGATATTACAATATTATGATATATTGTGCACCAATTTAACGTACAATATAATTTATATGATAAAAATAATTAAGCATGAGAAAAGAGAGCGAATTTATTTCATTTTAATATTTAATTATTGATTAAATGAAATTTACTTTGATATTTAATTATTAATTTTTATTAACAAACGAAAATTAATCGATAAAAAGAGACTTGGAGCTTGCAGTTCTCTGCAGAAATAATAGTTAACTAAAAACTCTCAGCTCTAATGACTCACCGCTGATTAACGATTTTTCTGAACCGGTTAATTTTACGAGGCTGAAATATCGACCGCCCTTGCATCGGCATCGTGTGTAATTAGCCAAGCCGATGCAGGACGGTTTTATCCTCGTTGAATTAGCCAATTTCGATCGATTGAACGAGCCGGTTCCCATTTCCACTCGTATACTGGGTGGTCTGTTATTGCTGATGGGAAAGATGAGTACGGATTAAAATTTTCTCAGATAAAGCTTGTATATAAAAATTTACTGTATATCTCTACACATTTTTTTTAAATCAGTATATTTAATGTTCTATATTTTTTTCAATAATATTCAGTCCTTTTCCGATTATAGATCATTTTGTACATACACACGCGCAAACTTAAGAAATAAATTCAACAAGAAAGAGCGGAAGAAGGGACAGAGACGCGATTCCTTCATCGAGCTTGTTCTCGTCAGTTTGTTTGCTTCCGTAAAATAAATTTTCGCACGGCATGGAGAACACAATGTAAAATTGCCGAGCTAACTAGGGAGAAAACGCTTCCGGTGAAACAAGAATTTCAGCGCACCGTTTACCTGACTGCCGCGCGATAAGGAATAACTCGTCGTATCTCGAGTGTGACGCCCACCCCTCTCCCGGGTGTGATAATGATAATCTTACACGAGTTCCGATATTTTCATTTTTTTGTTCACCGAGTAAAAAGTACTCCAACGAGTTAAATCCGTCGAATCACGCAGTGATGATACAAAATCAACACCGAACTTCTTCGAACGATTCGAGTTATACAATATATCGATGCAGAAAAAAGTTTAAAAATCTTTGAAAGATACATATCGAACGATCGTATTTTTTAAATCTGTGACAGCATTTTTTTAATTAATTTGATTATTTTGTTTAACTGTGGTTTTTCGGGTGGGCAAATGACACTTTATATTTCCGAACAAGTCTTGTTTTGTCTGAAAAGTATGATCTTTTTTCACGGCTTTTGAATCTTTGCGCAAGAAGATTGTCTTTCAGGTGACAGAATTATTACTCCTATCTTTACCTAGCTGGAGTAAAATATTTTCCCAGTACACCCAGCTTCGCATGATGCGGAGATCGCCGTGACTCATGAATACGTTACGACGTGAAGTAACGAGTGTGCGAGTGCATTATTCAATTGTGTTTCTGCGAAACCGCCGCGACCCTTGAGGAATGAAATCATTTTCGACAAGAGTGTCATTGAAAAAAAAACCACCAAACAATTCGATTTGTTATTCGCGATCGATTATTTTTCAGGAACGCCTTTGAAAGCGACAGTTGAATAATTTACTTTTGCTACTCGATGATTAATTTTGTCATAATTAATTGGACCTCGTTCTAGCAGGTCAATTATTACTGACTCTTCAGTTTGCAGTATTTTTATCATTATTCAAATTTGATAATTATTCAAGTTTGAGAACATCGGGGAAATATCGATTTTGGGAAAAAAGCATACGGATACGGGGCATGGAGCCAGGTAGAAAAATCCGGCAGCCATATCTTTTGTTGACTGGTCCTCTTACCTTTTTTTTTTGCTCCATCGCGCCCAACAGGTTAACGCAGTTATGCAGGTTCTCGCCGCATCTCGCCACTCGACGATTTCGAACCGGACCGACGTGTATTACCGGCCTACGTGTGGCTGAGCCTTATGTAAATACACCGGGTGTCCCGGAGTGCACGTAGCCACAAACCGACGTGTCACAATGGGTCACGCGTACTTGAGCTGTTTTCAGTCAAGTGCGGAGCATTGTAAAAAATACTCGAGATTTAGGAGATATGCGATGTTAGGCGAATTTCTAAAAAAAAAAGAAATACGTGATCAATGCAGATCCAAAATTGGAAGTGCCGTTTGTTTTTCGCAAGACGGATAATCTTTTTCCAGCACTGTTTATCTGTATTTGAGAAATGAAAGGTCAATAAGCTCGAAGTAATCGATCTCGGTATATTTATATCATTGTGGTCTGAAAAATACTATAAATCTCAGCAATGACTTGAAAACGTAACGGAATAGTGCAATAAGTTCGTGTTGAACTTGTATGAAGAATGAAATTAAATTTGAATAAAATTTGCATTTTTCTATTTTTCTAACAAAAAACTATATATATATATATTTTTTTTTTTTTTTTTAATCTGTTATCAATCCATGAATTTATTATGTTGATTTAAGTTGATTTTATTATATTTATTTTATTTAATTAAATAAATTTTAATATTGATTCGCGCGCGAATCTTTTCAGGTTTTCGTGAAAAAGTAGATTTTTGTACCTACATTCTTACTCAGATCATGAATACGATAAATGAAGTGGTCGAGATAATTTTGAGGCGGAAAGGACGATGTCCTGAAAGTAGAACGGAGGAAGTATAAGAACATTCAGGTAAAGGACGCCTGCCCTTTGCTAAAGAAGCGAAGAAAATGTCATATGACCGTTCGATATCGAAATATTTTTGCATATATTTGCATATATATATTTTTGCAACAATAGAAATGTATTTAAATATATTTAAATAATGCGAATTACAAAATTTGCAATGAACACTTTAGATATATACAATGTCATATTTAATTTAATAATTGGAAGTAATTATTAAATTAAATATGACATTGTATATATCTAAATATGACATTGTATATATCTAAAGTGTTCATTGTCCTTTTAGAAAGATCGTGTTTGTCGATTGTAAAATAAAATTATGAACTTGTGTTCTATTTCCTGTAAAAAAAGAAGCTTAGACTGATACTTAAGTATTTAAAGGTAACAATATTGCGTTAACGCGGTGAGATCGCGCCTACGAATCGAGATCTCGCGCTGTGTGTCTGCCCTTTTTTAGCCGCTTCATCATTCCGATTTGTTCATTTCATAAATTCCGCGTTACAATGCGTAAACACATTGCGTAAGCGCTTTAAAAGTAAGCTGATCATATTTCGTTATGCAACATTCATTGGCACGTTTCAAAATAGAGATTTCCTACTTGACGAAATTTTATCTTCTCTCTCTCTCTCTCTCTCAAGCTCTTAGATCTTTAGAATCACGTCTAATTATAATTATGCCTGTATTCAATTATTATACCATAATCACGTGATTTTCCATTGAAGATTAGATTGTATGTTGTACAAGATAATTGAAATTCCAAGTGAGGAGACAAGACCACGCTAACGAGCGTTCTCGTTCGGTGCTCGGTTGTTATCGAAATCAGCCTCGTGTAATTGACGCTCGCTGGTCAGACACGTGGTTTCGTCCGGTCACGAAGGGAGAAAAAGTCAACGAGATACCCGAGCCGATGTACCGTACGTCAGTAACTCGACGACAAGACTGCATTCTTCTTATGACTCTTCCGCGAAGCCGAAGCCCGGGCAATGCCGTCGCGTTCAAAGCTCTCCTTTTCGTCACCGTGAATTTTGCGACTCGGAATGCACGACTCGCAATTGTCTAGTAAAAAGCGAAAAATCGCGGATAAATTGCATCAAAGTCACAAGTGAAAAACGTTTTAACATTAAAAAAACGAATTAAATCATCGTTGCTACGAGCATTACATAATTGCTTTTCAATTTTAGCGACAGTTTTTCTTCGACGACTCTGCAGACTTTTCGAGTAGATTTGTTCCTCTAATCATTTTGTTTACGAGTGACAAGTTTTTTTGTCTCTGCTACGCGAATTTTTCACGATGATGTTCATTGTCAGACGAAAGAAAAGAGAAAGTAAAGAGAGAAAAGAGCGCAGACTATCGCGTACGGATTTTCATGTAAATTTCCTTCGTCATCGAAGCGACAAGCAGGCGAAGGTTAAATCCGAAGGTCGACTCACCGTGAAGCGTTGTTAAGTTGAATTATCTGCTCGGATTACGTGTACAGCATCGGATTACCGTAATTTCATATGACGTTAGCTACCTTACACGATTTGCAATGGGGTTGAAACGTTTTCGCGAAAACGGCCGTACAATGTTGTCGCACACAACAATCTGCATTTTGTGAAACAAAATTAGAATCTTTTTAACAAAAAGAATCTTTGACACTTGCAGTGTTGAGTAACGCAGTTTAATCGCATATTGTTGCAGAATGCAACTTTAACTTCTTCTTGAAATACAATATTTTATAGAAACGGTAGAGAAAAATGTTTAGAATGAAAATACAATTTGTAGCCGATTTGGTTCTGTTTAGAGTAGATTCTTCTCTCAACTCGGATGATTGATCCAGATGGCAAACACTCTTCGGGAAAATGTGCATTGTGTGGTGACACCTGGATCGTTTTGCCATTTGGAGACGACGTTGTCTCTTACGGTACTTCGCACGAGTTGTGCAAAACGCGTGCGGGACATTACGATCTTTCTATTATACAATCGGACTTTTAGATTTTCTAATTTACATTCGATCGATTTTTACCAACACGGAGAAAAAGCATCTACTGATATTTTATATTGTAATAATTTTTCTCTTTTCTTTCTTTCTTCATTTAATACAAGATACGGAATTTTTAATCGAGAAATGACATGGGAAGAGCAAACATTTGTTACTTCTGCTGAGACTTACGACTTTTATAGATGAAACCACATATTGTTCACGCACGTACGATGTATCATCTCGATTATAAATAAGAATAGAGGGAGGAGGGTGATGGATGTGCCGTGAGAAGTGATTTAATTCTGTTTGCACGTGATATTGGACCGAAGGATCCTGTTCTTTCTCAGAAGGAACTTAAGAGGATTAAGCTTTGAAATGATGCTCTTCGAAGATGTCACCCGACATTTGAGTGACTCGTATTTAGTTCTTTATTTATTTATCGATTTTTTAATTTATAAAAATTTAAAATTATAAAAACTTTTTATTCTATTATATATTTTACGACTAATATTTGTTCGTGTATAATTATCTCCTTATCAATTGTACAATAATTATTGTAGAAGCTTTTTATACGTGAGATTTTTCCGATCCTAACGAAGATCGTATTCTTATCAAAAATGTTTCACACTTTCTATAAAATTGTAAAAAGCGTTGTGTGTGTGTATGCACTTGTATCGTACATTTCTGTGGAAATATCTTCTTGTAGAATATCATGATGAGTTAGATTGAAATTCTGTTTGTATTCTATTAAGAATTTTTCGACGCGATAACCTTCGGCTTAATCCTTGATCTTCCAAAGTCCAATTCGTTCGGATGTTCCTACGAGACGATGATTAACATTGAATTCTGTCGCGATAATCTTACTGCCATTATGAAGATATGCTAAGAGCTCTCTCGTAGTTGTTACTTTCTGCTAAGGCTCGCAATAGGCTCGATTGGTTAGCGTCGATCATGTTAATTGAAGATGACGTTAAGAATCAACTGTGTCACTTTTATTATGAGTAGACTACGAACAAACACGTCTCTTTCAATACACGTTAGTTGTCAATTGAAAGAAAATAATCTGGACTATTACCGTTTATCTTCGGCCTAACTGCCGATAAGAAAATCTTTGAAGTCTATTTTATTTCAGACTTTATTAAATTTCACTTTATTCAATTTGTATTAATCTCATCAGAGATATTGGCACATTGATACGTACGTTTATTGTTAGTTCTTTTTTCAATTCTAATGCTACTGACAAAGGAAAGCAAGCAATGTGGCAAATAAATATGTAACAAATAAACAAAAGATATCCTATCACATGACGACACATGTTGAATATTAAACTCGCATGTATTAAAATACTTTTTTTCTTTTTAACTTTAAAAATTTAATTTTTAAGAGATTAACACAAAAACATGATAGAGAGAAAAAGAAGGAGACGAAGAATCTTGCAAACTTAAATAATTGATTTAGAAAAAGAGTTGTGAAGATTACAAATTTGTTTTAAAAAAAAAAGAACCATATTTTATGTGTTAAATACTAATATGCATAATTGCATTTAAAACACGATGACGATGCTTATATATTAACATAGTGAGTCATAAGGAGAATTCTATATGAAATTCTTTTCTCTTGACGAAGTAAGTAAATGATTATCGAGTAAACGAGGAATGTTCTGAATAAATAAATTCACAAATCAAATATATCTTTAAACTGTCGAAACTTTTCGACTTAAATAATCGCGATCGATGTATCAAATGCATTAAACAATATGTTTCTCCATTTTACATAGATAAATTTTGTTATATAATTTAACCTACAACAAATCTCTGATGAATTGGAATGTTTCTATTTTTTGAGAGTTATATCAAGTCGTTAGAAAATTCTCTGTTCTTTAGAATCAAGCTTAAATTACATATCACATATGTAACCTTCTCTGTACGTAATTTTTTTCATTTGAATATGAATAATAGTTCCACCGAGAGCGCGTGACTTCACAGTCCGACGAAACGTGCCGGTTTTGTAACCGAGCGAGTGAATCATGCACGATAGAGACGCGATAGTTGTTTCTTTCGAATAATTCAAGCACGAGGGATCCGTCTGTGCGTGCCAGAAGTCTAGCAACACATTCCACCGAACTGAAAATACGAGACGTGATGATGAGAACCCGGAATGGTTCGACACGCGCCGCGTGGACGAGGAAACGACGACGTTGTTGGCGACAGCAACGTCGACGAAACCCCGTTCCGAAACCTTGACCGAGTGACTTCATTATTGCGGTTTAACAGCACGAAGGATAAGCCTTATAAGTCAATGAGTCGCGACGACGAATTCACGATGATTAACACGAATTTACGACGGTATGAATCCTCAATCATCGTCGAATTTCTAAGAGTATTACGAAACGCCAAGTATTAATCAGAGATGGCGAAAAAAATCTTATTCACAAATAATAGTTAAAGACCAAAAGACGTGATTCTTAACTTGTAATGCGAGACTCGTCTCCAGTTTGTACTTATATGTTAAGATCGGATTTTGCAAGCACAAATTTAATTTACATAATGAGTCAGAAATGTTTTTAAGAGAAACCTTCACGTCCGCCTCTTATCTTACGAATGCTCTTGTATAAAAATAAGCAGGATTTTAATATTATCCTTAGCACATATAGCATTGCTTTTTTTAATGGAACAGAAAATGTCCTGAAAATACGACACTCGCAAAATACCTCATCATGCTTTTCGGTACGAAAAATGAAATGATCAAGGATGCGATATTGTTATCTTTGGATCGCATGATACAAACGGAAATTTTCCCCGTAGACAACTTAGAACCATGAGTGAGTTAGATGGCGATGAGATCAAACAGACCGCACCCTAGTTAATGTGTATTTCTTTTTGCGCCTAATGTTTCAAGAAATACTTCGAACAATTGACCTACATCCTCCTTTGTTACAGTAACAGAATGTTGTATACATGTACTCGTATGTATCTATTATATCAATTTTCACACTCTAGATGGAGTTAGACAAGAATAATTTCTCATAAACAAAAGTATACACAATTGGTTAAAATATACTCTAAACTTGAAATAACTTCATAACATGGGTTTTATCCCAAATTTTTGGAAGTGGGTTTTGAGAGACTCTTTACAAGTTTTGAACTTCAAGAGTTCGGCCCACATAAATTGAAAGAAGCATAAGTAATCATCAGGCAATCAAAGCGCCGGTGAACTCGGTTTTTTTCATTTGTCTTTTCTTGACTATGTAGTTTCGTGGCCTAATGCCTATGGATGGACACTTTATTTGGCTATGTTTATATGTTTACGGTTCTGTCAGCCAAATAACATTTTCATCGTATTCAACAGTCGTGTATTCCTGATTGTGTCAGATTTAATATTCTAGACGAAGTTAGATATAAATAATCATATTCAAAAAAACATTAACATTTTCTTATAATTAACGAAAAGAGAAACATAAATATTTATATCTATTATAGATCTAGTGATCTATGTACGGTTAATTAGAATATACAGAATGGTCATGTGGATTGCATTAATCAAGAATATACCATAGATAGTCAAGAATACTCGATAAAAAGAAAACGTTAATTCGATTACGAATTTTATAGATAAAGAATGTAATAATTCAATATAATGATATTCAGTGGCACGAATAATTCAAATATTACGATTCAGTAAAAATTAAGAGAAAAATTTAGAACAAATGTGTGTGTGTGTGTGAGAGAGAGAGAGAATTTATGTGTCCTTTGTTAAAATAACAGAATATTATATATGTGTAATATATATATATATATATATATATATATATATATATATATATGTATGTGTATGTATGTATGTATGTATGTATCAATATTATATCAATTTTCACTCTAGATGGAGTTAGACAAGAATAATTTCTCATAAACAAAAATATACACAATTGGTTATAAATATACTCTAAACTTGAAATAACTTCGTAACAGCTTAAAGTTTATTGCACAATTTTTGGAGGTGGGTTTTGAGAGACTCTTTACAAGTTTTGAACTTCAAGAGTTCGGCCCACATAAATTGAAAAAAGCATAAGTAATCATCAGGCAATCAAAGCGCCGGTGAATTTGGTTTTTCCATTTATCTTTTTTTGACCACGTAATTTCATAGCTTATGGATGGAGCTATGTTTACTTCGTTCAACTATATGCTTACAGTATTGTCAGCCAAATAATATATCGTATACTTCGTCCCTGATTTTATCTTTAACTCTAAATGAAGTTAGATATAAATAATCATATTTAAAAACGTAGACACTATCTTAAAATTGACGAAACATAAATATATTTCGTGTTACCAGAGAAAAAGAGAGGCTGTGCGTGTGATAAGTATGTACAAATCGATATAATAGCTTATTATCTCACTTGAATGTGTCGCTATGAATATGTTTATGCATAAAGATATTAATAAGATTAAAAAATATTCTCTTTATATCTTTCATTCCTTTAAGTTTTTTTCTATCTTTTGTACTATCTTTTGTATTTTATGTTTGTATGCACTCACGTATGTGTTTTTTCACGCATATTTCTCCCGTTTTATTGCTCGATTTGATCGATTTCTCTTAAAACCCGTGCATTTTTTGTTTGTTAAGGAATTGCCTGAAAGACAATAATATTTCGTTCGTGAAAACATTGGAATCTACCTACATAAAAGGTCCGAAAAGTTTCCTCGCTTGTATTTCTTATACTCAATATGTATTCAAACACATTAAATTCCCTGCGTAAATACTCTCTATGAGTGATTTTTCTAATTGATTTGTATTTTTAATTGTGTATTTTTAGGAATCTTTATTGAAAAATATATATACTTATATATATATTTAAATATATATATAAATATATATTGTATATTCAATATATCGATTTGTATTGTAAAATAGATATTCGAGTTTTTAGATATCAGTTACTTCAGTTGAGACTTATCGGAAAAATAACGGTCGAGGTCAACGTCGGCAAACGCTTTTATGAAATAATAGCAGGATATATATGTTATCCACACATAGGTAATGGAACGCAGGTGCCGATCGAGCGTCATCGGAATTCTTTATGGAGGTCTCATTATGTCACGACTGATTAAACATTATAACTATCTATCGAGGGGCGTAAACACTAACGGTTGGTTTTGTCGCGGTGATCCACGATAAAATTGAATCACATGTTCGTATCGGCTCGCAAGCATTCGTAGTAAGATTGATTTGCGGCGTTTCTTTCGCTAATTTTGTGACAGAGAAAGTGATCGAATAGAAACAATGAAAACTAATAACTTACTCTGCGATTTTATTATACTAATTTTGCTACTAAATTTTAAATCGATTAATCCAAATTAAATACTAACTTAAAAAAAAAATATATATATATATATATAAAATTTTTATTATTATGTTATGCATATATTTATTATTTAGTTATGCATCATTCGATAATTAATATTTTAATTTATTTAATATTTATATTAATATTTTAAGCAATATTATATATATGTATATTAAATATGCTAGTTTTTATGAAAAAAAATGTTGCGCCTAACGCTCTAAGAGACAATAAATTTGACCTTCGTCGTTTATCTCCCAAATGAGTGCTTACGTGAGGAGATCTACAGTTTCGTTGATCGCGAGGAAGGGGAGGAACAATGTGCGAAAAGTCGACTGTACCGCTAGTTGGTTCGATGGAATAACCACCGACATCCCCGTAATTTATTCCGTTCAATTAGAGTGTCCGTACGGTTCGTATTCAACTGAGAGATGAAGTAATAGGATTATTTACGGATACGCCCCTACCAGATCACCTCTTCGGTCAATAACCAAGATGAGTAACCTCAGTTCATCAAATATCTAGATGTACAATCTAAAAAAAAGTAATCCTCTTGTGATTATGCAGTGATACTCACATCTTTTCCATAACTTTACTATTTCGACTCAATTTTATAATATCGTTTTTAAATAAATTTACAATACCTTTTCACTGCGTGGTAAGTTTTTCATCCAACGTGATCGCACAGTAAATGTCAATAACTACAGTGTACAGAGAAACGGTATTTATATCATTAATTGTGAAAAACGTTACAATATTAAAATTGAGATAAGATAATTAAAAAGCATTAAGGTGTCACGTTCTGGATATACGTTCTTTTACACTTCAAGTTAGTTATAACGTCGGGCTCTGAATCTATTTTTTAAAACGAAGCGCTGCTCGAACAGTAAACAATGCTGTCGCATCAAATGGTTTAATAGAGATCCCGACCGACTTGCTGTCCATCCTTCTCTGCCTTAAGTCGCGCGTAATGTAAATCGATTCTTGCCTCTACACGCACATAGTGTTGCCGACGTTCATTGGCCGTTCAATAATGTGACGAATGTGTTTTCTGTCACGTGCTTCGGGATCAGCACCCGACAGCCAACAGAATACATATATCGAACTGATACTGCATATGTCTGCCTGCGATATAATAACATAATTTAACAACACATACTATAATCTTGTGGTGACGAAAAAATTTTACGATAATGCATGTAACAATTACATCGATAACGACATAACGCAATTAATTGCAACACGTTTAATTAATTAATAATTGTTTAATACAATAATTTATGTAAAGAAACAAATTAGATATTGAATTACTCACCTCAATTGTTAATCGTATATGCTTATTGCTAATCTTTTAATTGGTAAATACATATTTATTTTAGTAATGATAATAAAAAAGAAAAAATTATTCTTAATTTATTATTAATGAATTATATATTAATTTATTATATTAATGAATTTATTAATGAATTCTTCTGACTTGATTATTTGCTGTTCTTCAAATTAATTTTAAACACGTTTTACAAGTAAACGAGATTTTACAACGTATCGTCAAGTATATCGTGAGATGATACCGGTAATTGACTGTATACGATCGCGACGGGTCGTTTGAATGGGTCCACTGTTGCATATTTTCACATCCGGAAGCTGGCTTGACTGACCCTCCCGCAAGCAATCTCCTCTTTTAATCGAATGAAGGAGTAATACGCGCCGGAATAATCGCATGATGAATAGCTCGAACAAGTAAAACTCGAAGTATCGCAAACGAATCGAAAATAATTGGAGGGAAAAAAGGGAAATGAACAATTACATTGATCTGTTATTCAAGCCACAATGAATTAAGGACTTTTATAATATGAATATATTTATATTTATGTTTATTTTCGTCAATTATGCATTATATAAAAAGTACCTATGTTTTTGAATACGATTATTTATATCTAACATAAGTAATAATCTACAGTGTTAAAACTGACTCAATCAGAAACACGACTGTTGAATACGATGAAAATGTTATTTGGCTGACAGAACCGTAAACATATAAACATAGCCAAATAAAGTGTCCATCCATAGGCATTAGGCCACGAAACTACATGGTCAAGAAAAGACAAATGAAAAAACCGAGTTCATCGGCCTTTTGATTGCCTGATGATTTGATTGCCTGATTACTTATGCTTCTTTCAATTTATGTGGGCCGAACTCTTGAAGTTCAAAACTTGTAAAGAGTCTCTCAAAACCCACCTCCAAAAATTTTCGAGAAATTCTGCAATATAGTGTTATGAAGTTATTTCAAGTTTAGAGTACATTTATAACCAATTGTGTATACTTTTGTTTATGAGAAATTATTCTTGTCTAACTCCATCTAGAGTGAAAATTGATATAGTTTGATACATACATACATATATATTGTGTGTATATAATATATACATGAATTCTCTGTGCCACTAAATATCATAATATGAATCATTCATTCTTTATCTATAAAATTCGTAATCGAATTAACGTTTTCTTTTTATCGAGTATTCTTGACTATCTATATTCTTGATTAATGCAATCCACTTGACCATTCACACTAATTAACCGTTCTAGATTTTTCTCTTGTAATTTTTACTGAATTGTAATATTTGAATTATTCGTGCCACTGAATATCATTATATTGAATTATTTCATTCTTTATCTATAAAATTCGTAATCGAATTAACGTTTTCTTTTTATCGAGTATTCTTGACTATCTATATTCTTGATTAATGCAATCCACATGACCATAGGCGTCGGCAAGGGGGGGCAAGATAGAAACATTTGCCCCCCCCTAAATCAGAGAAATAATTGAGAACCAAATCACAAATAAATAAGAACCAACATCACAAATAAATCAAATCCAAATTCAAAACGATTTGCATCTACCTTGTCGCGGTGAGAAAGCTTTTATAACGAAGAGGTGTATTAATTTAAAATTACATATATATATATGTTAATTCGAAAAATATTTTGGATCATGCCCCACCCTAGAAAAAATTCTAGCGACGTCTATGCACATGACCATTCTGTATATTCTAATTAACCATACATAGATCACTAGACTTCTATAATAGATATAAATATTTATGTTTCTCTTTTCGTTAATTATAAGAAAATGTTAATGTTTTTTTGAATATGATTATTTATATCTAACTTCGTCTAGAATATTAAATCTGACACAATCAGAAATACACGACTGTTGAATACGATGAAAATGTTATTTGGCTGACAGAACCGTAAACATATAAACATAGCCAAATAAAGTGCCCATCCATAGGCATTAGGCCACGAAACTACATGGTCAAGAAAAGACAAATGAAAAACCTAGTTCACCGGTCCTTTTATTGCCTGATGATTACTTATGCTTCTTTCAATTTATGTGGGCCGAACTCTTGAAGTTCAAAACTTGTAAAGAGTCTCTCAAAACCCACCTCCAAAAATTGTACGCTTGTACTTATTGAAATTGTTGAAGTTATTTCAAGTTTAGAGTATATTTATAACTAATTGTGTATACTTTTGTTTATGAGAAATTATTCTTGTCTAACTCCATCTAGAGTGAAAATTGATATAATATTGATACATACATACATATATACATATACATATATATAATATTCTGTTATTGTAACAAGGGACACATGAATTCTCTGTGCCACTAAATATCATAATAATGAATCATTACATTCTTTATCTATAAAATTCGTAATCGAATTAACGTTTTCTTTTTATCGAGTATTCTTGACTATCTATATTCTTGATTAATGCAATCCCCTTGACCATTCTGTATATTCTAATTAACCGTACATAGATCACTAGACTTCTATAATAGATATAAATATTTATGTTTCTCTTTTCGTTAATTATAAGAAAATGTTAATGTTTTTTTGAATATGATTATTTATATTTAACTTCGTCTAGAGTATTAAATCTGACACAATCAGGAATACACGACTGTTGAATACGATGAAAATGTTATTTGGCTGACAGAACCGTAAACATATAAACATAGCCGTATAAAGTGTCCATCCATAGGCATTAGGCCACGAAACTACATGGTCAAGAAAAGACAAATGAAAAAACCGAGTCCATCGGCCTTTTGATTGCCTGATGATTACTTATGCTTCTTTCAATTTATGTGGGCCGAACTCTTGAAGTTGAAAACTTGTAAAGAGTCTCTCAAAACCCACCTCCAAAAATTGGGGTCATGTTATGAAGTTATTTCAAGTTTAGAGTATATTTATAACCAATTGTGTATATTTTTGTTTATGAGAAATTATTCTTGTCTAACTCCATCTAGAGTGAAAATTGATATAATATTGATACATACATACATATATACATATACATATATATAATATTCTGTTATTGTAACAAGGGACACATGAATTCTCTGTGCCACTAAATATCATAATAATGAATCATTACATTCTTTATCTATAAAATTCGTAATCGAATTAACGTTTTCTTTTTATCGAGTATTCTTGACTATCTATATTCTTGATTAATGCAATCTACATAATCATTCTCTATATTCTAATTAACCGTACATAGATCACTACACTTGTTTGATCTATGAAAATAGGTGAAATCACAGTGTGTACATTTACTTTGCATTCGATGTTCGATATGTACGCTCGATCTATCGCATTCGTAATCAGCATAGTCAAACCTTTGTCTCATGCTGGCGGATTCATAGCATACCCAGTTATTATTATTATTATTATTATTATTATTAGTTTGAGATCATCGATCGAATCTCGATCGGGGTCGTTCTTGTGACAGCAGACCGTGATCGTTCCGGCCGATGGCACTCGCTCGTGCAGAACGTTCGTTTCTTTTGCGATCGACTGCATGGCTATAGCGAGCGATATGTTCGAGTTTCGTTCAAACGAGGCCGCGCGAATTCGCTTCGTTGTACCCGCGGGAATCGACATAAATCGGTAACACTCGACATATACGATTAATCTTGACTGTGGAAGCGCGTTTTTTTCTAAAAGCATCATCAAGAATATGTACTACGCGAATCGAAATATAATAACTTCTAATAATTAAGTTACAGCCTTCTCACTAGCACTAAATAAATTCTAATATTGCAAAATTAAGTACTAATTAAATGGCACTTACTTCTGACTATTTGTATCTTTAATTTATATATTGAATATTTATTTTTTTTACATGGGAGAAACAACTTACATCATTAAGTCAGCTTCCCACGTTATGTATCTTAATTTTTTCTGCTATATATGTATAACACCTAATTTCGAGTTGAACACTTAATTGGCACTTAATTTTGTATGTTAAAATTTATTTTATTTTAATGTATGCAAAACTATGCTGGTGGAAAAGGGTAAGACTAATTTAGTAGGGGGTAAAATTCTTATGAAATAGTACTTCGAAACTTTTGGGTGCTAAAAGGAAATGGCTCGAGTCTTCGCTTCATATCCTGTTTGTATCGTGTTATCTTGTTTTAACCGGTAGCCATCCAAAATTATGGAGTAAAGATCTTGACTGTCAGTGATACAGCAAACAACGTGCTTAGTTGCTCGCTCTCTCAATTGCAAGTCTGAAAGCAAATTTGATATGATTCACTAATTATGCTGATGCCATACTAATGTTACAATGGAATGAGTTAATTCGCAAAAGTATTCGCTTACAGATTAATGTGAAAACGGTTAAATGTCAATGAGACGTTGTTACGTGTCATGACCACCGAAATCGCATTAAAGACAGGAAGAACGATGACTCATGCGGACGTAACTCTGTATTCTGTGAGCTATCCTCCCCCATTCGATGCACAGAGCATTTCTGCATATCATGGGTTTTTAATCGAGAAATCAGCTGACTCATTGATTTATGTGCTTTCTTCAATAATTTATCTTTTTTTCTAATTAGCTCTTCTATTAAAATTTTATTGAATCATTTTTCATAATTTTTCCCATTCCATTTTTCCCATAAATAATTAGTCCCTTTAGTAATTTTTTTTTAAATATCTTATTTAATTATTTCAACTATTAATGTATAATTTCTTGCAAAATTTTTTACAATTTTATCTCTTTTATTGTTATATAACTGAAGACATTGTACCGAATGCTTTCCACGGTTTCCTTCTTTGTAAATCGACAAATTAACATTTTATTTTACATTACAACAATAGAATCATGCTGTTACGTTTTCATCATAACTGTTACTCGATATGACTTTGCTGTAATTTGCTGACTTTGCTTAAATAACCGTCCCTCGAAATCCAAAGTTTCGCGAGTAAAAACGGCATAATGACTCAACGCTCGCGATGATTCTTGCAGCATCCACGCCAATCGTTGTGCGTGCAAGAGAACTGGACCACTAACTAGTCCAGATTTTCGAAATTATATTTTCTTTCTTCCAATTTTGACATGCAAACAACTGATTATTCGTCTTCAAGAAAGAGTTGTCGTACAAGAAAAATAATTCATATAAGCCATGAAGTTTTATTTTCGAGGCAAAATATTTTGGAAGTGGATTAACGTCTTTGCGCTTCTTAAACTTTGGACTCGAAAGGACGCGGGGCCGTCCATTTATGTACATATACATCCGTGAACGTAGGTTAGTTCGCGGTTTGCGCCGCAATGTGAAGAAAGGAGAAAGGAAATTGAGACAATGGTATATTGTACGGGCAATGGTGGGAATACAGCACGCTGCAACGGATCGCATCCGTTTCTGATCTCTCACGCGCTCGCTTACGCGGGACGCGATTGCATGCGTGCGTGCGTGCGTACGTGTATACGCGGAGCGTTGGACTCGATACCGGGTTTAAAGATAGCTCGTGACGTCAGTGGTGCCTTTGCTCCCGAACTGTTGCTGCCGCTGCTGGTACCAGATATACACACGAAGCCTGGAACTCGTCCGATTTTGTTCATTCTCACGAATTTCGTAACGCCGGGTTTGTCAAGCCCGCAAGTTTTATTATTGCCGAAGGATCTAAGGATTCTGTTTTCGTTTTTCTTTTTTTATTATATGTATATTTATAGTAGATACAAAATTTTAGACGAACGTGTCAAAAAAAATGCGCGACTTTGAACGATACGACTTTGAACTGTTCAATCGAAGTGTTCTCTCGGAAAGGAGACATGTACGGAATCATGTGAAACAACCGCAGCTCCCGCTTAAAGTTCATGCTCGCGCGACGGATGCACTTTCGCGATGCGAAGTGCCATTACGGGCGACGTTGAAGAGTAACGTCCGCCGCCTCGCCGGCGTAATGGTCTTGCGAAAATAGCTCGAGCGAACAAACGACGCGTATTGCGTCACGGTGGAAAAAATCTCGCGTGACATTTAATCCGCAAGTGTTCATCTGCTACGCGTGCTGAGATTTGAAATTGCCTTCTTTTTACGCGGAGAGAGACTGCACGAGACATGTAGACATTTCGGAAGGCTTTCCGCCTTGCGACATTGAATATATAAGACAAATATGTCACTTCCCTTATTACAAAAAATTGGATATAATGAAATGTAAAAAAAAATGTAAAAAACATTATGTATCTTGTTAAATACTCACGTTACGCATGATAAACGCGCTCCGGGCACATTTGGGCGAGCGATCAACCTGTGACGTCGTGCATTCGAGAGGGAGAAAGCGTAGTCTCGTGTACGCGAATTATCAGCCTGTGCTAATATTATGTCCCGCAATTATCGCCCCTGGCGCAATTGCTGGTCTTTATCTTATCACATATTTTTTTTGCATTTACGTGACTACCTGTTGATTTCACCTTTAAGCCTGTTCATCACAGAAACTAATTAGAGAGCGTGCTATATAAATCATTCTCTTACAATAAACCACCGTCGAGACGCCCATCCATGATAGCGCGGCTCTCCTCGTTAAGCAAACGAGGATCGTTGATTTCCTTTGAAGGTACGCGAAAGTTTACTCAAGATGAATTTATTGCGCGTTAATTACTATGTTATAGAATCAATTCTAGAACTTTTATACACAAGAAATTAAATCGTTTAAATTGTCTTGATCAAAAGATTATTTATAAATAAGTGATCAAAAAAATAAAAATATGCTTAGCAGTCGCGAATAAATTAGAGAGTGTCGTTCTCTGTTTTACTTATTTTAACAAGATCTTTTCGGTCGCGTTTCCGTTTCGTATAAACCGATCGTTAGATGCGATGAACTCTCGCCTACGTAGGAAGACCCCTTCCATCATCCGTAACGTCTATTAGCGCGTAACTAGGTGTTTCGACGTGTACGTTATCCGTCGTCTACCTGTACGAGGTCCTCATGCGTGGGTGAAACTTGTCTCTCGTGCTTTCCATTCACTCGGACAGACGCCTTCGTGCCCATTCATGGCGCTTTGGTGCCGTACAATATGTCATGCGTATCCGCGCGAATTTATGCGATTTTCATCGAACACGAGCTTTCGAATTGTCACGGTCATGAGAAGGTCTCGCGCTTCTATCATGAGAAAGTTGAGTCGTCGATGATACTCGACTCATAATCGATAAAGATACACGATTCGACGGATCTTCAACGAAATTCTATACGAGTCTTGGATGCATTAATAAATTCTCAATAAAAAATTCTGAAGTAGATGAGATTTACATTGATAGGAAGTTATTGTAAAAATTTTAAAACCAAACTTCTCTATTCCACTTTTTCACTTTAATTACAATCGATACCAGCACTTTCTATATAAAGGATTAACTTCGTCTAAATTATCTTAATCAGAAATTTTATTTAAATAATTGATCGGTAAAAATATGTATTTGGCAGATTAGAAATGGCGATTAGAAATTAGAAACTGTGACATGTTACTTTTCACTCTGATAGAAGTTTTTGCTTACAACTAGAGTAAATACACCTTAATGTATGCCTGTGTGTGTGTATGTGTGAGAGAGAAAGAGAGAGAGAAACAATTTTTTACATTTTATTAAAAAAATTATTTCAAGTCGACTATAGGAATTTGAATATTAATGTTTAATCAATCATAATATTATAATAATCAATTATGAGTGTTAGGGGCAAGAAGGCCTTTCTTTTAAGAGCGCTAAATTTGAATATACTACAGACGGCGCGCCTTAACATTGAGTAGCCTAGCGCCGTCACTGCGGCCGATTCTCGATTGTTTTCGTCCTCCGACACACTGAGTCGTCGGTTACAGACCGAGTTACACGTTCGGGACGCGTCTCCGCCACCATCTTGTATCTTTATAAGGAAGCCTACCTCAATAAAGGAAACGTCTCTTGTATACCGAAAAGCGAGTCAAATCAATTCCCGTACATTGGTCCTTCGAGCCGGATACTATTAAGTGTCATCGAATAGCAGCATTACATAGCATTGGAAGTCTACAGACATAATCGAAGAAGGATACGCATAGCAATATTATCTCCTGTTTGAGGTAAGTTTCCGACACTCCTCTCCCATTTCCTCTATACCTCTATTCTCATACAACGAGCCATGTCCTTGCAAATATTAAAGGTGCTTAAAGCCAAACGAGCGACAATAAAGGCGCAATGTACGCGCACGCGAAACGCTATAGAGGCCATAGATCCGCAAGACATAGACGTGACATACGTAAAACAACGCAAGGAAAAATTCACAGAGTATTGGAATCAATTCAATGACGTACAAAGGCAAATTGACGAATTATTGGCCGTCGCCTCAGATCTAGAGAATGTAGGACAGTTAAAGGACGATCAAGAGGAGGAATATGTAAGCTTCGAAGAGACGTACTTTGCCATTTCCGGAAAAATAGAAAGATTGTTAGCACACGCGCATGAGGCCACTCGAACACACGAATGGGGGCGCAATCCCGAACCGACATCACTTAGTAACAATTGTGGCCGCGACATTGGTCAAATTCACTTACCGAAAATCGCGATACCCAAGTTTAGTGGGAATTATGAGGATTGGTATCCCTTCTACAATACATTCGAATCCATGATACACGCAAATACGAAGTTAACGAATGTTCAACGTTTTCACTACTTGATATCTTCGCTTGACGGCGACGCCGCGCACGTGATTAAGTCATTAGAAATTACATCACATAATTATAACGAAGCGTTAGACTTACTGAAACAGCGCTACGACGACAAGCGAATAATAACGCAACAACACATAAGATCATTATACGATTTGCCCGTAGTTACTAAGGGCAACTATTCAGGGTTGCGTAAACTAATTGATGACGTATTAAAGCATTTGCGTTCCTTAAAGAGTTTAGACAGACCAGTTGAGCAATGGGATGATCTAATCGTCCATTTAATCATCACGAAAGTGGATTCGAGCATAATTAGCGAATGGGAGGACCACATTCCAATGGGCGACATGCCTACATTGAAGCAACTCACGGATTTTCTCGCACACAAGTGTAAAACTATGTTAGCAATGACAAAGAAAACGCCCAATGATCCAATCACATCGAATCAGCGTAAAGGTAAAATTTCCAATGTGCATCTCGCCACGTCTAATATTCATTGCATCTGTTGCAAAGGAAAGCATCAAATATTCCAGTGTCCTAGCTTCTTAAGGTTACCAATCGAAGAAAGAAACAAGGAAGTGCGAACCAAGCGATTGTGCATGAATTGCCTTCGCTCCACCAATCACCTAGCCAAGGACTGCAGAGCATCTACTTGCCAAATCTGTCACAAAAGGCATAACACACTTCTCCACGCAACGGACAAGGCTCAAGGAAACTCGGAGTCCGCGACTCCGCCTGATCAATCAAACAGCTCGCACGCAGCAGCTTTAAGTCATCACAGCACACAAGATAAGTATCGTCAAGTTATACTGTCCACCGCCATTGTTAACGCATTAGACCGACAAGGTAATCCACATGCTTGCCGAGTACTGCTAGATTCAGGTTCCCAATCAAACTTCGTGACGGAAAAACTAGCTGAAGAATTAAACCTTCCATATAAGCAAGCCAATTTGTCTGTAATTGGAATAGGCAGCTCTCAAACACATTCTAATCGTACCGTTAGTATACGCATAGAATCAATACACACGTCATTCTCACAGGAAGTCGAATGCCACGTTTTACGTACGATTACACAAAAGGTACCACGAGTTCGCATCAATATCAATAGCGTACAAATCCCTAGTAACATACGATTAGCGGATGAGCAATTTCATTCACCAAATGAGATAGACATGCTCTTAGGTGCGGAGCTATTTCTACAGCTATTGTGCATTGGCCAAATTCAAGGATCCAAACACCAACCCATACTACAAAAAACCCAACTAGGATGGATCGTCGGAGGCGGAGTATCCAACAGTTATCCGATCACAACTGAGACATGCAGTGTATCGGTGAATCAGCAGGTCAATCAGACATTACTCAAATTTTGGGAATTAGAGCACATCAACAACGAAACCCCGTTCAATCCCGAGGAGAAGGCATGCATGGAACACTTCATCGCCACGACTAAAAAAGAAGGTACACGCTTCACCGTACAAATGCCAGTCAAAAAGGATAAGCTACGACAGTTAGGCGAATCTCGCAGCATCGCACTGCGTAGATTTCAATCAATAGAGCGCAAATTACAAGGGCAACCAGCGCTAAAACAGCAGTATGTACAATTCATGCAGGAATATGAACGTTTGGGTCACATGATACGCATCTACCATGAACAATTACCACAAAACACGCCATGTTACTACGTACCTCATCACGCAGTGTTGAAGGACAACAGTCTCACGACCAAATTACGGGTCGTATTCGACGCATCATGCAAAAGCAGCACAGGAACATCATTAAACGACTGCCTTATGGTAGGCCCCACACTTCAACAAGATCTGTTCTCAATTTTGTTACGATTCCGCATGTTTAGGTATGTGATTACAGCGGATATCACTCAAATGTACCGACAGATACGTATAGATAAAACACAAACCTCTCTTCAGAGAGTTTTTTGGCGAAATGACCCAAGTGAAGAAATTGCAGTATACGAATTGCAAACCGTAACATATGGAACAGCCTGTGCATCCTTTTTGGCAATAAGAGCGATGAGAGAATTGGCGAACATGAAGGCAGCCAGCCATCCGACAGGCTCAGCTACTATTCTTAACGATTTTTACGTCGACGATTTGTTGTCAGGAGCCAATGATGAGCTGGAAATTAAGAGAATCTGTGACGAAACAATCGAAGTACTTTCAGAAGGAGGATTTCAACTTAGGAAATGGGCATCTAATCATCCCGAAGTATTAAGAGACATAATGCAAGGCGATTCACATGATGCGATTCACTTCATTAACAAAAACGAGGAAGTTTATACGTTAGGTATGAAATGGAATGTGACAAACGACGAATTTCAATATGATATCAACATTTCCAATGCACATAAGGTAACCAAGAGAGGCATGTTATCAGCATTATCCAAAATATTTGATCCTTTAGGAATATTAGGTCCTGTAACTCTTACGGCCAAGCTGCTAATGCAAAGAGTCTATCAGCTAAAACTAGCATGGGATGAAACCGTACCCATGGATATACATACGGCATGGATGCAATATGAATCCCAATTAAGCACGATTCGTAATCTTAAAATACCACGATACGTAGCAATTGAGAACGCAATTAGTAGTCAGGTTCACGGCTTCTCAGACGCGAGCGAAAGGGCGTACGGAGCTTGCGTGTATGTGAGGATCACTGATGCGCAAGGCAAAAACTACACACGACTATTATGTTCGAAATCCCGTGTCGCACCGTTAAAAACAATTACGTTACCGCGTTTGGAGTTGTGTGGAGCATTATTACTAGCGCAATTAATGAATAAGGTGTTAAAGGCTTTACGTTTCAGACCAGGAAGCATACATTATTGGACAGACTCTACCATTGTACTGCATTGGATAATGGCAACCAATAAAACTTGGAGCACTTTCGTCTCCAACAGAGTAAGTGAAATTCACAGGCTAGCGCCAGCGGCCAATTGGCATCATGTACCAACCGAAGACAATCCAGCGGATAACGTATCTCGAGGTTTACTACCTTCAGCATTAATTGATTCAAGGCTTTGGTGGTCAGGGCCGATATGGTTGCACAAATCATCTCACTATTGGAATACAAGCATTCCAACGGCCCCCCTGGAAGACTTGCCAGAACAAAAGAGAACTGTCAAGGCAATGATAGCGACTAAAAGCCAGGACGACCAGGACTTATTTGAAAAATTCTCATCACTCACCAAGCTGATCAGAATCAACGCACTTTGTCTAAGATTCATCCACAACATCAGAAGGCCGGCAGAGGAAAGAATCACAGGTTATATAACTGCTCAGGAATTAAAGAAATCTAATCTAACGCTAGTGAGAATGGTGCAAGAAACGGCATTCAAAGAAGAGCTGCGATCACTCAGGTTAAAAGGGCATGTGTCGCGAAAAAGCAACTTATTAACTCTAGCTCCATTCTTGGACGATCAAAGCATCATAAGAGTAGGCGGACGTCTTCGGAACGCAATGATATCCTCGGAAGCAAGGCATCCAATATTACTGCCAGCCAATCATCCATTTACTACATTAATTATAACATACACACATCAAAGTCAATTACACGCCGGGGCGCAGGCGACGTTAGCTGCCATCCGCACCAAATATTGGCCCATATCAGCACGCAGCAACGTAAAGAAGCAAATCAGAAGATGCATAGTCTGCTTTAAGGCAGCCCCAATTGTATCCGAAGCAAAAATGGGTGAACTACCTGCCTGTAGAGTGACACTCACTAGGCCATTCGCGTGTAGCGGCATCGATTACGGTGGACCATTTTATATAAAAGCTGGACAGCTTCGTAACGCCAAGATAGTAAAGGCGTACATAGCCATTTTCATATGTTTAGCGACAAGGGCTGTTCACATAGAACTAGTGAGCCAGCTATCCACGGAGGCATTCTTAAATGCTCTCAAACGTTTTATTGCTCGTCGAGGCAAGGTATCGCATTTATACTCTGATAACGGTACCAATTTTCAAGGAGCGGCCAATGAGTTAAAGGAACTATATCAAATGATACACGACAAAACACACCAGGAGCAAGTGGATCGCGCACTTAAGGAAAACCTTATGGAATGGCATTTCATACCATCTCATGCTCCCCACTTCGGCGGCATTTGGGAAGCCGCAATTAAAACGGCCAAAAATCATTTGAAGCGCATCATCGGCAATGCGGCTCTAACTTTCGAGGAAATGTACACCGTACTCACTCAGATCGAAGCGGTTATGAACTCGCGCCCTTTAACTCCTCTGTCCGAAGATCCTAACGATCTATCCTACCTTACCCCTGGCCATTTCCTAGTCGGAGACGCTCTTACCTCAGTCCCTCAGCAGGACATCACACGCGTACCAGTCAACAGACTGTCACGTTGGCAACACGTAAATCAAATATACCAGCACTTTTGGCGACGTTGGAATCATGAATATTTGCAACAATTGCAGCAACGCACCAAATGGAAATATTCCAAAGGTTTACAGCCTAGCAAGGGCGATCTAGTCATGATATCAGAAAATGAACCATATCCGGTGCGGTGGCTGGTCGGACGCATCACAGATACCCACCCTGGAGCGGATGGAATTGTTCGAGTGGTTTCTATACGAACTACCAAGGGGATATACAAAAGACCGATCACGAAAATATGTATTTTACCGCTCCGAGAAAACCACCATGATTCTTCTACTTAGTCGCTCATGCGACAGCGTAATTGGTTTTAATTATTTATCATATTACATTATTTTTTTTGTTTTTGCCTTCCTGTTTAGCAAATAAGGATGATTCCGTTGAGTCTTCCTCACTATGATAAACTTGAAATTCTAATTCTGTTTTGTTCTAGGAATATCACCCCAATCTCACAAGCCCATTAATAATTTTTATGTTCATACTGAAGGAATAAACACGGCTGGACTCTTGCATTCCAGTCTCCTTCCTTTTACCTGTTTTTAAGAGATGGACTCTTCAAAGGGGGCGGCATGTTAGGGGCAAGAAGGCCTTTCTTTTAAGAGCGCTAAATTTGAATATACTACAGACGGCGCGCCTTAACATTGAGTAGCCTAGCGCCGTCACTGCGGCCGATTCTCGATTGTTTTCGTCCTCCGACACACTGAGTCGTCGGTTACAGACCGAGTTACACGTTCGGGACGCGTCTCCGCCACCATCTTGTATCTTTATAAGGAAGCCTACCTCAATAAAGGAAACGTCTCTTGTATACCGAAAAGCGAGTCAAATCAATTCCCGTACAATGAGAAATTGTTCGTGTTTATGAATACGACTATTTATCTAATCCTAGGTCTAGAGTAATAAAGTTCAAAATCAGAGACAATACGACTGTTGAATATACGAAGACTAGGTATGTTATTTGGCTGACGGAACGGTAAGCATATAAACATAGCTGAACAAAGTGTCCACCCATGTATTACGAAACTGCTGATCAATAAAAAATAAAGAATCTGAGTTCACTTTCGCTTGATAACTTATGTTTCTTTCAATTTATAGTGAGGTGATCTCTCTAAGTTCAAACTCTTTCGAGTTTCTTAAAACCAATCTTTTTACGAAAATTCTCCAGGTTTACTTCTCGATAAAAAAGTAATATTTTTTGAACAGAATATAATTTCTTTCGATTTTCCATAACTTCCTCTATGTTATTTGACCGATAGAACCGTAACCATATAAACGTAGTTGAACAAAATTTCCATCCGTGGGCATTAGGTCACAAAACTATGTGGTCAAGAAATGATAAATGAAAGAATCTGTTCACCGATTCAGTCACTCACGTCTGAAAATTATTTATGTTTCTTTCAATTTACGGTGGGGCGAATCTTCAAAGCCCCACCTTCCAAAAATTTGATAGCGTTTTCAGATTATACATGTATACATTTTGCCTATTATAATCTATTGTGTGTACTTTTATATACGAGAGATTATTTATGTCTAACTCCATCTAGAGTGTGAAAATAACAGTGTGATATGACAGTATATACATACAGTTATACATATATACGTATATACAATATTCTGTATTGTAACAAAGAACACATAAATCTCTCTCTTTTTCTCATTCGTTTTAGATTTTTTTTTTTTTATCAAGCTCACTTTATCATCAGTGTTTAAACTATTTGTTCCGTGCTCATCCATGAAATTCATAATTGAATTAATACTCTTTTTCTATCCCACATGTTCTTAACGCAATCATGACATGATCCTATCACTAACCATGGATCATAAAGTTTGTTTAGTCGATATAAATTGAGATATAAACTGACGAACAATTTTCACAATAATTTTTTAATTAATCGCACGTATTACATTATTATATTTGCGATAATTTTATTTTAAACAATTTTCGTAATATTCGTTCGCAATTTGTCCACGTATCTTCTTTTTTTTAATATCGGAAATTTTTAATACTTCAATACTTAAAAGTGAATATAACATACTATTTTAATATACTAATTGTTTAATTAACTCTAACATGCTGATTTTTACGAAAATTCTTTAGGTTCTCGATAAAAAAATATCTTTTGAACAGTATATAATTTCTTTCGATTTTCCATAACTTCCCCTATGTATTTGACTGACAGAACCGTAACCATATAAACGTAGTTGAACAAAATGTCCATCCGTGAGCATTAGGTCATGAAACTATGTGGTCAAGAAATGATAAATGAAAGAATCTGTTCATCGATTCAGTCACTCACGTCTGAAAATTACTTATGTTTTTCTCAATTTACGGTGGGGCGAATCTTCAAAGCCCCACCTTCCAAAAATTTTATCAAACTAGAAATAAACTTAACCGATTACATATACATG
The DNA here is from genome assembly GCA_901521435.1 of Crematogaster levior. Taxonomy (NCBI): domain Eukaryota; kingdom Metazoa; phylum Arthropoda; class Insecta; order Hymenoptera; family Formicidae; genus Crematogaster; species Crematogaster levior. The sequence continues at coordinate 283,891 of CABEGB010000603.1, read as the reverse complement.
CATCTTCCAATTTACGGTCGGGCGAATCTTCAAAGCCCCACCTTCCAAAAATTTGAAACAACAATATTTTCGATTATACATGTATATATTTTGCCTATTATAATCTATTGTGTGTACTTTTATATACGAGAGATTATTTATGTCTAACTCCATCTAGAGTGTGAAAATAACAGTGTGATATGACAGTATATGTATACATACAGTTATACATATATACGTATATACAATATTCTGTATTGTAACAAAGAACACATAAATCTCTCTCTTTCTCTCATTCGTTTTAGATTTTTTTTTTTATCAAGCTCACTTTATCATCAATATTTAAACTATTCGTTCCGTGCTCCATGAAATTCATAATTGAATTAATATTCTCTTTCTATCCCACATGTTCTTAACGCAATCATGACATGACCATCCTATCACTAACCATAGATCATAAAGTTTGTTTAGTCGATATAAATTGAGATATAAACTGACCAATAATTTTCACAATAATTCTTTAATTAATCGCACACGTATTACATTATTAGTTGATTACATTATTATATTTGCGATAATTTTATTTTAAACAATTTTCGTAATATTTGTTCACAATTTGTCCACCTATCTTCTTTTTTTTAATATCGAAAATTTTGAATACTTCAATACTTAAAAGTGATATAACATACTATTTTAATATACTAATTGTTTAATTAACTCTAACATGCTGATTTTTACGAAAATTCTTTAGGTTCTCGATAAAAAAATATCTTTTGAAAAGTATATAATTTCTTTCGATTTTCCATAACTTCCCCTATGTATTTGACCGACAAAACCGTAACCATATAAACGTTGAACAAAATGTCCATCCGTGAGCATTAGGTCATGAAACTATGTGGTCAAGAAATGATAAAAGAATCTGTTCATCGATTCAGTCACTCACGTCTGAAAATTACTTACGTTTTTCTTAATTTACGGTGGGACGAATCTTCAAAGCCCCACCTTCCAAAAATTTTAGAAAATTAACAGAACTAACTTAACCGATTTACATATATATATCTCTTTCAATTTACGGTGGGGCGAATCTTCAAAGCCCCACCTTCCAAAAATTGGTGTACGTATATATTTACTTTATTAACCTCATATATTACGACAGATTATTTATACATTTTGCCTATTATAATCTATTGTGTGTAGTTTTATTTACGAGAGATTATTTATGTCTAACTCCATCTAGAGTGTGAAAATAACAGTGTGATATGACAGTATATACATACAGTTATACATATATACGTATATACAATATTCTGTATTGTAACAAAGAACATATAAATCTCTCTCTTTCTCTCATTCGTTTTAGATTTTTTTTTATCAAGCCCACTTTATTATCAATGTTTAAACTATTCGTTCCGTGCCTATGAAATTCCTAATTGAAATAATACTTTCTTTTTATCTCACATGTTTTTAACACAATCATGACATGATCATCCTATCACTAACCATGAATCATAAAGTTTGTTTAGTCGATATAAATTGAGATATAAACCGACGAATAATTTTCACAATAATTTTTTAATTAATTGCACGTATTACATTATTAGTTGATTACATTATTATATTTGCAATAATTTTATTTTAAACAATTTTTGTAATATTCGTTTGCAATTTGTTCACGTATCTTCTTTTTTTTAATATCGGAAATTTTTAATACTTTAATACTTAAAAGTAAATATAACATACTACAGGGTGAGCAACATAAACGGTTAGTGATTACGTTATGGGTTCGGTTTTATGTTGCTCACCCTGTATTTTAATATACTAATTGTTTAATTAACTCTAACATGCTGATTTTTACGAAAATTCTTTAGGTTCTCGATAAAAATATATTTTGAAAAGTATATAATTTCCTTCGATTTTTTTATAACTTCCTCTTCATAACTTTTCGTTATTTGATTGACAATTGGAAGCATGTAAAGCATTTATGTAGTTAAATACAGTGACTATCCATAGACATTACGAAATTACATAGTTAAGAAAAGAAAAATCATTAAAAGTGATAGGCCGGAGATTTCGAATTCTCCCCTTCTCCCTCGGTCCAATCACTTTTAATGATAAGTTGTTTCTTTCAATTTATGGTGGAGCGAATTTTCAAAACCCCACTTTCCAAAAATTTGTTTTTCTTCACCTCATGGATAGAATATATACATATTATTCTGTTTATTATAATCAATTGTGTTTATTTTTATATATGAGAAAGTATTTGTATCTAACTTTATCTAAAGTGTGAAAATTGATATAACAGTATACGTATGTATACATACATATATACTAGGGTGGTCCAAAATAACCGACTATTTTTTTCTTTCATGTGCTTCACCGGAAATCGAAAATATATGTTGCAAAAGTAACTCTCAATTTTTTACAGATTTTTAAAAAATGTTTTAGAGGTCGCAGTAATCGCTTAAACACGAAAATCGACATAACATGCTATTTTATTTTTTTTTAATCATATTGAGGCATATCCTGTTGAGTTGATCATTGAAATATTGTTGCCAGGAATCAAATAAATAAACTTTAATTTTTGTAGCCAAAAATACTGACAGTAAGTCATTTATTTAATCCTTCAAAACTCGAATTTTCATGAAAATGGACATTTAAAGGCTTAAAAAACTGATTTTTATCAATCGTAGTCGAAAATCGTTTGTGGTATCGGTTTCCTTGTTCAGTGGAGAATATATTATGATATATAGAAACTTTAATATTTATTGATAGATAGCGCTGCAGTCATAAAATGCTTAAAAAATGCGGATTTTCTTAAGCTTGGCCTTCATACCAACACTAGATTTAATTTTCGTGACAATTTTTCGTTAAAGAAAAGTATTTTTATAAAAATATTTTATAAAAATTAAAAAAATATTTTTTACTTACTACTATTTTTTATAAAAACTTTTATAAATATATTTTTTATAAAAATATATTTTATAAAAATACTTTTCTTTAACGAAAAATTGTCACGAAAATTAAATCTAGTGTTGGTATGAAGGCCAAGCTTAAGAAAATCCGCATTTTTTAAGCATTTTATGACTGCAGCGCTATCTATCAATAAATATTAAAGTTTCTATATATCATAATATATTCTCCACTGAACAAGGAAACCGATACCACAAACGATTTTCGACTACGATTGATAAAAATCGGTTTTTTAAGCCTTTAAATGTCCATTTTCATGAAAATTTGAGTTTTGAAGAATTAAATAAATGACTTACTGTCAGTATTTTTGGCTACAAAAATTAAAGTTTATTTATTTGATTCCTGGCAACAATATTTCAATGATCAACTCAACAGGATATGCCTCAATATGATTTAAAAAAAATAAAATAGCATGTTATGTCGATTTTCGTGTTTAAGCGATTACTGCGACCTCTAAAACATTTTTTAAAAATCTGTAAAAAATTGAGAGTTACTTTTGCAACATATATTTTCGATTTCCGGTGAAGCACATGAAAGAAAAAAATAGTCGGTTATTTTGGACCACCTTAATATATACGCAATATTGTTCTTCTCGTTGTGCACCTCTTTAAAGCGTCCATTGTGCAACACGTCTGTACAATGCGTTATGTTGAATTATCAAAGTAGTGTTACGCTTCATTTTATTTATAAATAATTAAGCGCTTGAAAAGTTTGAATGGCACATGTGAAAAGTTGATGCTTGACAGTGGTGCACAGTGATATATATATGTGTGTGTGTGTGTGTGTGTGTGTGTGTGTGTGTGTGTGTGTGTGCGTGTGCGCGTGTGCGTGTGCGTGTGCGTGTGCGTGTGCGTGTGTGTGTGTGTGTGTGTGTGTGTGTGTGTGTGTGTGTAACCGATAAAAGTCAGTCGAGAGCCGAGCGACCGATCAAACCATACGCGTCGTCGCGTCTGTCGTACCCGTAAATCGCAATTTTCTCGATTCCTGAACATAAACCCGCATGCATGATCGAACTCCGTAATATCGAATTTGATATTACAGAGTTTTGTTTTTCACTTTTAAGAGTTCGAAAGTACCGCGACTTACGGTGAGTCTCTCTCTCTGATTAAACTGGAAAAATTGTTGGACAATTTTTATATAACAAAAATGAGAAAAGCTCTTTTAATATTCCTTTTAATATTCCTAGTATTCTATAGCTCCTATCTTGTACAGAACAGAGAATCTTGTTGTCTAATTGAAACTCTTATTATAAATATAGGAGCTACGGAATTTAAAAAAAAAAATAGAACTTAATAGAAGTTAATAGAAGTCTTAATAGAAGTTCTGTTAAAATTTTAATGAAAATCGTAATTTTTCACGGAAAACCTGTATAGAAGAAATTTAAATTTTGATGTATTTATTTATTTGTTCACTTATATGTACGGTATACGTATGATATATTTTTAGTGTCCCTTTATGGATAAGTTACACGTTTCTGTTAAATTTATCCTTCTACTTCACGCGTGCCGTTTTGTCGTATATGATGCAGGGAACACTATGTGTACTCGAAGTATCTCGGGGGAAGAGAGAGAAAACTCTCAACGTACACGAATCGGAGTGTTTATCAGCTAAGGAACGCGTGGCTCTCGCATGAAAGGGATCCATTCATATTAATCGGAGTGCCGCGCACATGGAAAAATGCGGTATCGCGTAATTACTGCGTCTGACCTACGTATTGATACATACTCGTGGCGCATACTCGTAAAAATCTTGAATCGATGAACGCAGAGGGAACAAAGAGGCCATGTATGCAGTCACACGCGTTATCATTGTTTCCGGAAGTAATAGGTCGCGTGATTATCGAGCGTTCCATGCATTTTTCGCTGTTAAATGCTAAAAACCGGTCAAGCATCTTGTATCCAAAGAATATACCTTTTTTTTCTTTTGCTTGTATTTACTATAAACTCATTTTGTATATGGTATTTCAGGCAATCGCAACTACCGGTCTATTGAGTAATGAGATACTAAAGTGTGTAAAATAAAATACGTAAAGAGTACGTATGTGTGTGCATAATAACGAGGAAATCGACGGGACATCTTCAATAAGAAGATAGTCGCCTCGAGCTGTTACACTCATCGATTATTAATCGCGCGAGTTGGTTAACCGTGCGGTGCGACGATCGCTAAATATTTGTAGGGAACGATCGCGTTTCGATAGCAATACGATGATACGCGGCATGCATCGCTACCTGCCCGCTCGTGCGTCGCCGGATAACGGCGACCTTGTGTGTACACATACGAGAACGCGCCGCATGGTGATACGCCCAAGGCCGCATACCAGACGATCTGCGCCGAAATAGTTATATTCTTGTCAAATTCGCGCCGAACACGTTCCACCCTATTTCGAACTAACAACTACAAAATATCGCTGGTTTTGTTGAAAAAATGTATTTACCTTTCCCGAAATTTCGTAGAAAGCTCGATGTTATTACTCCTTCCTTTCAAATTCTTGTATTTCACTCGGAATAAGATACGTTAGTACTGTGCTGTGTTGTATTGAGAATTTAGTGGAATTTTATCACAAGCCGAGAATTAAATATTAAAATTGATTTAAAATCTCGAAAAGTAAAATTAAATTGTTGTATAAGTGGCAGTTTTATCTTATTTTCTTTCAAGACGTAACAAAATTGAAGAATTAATAATAGATTATTCTCCATAAATACTGTCTGCTCAAAATAAAGATAAATTTTATTTTTTTAATGCACACACTTGGACTAAATAATTCTTTTTAAGAAGAAAAATTAATTATCTCTACAAATTTTCATTAAAAAATTTTTTAACTTTAGCAATTCTGTGTAACATTATACAGAACCGTTCAAGGGAGAATTTACATTTTCTGCATTATAAACCATTCGTCAAAACAATGAATACTGCAGATACATAAATCACGATTTGCACGATATGAAAACAGGATGGACGAAAACAGAATTCCCATTTTTATCGCCAATTTTTTACTTCGCATTTCAGTTTACGATCAAGATGTAAGTGTCGTCAAACAGTGGAAAGCTTCGCAAAGCTCTCTACAGCGGAAACAGCATTACGGAGGAAGGAGGAGATCTAACATCAGCGGAAGTCAACGATATTCAGTGTAGAGTTAAAGGATATGCGAACTGATAAAGCGACCGATATCCTTACGCTCACACACGGACGTATTATATTTCCTTTCGCGTCCTACTTTTCATCTCGCGTTTTTTAGAATGAAAATTTAATTTGTTTTATCACAGTCGGATGCGATATACACGAGACTTATCTTACACATATATTTTAACATGGGGAAAAAATGAGGAAAAAGGCGCGAATTTAATCAACCATTATTATAGATAATGGACAGATTGTCTTAAAATATTCTTGAAATAAAATAGCCATATTTATTGCGGTATTCAACAAAAATCAACTACATATGCATTTAACACTTCTCCAAATTAACATACTAACTTATGCAATTCTTTGTCGCAATCCACTATTTGTTCTCAGTACATAGTCTTAGTACTTTTTGCAAATTTTGTCGTTGGAAAAATTCTCTTTGTAGAGAGAGAAGGATATAAAAATTCATCAACAAATATTGATTGTTTATTGTTCATCAACAAAGTTTACTTTCAGAACTTCTCTCTCTATTCTCCCGATTTATGAAGTCAACTTTATGCTTGCTAAAACATATGCGATTGTTTTAAATATAGCTGATCGCTTTCGAATATGATTTCAATTGTAATTAAATCGATTTTTAATGGATAATTTAATCCACCCTAGTGCTTTATGCTTGCTAACAATCCACCCATTTATCAAGTGTGATAACTTTTTTATCACACTTGATAAATGGATGGATTTTTAGAAGGAGAAGGGATACACACATAAATGTACCGGAAAGAGGGAGAATCTCAGAGGATCGATCCAGAGATAAAACGAATGGCAATCGTCGTGTTCTTTTCGTTCTCTAGCCTAGAGCTAACTTTCGCGGTATGAATATATTCTGCAACGTTAAAACTCCTTTCTCTCACTGGTCGCGATCAGAAAAGGTTATTATCTACGCGAGATTTTACTCGAATCTTTACGACGCGTTTTAGCATTCCAGTTGCGAATTCCTCGTGCGAAACGACAGAAAATATAGTAGTTCAAGCGAATCCTCACTCACAAGAAGAGCAACCGAGTTATTGCAGTATTTAACAATGTAACGAATATATCACAATCAGAATTAATTAACGGATTGTTTTAGTTTTTTTAGTTGATTTATTCTAATGGATTTTATTAATTATAGTGGATTAAATTATCCATTAAAGATTGATTAATTACGATTGAAATTATATTAAAAATCGACTTAATTACAATTGAAATCATATTCGAGAGCGATTAACAGTTAAAACGATCACATATGTTACAATCTTATTATTTAAATCTATTTTTTTTTTTAAGTGACACTATGACAAAATTGCATCAATTAGAATAAAATTTGTATCATTATATAATTTTTTCATGCCTTTTTATAAAAATATTATATTTAATAAGACGACATGTGTAACATGTGGTTTTTATAACGTGATGCCAAGTTTCTTTAAAAAAAAGTGATATTCCGGGATGTGTTTCTATAAGAGATCCTTGATAAAGGAACGAGGAGAGAAATGACGCGCCGGAATTACATCCCGGAAGCGTGGACGCGAATCCGACACGGCTCGGTCGTGTCTCATTACCACGTGCATTTCCCGTGGAGCGACTAATTGCACTTGCCCCCCCTTTCCTACTCAGACATTTTTCCCCCTCATTCTCCCCTGCCTTTACCACTCGCTTTCGCACGGTGTCGCGCGGAAAACGGTCGCTCCCGACACATCGGCGATCCGTTCTGAATACCTTTTGTGTCCGCAGCCGAGGGTGAAATCGATTTGTCTCGCGATCGTGCTTCGAATTCCCTCGCACCCCCACAGCGACCCTTCTCATGTGCGTTGGAGGATCAGGCCAGTTAGAACGAGATTTAAGCGCGAGTAGCAAGAAATGTAAATTCAATGGTGAATTTTAATCGTAGGAGCGCTATCAATGCTAATAATTAACAGATCACGAATTTAACAAAGAAAAATTAATCTTCTTGATTGTCACTGATTTCCAGGAAGACATGGAATGTAAACTACAATAAATTCGGAGCAAGTTTCTTGCTAAATCCTCATTCCTTTAAACGCAATTTTGAAAGGATTATATATTAATTTATTTGTATTTTTATATTATTGCAATTATTTATGTGTGCAATTTTTATATGTATTATTTATTGTATTAAATTGCACATGAAGATTAATATCGTCAGCAATGTTTACCTAACAATGTAATTAAGTTAGATATTTACATTATCATATTGCGTTCTCAGCTGAGTACAGGCAGTGGTAAATGTATATTTTAACCATCTCGCAGAGACATTCTTAAAGCAGTCTTTTACCATCTGCCAAGTCACATTTTTAAGCACCTTTTAAGCACACACGACTCGGCGATTTGTTTGAAGAAGATACAGAGAGAGATCCGCGACTATCACGAGTCTCCAATAATATACTTCCATGACTTGCCAGTCATCCCCACCTTCGGGAGTAACTTCCTTTCTATAAATATATTTACTGTGACCCAGTTCCCCTCGGAAGGGCTGAAGAGAAGGAGAGTGGCAGACGCCATAAACCAAATTTATCATACGACGCCATATTCCTCCGAGTTGCCTGGCGCAGCTTCGGAAAAATCCGAGAAAAATATCACGCGAAACCAGAAGCGGAGTCTACGCAACCGTCTTGTAATCGTTTTACGAATTCTCATTGACGCACCACGAAATTCTTTTCTCGCACCTCGGCGAGGTATTATATGTACAAGAGGTTTCTTAATAAGTGCGTCCATTTGAGGAATGGATTCTCAGATGCCATCTGAATGTTCGACTTTTCCTTAGAAATTCAATAAAATTTCTTTCACGATGCTTTTCAGTTTCCAATATCAAATTTCTAAACTGAAAAAAACATGAAATTCTTGGTTAAATTTTTTGCGTCATTTTCACAACGAATTCGACATATTTAAAATATTTTCTCAATGAAAATTTTTTCTTAGTTATGAATTTTTTCAATCAAAATTAGATAAAGTCTGAATGTTCGATTTTTCCTTAGCAAAAATTTAATATCTTTTTTATAATACACTTCTTAATTTTTGATAATTAATTGTATAAATATAAACTAAAATTCTCAGTTTAACTTTCACAAGTTCTGTTTTTACAAGTTCTTGTAATAGATTTGGCATAAATATTTTCTTTCAGCAAGTTTTTTTAGTTACACTAATTTTATTTGCAAGATATACAACGTCGATGTCTTTGTAAAAGCAAGATTAATCAATCTCGAATTCGGGTATCGCGATGAGGATTTTGTTCACAATGGCCGACAGTTCGTCCGGCCAACCACCGAGAGGTCGTCGTTCTGACATTTATTGTCCTCTGTTCCGCCCTCTCCGTATGTCGCCCTCCACACATTTTCGCCGCTCGTTCATCTTCCTTCCTTTCTTTGTATTATAAAACTTTCATTTTTTTATACACGTGTTCCTTCTGTCCTTTTCTCCCTCTGACTGGCACTCTCAACTCCCGCTCTCTCTCATCATCTGTATATAATTGTACAGTGTAGCTATGTGCTTGTACGGGTTCTTCATCATAGTATTCTTTTTAATGATCTTGAGAATGTTTTATTTATGGGAAAAATCTACTTTTTATATGCTCAATTGTGTGTGTATAATACTAAAAATAGAATGAAGAAATCTCAATTTTTTATACTCCAGAATTAAGCATAAATAATTTCTTGTGTTTAAAAATGCACACAATTAGTTACAAAAGACAGAATATATTATATATTTATACAAAAGTAGTAATACACAAATATGCACATATAACATGTATGCAAAAGCATATATATATATATATATATATATATATATATATATATATATATATATATACAAAAAAGCAAAAATTCAAATTTTAAGGACTTTAAAGAAGATTCGCTTCATTGTAAATCTTTTTTGACCATGTTTCGTAGTGTCCATAAAGATGGACACTTTGTTCAACTGTGTTTATACACTTAAATTTCTGTCAACCGAATAACATAGAGAAATAAAAATTCAAAAAAAAATTATATTATATTATACTTTTCAAAACACATTACTTTTTTATCGAGAAATAAACTTTGAGAGAATTCTCGTATAGAAAATAGTATGTTAGAGTTAATTAAACAATTGTTAGTATATTAAAATATTAGTATGTTATATTTGCATTTAACTAGTGAATTATTTAAAATTCCCAATATTTGAAAAAAAGGAGACTACGTGGCAAACTGCAAAATGGATGGATTATTTAAAATTATTACGAATATTATAATAATGTAATATGTGCGATTAATTAAAGAATTATTACGAAAAATTCGTAATAATTTATATTTTGTTTATATCGACTGACGACCAAACCACACACTGTTACGCTCACCAATTTGAACCAAATTTAGAATATAGTTAGATTATAACTAGATATGATTCCTGGTGAAGCCGTTTTAATGCATAGACCTTGGTTATCCCTAGGCAAAATCTTAAAACTGCGCTGTTAATAGTGCTTTAATAATGACAAAATTTTCTAGATACGTTACTGTACATTTTATTTCAACGCAAACATATTTATTTATAATTTTAACGTTAATCTAGTGAAAGAAAAACACAAATAATCTTTTTATTAAACAAAATTTTTTAATTTTTTTTCTCTAGCGAAGTAATTAAATCATTAATCTTTCCAGCATAAGTTGTTTTATAAATAGCACTTTTCTTTTGGTGGTACATTCACTTGCACACTATTAAAATTAAAGTTTACTAATTAAATTTATTTCTGTTTTTATTTCAATCTCGATACTTGGAGTGTTTTTTTTTTGTTTTTCTATTTGGATCGATAACCGAAATCTAATTTTGTTTTTCTAGAAACCTAATAATAGTTCTTTATTCCCTTCTTTATCAATTCCAAACATCAAAAATCATCATGTTAATCAACAAGGACCGGATTGTTAAATAAAAAATTTATTATTTTGTGTTAGTAAAATACAATTTTGTTTAATAAAAAGATTATTATTATTATTTGTGTATACGATTAATTAGATAAGAATAGAGATAGCCATAGATTGGGCTAATTAAGAATATATTTGGAAAAAAAGGAAGCTTTAATTTGATTACGAATTTCATGGATAAATACAATACGAATAGTTCAAACATTAATGATAAACTCAGTGGATTTGATAAGAAAAAATCTAGAACGAATGTGTGCATGAGAGAGAGAGAGAGATGTATGTATGTATCAATACTATATCAATTTTCACATTCTAGATGGAGTTAGACAAGAATAATTTCTCATAAACAAAAGTATACACGATTGGTTAATATACTCTAAACTTGAAATAACTTCAGAACATGATCCCAAATTTTTGGAGGTGGGTTTTGAGAGACTCTTTACAAGTTTTCAACTTTAAGAGTTCGGCCCACATAAATTGAAAGAAGCATAAGTAATCATCAGGCAATCGAAGGACCGGTAACTCGGTTTTTTCATTTGTCGTTTCTTGACCATGTAGTTTCGTGGCCTAATGCCTATGGATGGACACTTTATTTGGCTATGTTTATATGTTTACGGTTCTGTCAGCCAAATAACATTTTCATCGTATTCAACAGTCGTGTATTCCTGATTGTGTCAGATTTAATATTCTAGACGAAGTTAGATATAAATAATCATATTCAAAAAAACATTAACATTTTCTTATAATTAACGAAAAGAGAAACATAAATATTTATATCTATTATAGAAGTCTAGTGATCTATGTACGGTTAATTAGAATATACAGAATAGTCATGTGGATTGCATTAATCAAGAATATAGATAGTCAAGAATACTCGATAAAAAGAAAACGTTAATTCGATTACGAATTTTATAGATAAAGAATAGAATAATTCAATATAATGATATTCAGTGGCACAAATAATTCAAATATTACGATTCAGTAAAAATTACAAGAGAAAAATCTAGAACAAGTGTGTATGTGTGTGTGTGTGTGTGAGAGAGAGAGAGAAATTCATGTGTCCTTTGTTAATAATAACAGAATATTATATATATATATATATATATATATGTAATATGTATGTATGTATGTATGTATGTATGTATGTATGTATGTATAACATGTATGTATGTATGTATGTATGTATGTATGTATGTATATATGTATCAATACTATATCAATTTTCACTCTAGATGGAGTTAGACAAGAATAATTTCTCATAAACAAAAGTATACACAATTGGTTATAAATATACTCTAAACTTCAAATAACTTCAGAGAATCCTTAAGAACCTGATAATTTTTGGAGGTGGGTTTTGAGAGACTCTTTACAAGTTTTCAACTTTAAGAGTTCGGCCCACATAAATTGAAAGAAGCATAAGTAATCATCAGGCAATCGAAGGACCGGTAACTCGGTTTTTTCATTTGTCGTTTCTTGACCATGTAGTTTCGTGGCCTAATGCCTATGGATGGACACTTTATTTGGCTATGTTTATATGTTTACGGTTCTGTCAGCCAAATAACATTTTCATCGTATTCAACAGTCGTGTATTCCTGATTGTGTCAGATTTAATACTCTAGACGAAGTTAGATATAAATAATCATATTCAAAAAAACATTAACATTTTCTTATAATTAACGAAAAGAGAAACATAAATATTTATATCTATTATAGAAGTCTAGTGATCTATGTACGGTTAATTAGAATATACAGAATAGTCATGTGGATTGCATTAATCAAGAATATAGATAGTCAAGAATACTCGATAAAAAGAAAACGTTAATTCGATTACGAATTTTATAGATAAAGAATAGAATAATTCAATATAATGATATTCAGTGGCACAAATAATTCAAATATTACGATTCAGTAAAAATTACAAGAGAAAAATCTAGAACAAGTGTGTATGTGTGTGTGTGTGTGTGTGAGAGAGAGAGAATTTATGTGTCCTTTGTTTGGAATAACAGAATATTATATATACCCTACGAATTTCATGGATATATACAATACGAATGTTCAAACATTAATGATAAACTCAGTGGATTTGATAAGAAAAAATCTAGAACGAATGTGTAATGAGAGAGAGAGAGAGATGTATGTATGTATCAATACTATATCAATTTTCACTCTAGATGGAGTTAGACAAGAATAATTTCTCATAAACAAAAGTATACACAATTGGTTATAAATATACTCTAAACTTCAAATAACTTCAGAGAATCCTTAGAACCTGATAATTTTTGGAGGTGGGTTTTGAGAGACTCTTTACAAGTTTTCAACTTTAAGAGTTCGGCCCACATAAATTGAAAGAAGCATAAGTAATCATCAGGCAATCGAAGGACCGGTAACTCGGTTTTTTCATTTGTCGTTTCTTGACCATGTAGTTTCGTGGCCTAATGCCTATGGATGGACACTTTATTTGGCTATGTTTATATGTTTACGGTTCTGTCAGCCAAATAACATTTTCATCGTATTCAACAGTCGTGTATTCCTGATTGTGTCAGATTTAATATTCTAGACGAAGTTAGATATAAATAATCATATTCAAAAAAACATTAACATTTTCTTATAATTAACGAAAAGAGAAACATAAATATTTATATCTATTATAGAAGTCTAGTGATCTATGTACGGTTAATTAGAATATACAGAATAGTCATGTGGATTGCATTAATCAAGAATATAGATAGTCAAGAATACTCGATAAAAAGAAAACGTTAATTCGATTACGAATTTTATAGATAAAGAATAGAATAATTCAATATAATGATATTCAGTGGCACAAATAATTCAAATATTACGATTCAGTAAAAATTACAAGAGAAAAATCTAGAACAAGTGTGTATGTGTGTGTGTGTGTGTGAGAGAGAGAGAATTCATGTGTCCTTTGTTACAATAACAGAATATTATATATATATATATATATATATATATGTATGTATGTATGTATGTATGTATGTATGTATGTATGTATGTATGTATGTATGTATGTATGTATATATGTATCAATACTATATCAATTTTCACTCTAGATGGAGTTAGACAAGAATAATTTCTCATAAACAAAAGTATACACAATTGGTTATAAATATACTCTAAACTTCAAATAACTTCAGAGAATCCTTAAGAACCTGATAATTTTTGGAGGTGGGTTTTGAGAGACTCTTTACAAGTTTTCAACTTTAAGAGTTCGGCCCACATAAATTGAAAGAAGCATAAGTAATCATCAGGCAATCGAAGGACCGGTAACTCGGTTTTTTCATTTGTCGTTTCTTGACCATGTAGTTTCGTGGCCTAATGCCTATGGATGGACACTTTATTTGGCTATGTTTATATGTTTACGGTTCTGTCAGCCAAATAACATTTTCATCGTATTCAACAGTCGTGTATTCCTGATTGTGTCAGATTTAATACTCTAGACGAAGTTAGATATAAATAATCATATTCAAAAAAACATGAACATTTTTTTATAATTAACGGAAAGAGAAACATAAATATTTATATTATTTCGCTTTATCAGAGAAAAGAAAGAGAGAGGCTGTGATAAATACGTGTAAATCGACATAAACGACTTGTTATTATCGGTAGTACACTTTTAACCGGTGAGTTTGTTTTAATGCATTTAACTGGGTAATTGAGACAAATACAAAATAGACAGATTTCAGAAGAAATTATTTGAAATCATTAAGCTCTTGTTTATAATTATATTTTGAATTTTCTCTGTTAAACTATATTAACAACGTTATAATAAGAACAAAACATAAACGGAATACTAAAACATATTAAGAAAGGAAATTTTAAGGAAGTTTTAATTTTTTTAAATATTATAGTTTTATTGGAAAGAAATTTGGTTATTTGCGATTTGTTTTTATTATAACCACTTTCTAAAAGCATTCTTAAGTTTTTGAAGACATTAGCAGCACTCGCACTGCTGCTGCTGATCTCGACAAAGTTCTTCAATTTTATTTCCTTGTGTTACACACCGTATGGTCACACA
This sequence comes from Crematogaster levior, assembly GCA_901521435.1. Taxonomy (NCBI): domain Eukaryota; kingdom Metazoa; phylum Arthropoda; class Insecta; order Hymenoptera; family Formicidae; genus Crematogaster; species Crematogaster levior. Next base: position 268,837 of record CABEGB010000603.1, on the reverse strand, counting down.
CGGAATACGCTTTTTGCATATAGCGGTTTTCCGTTCACTATGGGGGCGGACTTCTAAGGACCGACACGAATATAGGCACGTCACTATAATATACGTAGGATTATGCAAAAACACTTCCTGCAATCTTTCATCTCGTGTGATAGCGCGCGTGGGCGATGCACACATGAACGTCACTTCGTACCTGAATCCGAGATTGGAAATGCATGTAATTATTATCTACACCTTTAAATGTAAATATTGTTTCTTGTTCAATTTTTATTTTGTTTTCTTTTATTTGTTTGTTTGTTTTTTTTTTTATAGAAAAAACGTTGTTATTCTAACGTTAGTAATTCTACTTAGAATTAAGAATTAAGAATTAAGAATTAAGAATTTAGAGTTCTAAATATCTTCTCTTCAAACAATTCTAGAATTACTCATACATTTCAAAGAGGAAAAGCAAGATCATTTCGAGATAGAAAAGGAGCGTCGAGAGACGAGCATGTTCTTAGGGTTTAATTAGAAGCTTAATTCAATAAGTAACGTATTAATCCAAATCATTCGATAAGTCCTGTCGAGACTCCGTCACGAATTAGACAATTACAATTATTCGGGAAGCCAAATAACTAATTTAATGGAATTTTAAACTGTAATTGAAAACATTTTTAAAATAATTTTCGGAAAATTTTAAAATAATGTTGCGGAAAATAAGTAGAAAATATTACTTATAATAAACTCAAACTATCAGAAATAAATTGTCAGAGTACAAAATTGTAATTTTATAAATATTAAATTTTTATAATTATTAAGAATAAAATATTTTATTTTCTTAATTCGATATTATCGCAGAATTTCATCATTAATTTTCCTCTAAAACAGTTACACCCGAAAGATTTGAACTCGATTTCTTTCTGCAATAACTGCGTCCAATTGGTCTAATTCGTTAGACACACCCGCGTATATCGGCCTACGTTTTCGTCGACAAGATCGATACGTTCCTGCATTGTTATCTACAGTCACCTCACTCTCTCGGTATCTTCCTACCTATTCACGACCTGTTTCAACGACGCTTGATGTCCATCATGTTTACCACGTCTGTTTACATCATTCTTGCCATTCGATGCAAGATTTTAGCGGCAATTTTTTGTCAAGCTTTTATTCGATACATGTCATACATTTTTTTTAAATATAATTCTTTCCTTCTACATGTATGAGAATCTCACGCGAAACCGTCGTATCGTTTTACGAATATCGAACGTAAGGGGAGTGTTCCGTCCTGACCCGATTTCACATCGTCGACATACTGTCGGTAGCCTCTCACGCTTCAGAAATTCCAGCATACAGTCGTCTGCGATGGAAGATTTCCTGCCTGCCTTCCTGCTTCGTTAACGAAATGTCTTTAATTGTTTCTAATTCTCCACATCTGGCAGAAATATCGTGAAAAAAATACAACGCCCATTCGTTTATATTTATCCGTGCACATTTGACTTCCTGTAAAAGGAACAGAAGTAATAATGCATTTTTTTCTTAATTCCAAATTGTAAACTAGGAAGTAAAAAGGAAGCATTATTATTTCTACCGGTTGTTTCTGTCTCAAAGTGTTGTATTAAAATAATATGCTATAAATGCCAGTGGTATATACGCAAGTTATAATTAATCGAAATTTACTTGTCAGAACTGCTTACATTTACGGTGAAACGTTTAAATTCAATAATTGTATTGAAACATTAAGGATTGTGAAGGGTATTTTTAAGCGGCTGCTGGCGCGATCGCTAACAGCGATCGTGCCTACTTTAAATAACAAACTCGCATGAACTCCGATTAGATATCTAATGCAAGACAAGCGTTACTGTACATATCTTAATCTCATTGCGCAGATGCCGATAGCAACAACTGGAAAATATTCTTCCGCGTTCTGCAGACTCACGCTCGCTTTCCACTCTTCTCTCCTTTGCTGAGAGAGTGAGAAGAAGAGAAAGAGTTTAATACTGTAAGAGTTTAATACTTTAAGTAAATGCTGTGAATGCTGGAAGTACCTTCCTTACAAAAGAATATAATAAACCTATCATAATACTTAAATATAGTAAACCTATCATTACTGGTTTCTCTCTTGTTTTTCTTTTTATCATGCTACAACCTCTCTAATGTTGTCATTTTTTAAAAAAGACTGATTGCTAATCAAACATTAGCATGTAATCTCTGGGAAGGATAATAATAAATGGCATCGGAAAGAGATCTTAGAGTGACGATAACGGCGGCGTGTTTGCAGTGAAAATATAATAGTTGTCGCGCCCTTGAGTCGCTAATTGAATTCATCATACATATTCACACGGAGGAAGTTCATACAGGTCATCATTGTACTATGCATCAATCATTTTCTCCTTTCTATTATTTTTATTCTAAAATAGACATTATGATCGCTACACAATACCGATTCTTTCGTAAAGTCCCCTTAATGAGAGAAATAATGATCAGTTTTGAGAGAAACGCTGCTGCGCTAGGTCTGAAAAGCGCTCTTTCGAATAGACAAACGGAAGAAAAGACTCGTAGAGTATCTTTATCGGGTTTTCGTGTCTTCCGGTAAATTCGTACGTGCCCGTTATTTCTTAGTTATCTCGAACTTGACAGTGAAGAACGTAAAACGTGGAAAACATTTTTAATCAAGTACCTACTACGTGCGTAAATCTCCCGATGACGGTGATATCTACCTTCAGAGCATACCAAGAAAGGAAAGGATTCGCTTTGCACTCCTACGTGCATTTAAAACTTTACTTTCGAACGCCTTAATAGAATTCCTTTATGTCCAATCGAGAAGGTAGTGCTTCTAGATCGAGAGATAAGTCGAGAATTTAGATCAAATCTTTTGCGCGTTTTTTTTTTAAACCTGTTTTGGAAATCAGAGAACCGATAATATCTTTGCGATTTACATATTTTGTATCGTATAAGATGAATTATTCGACAACAAAGCACGAATAATAGCATTCAAAACTGGAAGGTTATTTACGAAGAAATTTTTTTTATTTTTGTATGTATTGATAGAATCTTTTTGGGTAGATTTTCTTCTCAACTTGTATTATCAATAACGTATTGTATTTTATTTTTACAAGTATTTTCATGGAATGGTAATTTCAATGCACGATGATGCAAGCTGCATTAAACAGACACCTGTTGCATGCGTCCGAGTGATCAATCGATATCACGTGACACTTCACTACATGCAGTCTTACAAGGTCCAATAAGTGTCTGTAAGACTTTCAACTGGTTGGAAATATGAACAGCAGAGTTATAATGTCATAATGAGTTAAATATGCCAACTCTATTTTGATTAATTTAACTCTATTTTGCCATTAGCTGAATAAAAAGGAATAAATTAGTTATAAAAGAGATGAAGTCATTTCATTATTTAAAACACCTGAAACTTGAAACTCATGAATTTCCAATCTCTTATAAATATTTAATTCCCGAATCGCTCTTACATTTAAAAATAAATTAATCTGATTAAAAGCTAATTTTTTTACATGTTTGTAATTAATTGAGGTTATTAAATTTTTTGAGAAAATTTTCAAGACTTCTTCATGTTATATAAAATTTGAAACATTTTATTACATATTTTTGAACTTAAGATGATTTAAGATTATTTGATAGCACGTTATTCAGTTGCATGAATAAAAATAAATAGTGCACGAATTTTATTTTTTTCTAGGTCATTTTGAGATAACTTGAAAAAAATTTACTTCATGCGGTCATTTTGTTTCAGTTACACGGTAATTACAGCTAACTAACTACAGTTAACTGTTCACTGCAGGTCACTTTTGTCATAAAGTTACAAACTGGCGTAGTGTATACGCCGCGCGATTACGCGGCTCTCAGAGATACATAATAATATTTCTCACGGTTAGGAACATTTCCGTTTTCAATCCTTGATGCAAACACAGTAGTTTAGTGTTCACCGAGGACCACCTTGTTGCTAATTGCTCCTTGCGGTTGTTCATTAACCATAGATTACTCTCACATTCTAAATAAAGAATAATGAATAATAAACGAATAATTGAAGTAATGAGGTAATGAAAATAACGGAAAATAATATGAGTCACACGATTAACGAATGTATAACGAAATTTTATCTGAATTACTGGGCGAAAATGAAGATTTCCGACTCTGAGAACCCAGCTATATACCACCAAGTATAATAATAAGATACATTCCTAACGCCTCTTCACGAAACGAAGATCATTTCGCGGCTGATCTCCCATCTCACACTCGTATTAAATTACAAGTGGTACATATGGAGCTTCGTATCGCGACGTTACAAACGGATTAAGCCGAGTTAAAGACGTCGTGTCTGAGTAAGCGCTTATTTTAGAGCAATTAAGCCAGAGAATACGAAAGCAAATGGTTTTTTTTTACTACCCTAAGTTTCCCTTCTCCGCATTCTCTGTTCTTCGTTCACGGTGTCCCACGACTCTTTAATCCTATTAAAAAATCTCTTGTTTGACCAATTTTTTAAATGAAAACTTGATTAGTCATCATTTCTTTTAACTTTGTTTATGACAAAAGAAAAACTTTGTATACATATCTTTTAAAAAGCAATATCATCTAGTACAATATATTAATTAAAATTTTGTAATATATGAAAAAAAAAAATATATATATATATATAAATACAATATATTTTTTTATATATTATATTATTAATATATATTTTTCTTATATACAGTTTTATTAATATCCTGATAGATACTGATATATATTGCAGCTATATATGATAGTCGATAAGTATCGAAGTATCACTAAAGTTACGCATTGCTACTGTTACGCCACTAGCAACGTAATCACGACATCAATCAAAGCGATTGCATTCCCTCCATCTTCCTCGCGATTCAATCACTCGTACCATGAAAATCCGATTATCCTACAACGCGATACAAGGGGGATTTGGTTTAAATAGAACGCAACAGGTTCGCCAATTTACATATCTCTCGTCTTCGCCGTCGACTGAGTGACCCCTGATGTCTTAATTGCTGATACTTACGTCTCTAACTCACGTAATTCGTGTGAATGAATTTACAGAATTAAAAAATTTGAAAATTTTCGACAATATCTGCTTTACTTATCGATACGTATGATTGAACAACATAAATAAGGGAGCCGTGGGGATAATTTTGTTTTTATTTATTGAAATTGTAATCGAAACCGTAATGTTTCTTCGTCTTTTTCTCCGATATCAAGATTCCATTATTTCATGGTTTCGATCTCGTAGTTATTTGGGGGCTCGGCGTTTATAAAATTGCAAAGAGAAATCGACGCGGTTAATCAGGCGAATAGCCAAAGGGACTGAAACCATGTTCCGGTCTCCATATGATACCCCGGCTACTACTGTATACGCACGCCTTTGTACGCACCGTAAGAGGGTGGTTCGACAATGTTGAAGCACGCTTTGGACTTTGAAGTGAAGAGAGACGAGAAACACGAGTAGCGAAGGGTACTTGGACGCCTTCGTTTGGGTGCGACGCAGACTCGGATTTACGGCCTCCGTTTTTTTTTCTTTCGAGCAAGCGAGGTTGAGGACGGTGTTCCACATGGTGAAATGATTGTTAGAATATCTCAGGAAATTGTCGCAAATATTATAGGAATCATTACGTCACACGGCCTGTCTTTTTGATATTATGTCATAAGTAATCACTGTTAATTTGTATACATCTCTAATTAATAATAGAGTTCTATTTTATTTATAGGCTGTCCTGATTTATATTTATATTATATATTTATGTTTATATCTTTTTCATCAGATATTATTGTTGAATCGTTATCTACTTATGTAACTCCTCATTCTACCGCACGATATTTTCGCAATAAAAAAGATAAGATACGAGAGATATCACGCATGCCAATCATCGCTATCTCGTGTTTCGATCAAACATGTTATTTAAATCGTCGTTAAATAATTCAGATAGCAAATAAAAATTCAATCGTGTATTTTACTCTTCTTTATTTATATCACAAGATATTTATACATACAAATATATATTCTCCAGACTTCATATTCAACAGACTTATATACGGTTATTATATACGGTTTTTGACTTATATAGATCTAACTAATAATGTAATACAAATCCATGAGTTTACGAAATTCAACTTCATCTTAATTCAAAATTTATTCACCAAATTTTGACGAATTTTATGTAATAAAGTTCAAACTTTGCGTGCAAAATATTTATTTGCGGGAATGATAACGCGATAGGACATTGCTTTTCGTAGAACACACAACGTCAACATTTTTAACGCTGTTTAAAATCTCTGCAGTATTTCACCCCTCGATTCATCCCTGAGGTAGTCTTGCCTCCTCTTTCGATCTCGACGAGCTCAGTAACACGTGTCCTTGCAATCCCCTATCACAGTGTTGAATAGCTCGCATTTCTTCACGCAAAATATGGAGAGTCGGGGAACGTCAGGCAGCTCCTCTTGCTTTCCACGCTGGAATTCACGTAAAGAAGAGGGAGAAAACGAGGCCCGGCTTCTCCTGCTGCATAATACACGGATTACGAGTGCCTCGTTATCGCGTCATAATTTTATATATCCCGACTTCCGCAACGTTCGTCGAAGTGGGAAAGGGGATGTTGTGCCGCCACGTGCGCGCCCCTCTTTGTTCCCTTATTAAAGCTCACCCTTCTTGCTCCGAGCAGCGTTTGTAAACGCTTCTTCGGAGTTTACACAGGCCGCACGTGCCCCGTAAGCCTTTCGTCGTTTACAGCGGATGTTCGTCCACACAACTTCGCAATGCCGCCACCGAGGTCTCCTTCGAGATTTCCGTAGCCATGTGGTAACCAGAAAGCCATGAACGTTACATCGGTATTTTCGTATAGCCTGTTTCAGTTTCCAATTTGTTTTTCCTTCCATCAGAATTATCTCGTTTGGCGAAAGAGATCGAACAGATGCTTCGTTTTAGTCCAATAATTGTCGCATTTTCATGACAAAAAAAGATCAACGCGGTTGCATTTTAGAGTTTTGATAAAACTCTCGCGTCAGACTTTCTAAATCCAGATACGAGAATGCTAAAATAGGATTCTCGTATCAGGAAACCGACCGACCTCTTCCGCTCTTGAATCTCGGCATGAACCGCATCCGAATGAGCGCTCTCCTCGCAACTCCTCGACGACGTAACGAAAACAGACGGGCTCTGCTTTGTACCAGAGACCGATTTCACGTTTCGAGCCGCGGGTGTCGCGTATGAGTCCGTCATACTCTTGAGGGAGTATAAATAGGTGCCGTGCGCAAATATCGCGGTCGTTGCTACCGAGACGTGCTACGAAAAGCAATTCGCGGACGCAAGTCGAATGGTTTAATCCGCATTCAACGACGTCTTGATTTTGAATCTTTCCACGGTGGCACGTATAGATCGATTCGTAAAATTTGCCTATTTCCGTTTCTCTTTTATTATTTACTCCTTTAACGAGGAGAAATCCATGAAGAAAAAAGATATGAGCTTAAACTGTAAACTGTTTCTAAATTTTTATATCATTAATCTATTATTAACCAGTCTTTAAGATCGAAAAGCTTACCTTGAATTGTGACTTGCTTTTATTACAAGTTATTCCTGTAGCTCGAAATGTTATTATATTCTTTGTTTTTCTTAGAAAATTCTACAGATCTATTTTCATTTGTTTATTTAGAAACATTTGGTTTCTTATTATTTAAAGCAAATTAAATATAATTAGTCTTCTTGTGATGGGATTATATTACATTTTTTGTGTGTATATAATGGCATTTCATGAAAAAAAATATGTTTAAAAATTGTTGAATAGTTAGGAATATTTTTATTTGCCGTTGTACTTTCAGTTACAATTAATAAGTTTTGCAGTATTTTAATTTGTGTTACTTACTGAGATAAGTATCGGAGAATTAAAAAGAAACTACTCGAGCTGCTAATCGCCGAGGAAAAAATCGATTCCAAATCAGTCGAAGAATCACTGGGTGAAAGGAACGACGAGAGTGGCGGGACACCCCGTATACGACTTGTTGCTCGACCACGATGTCAGGTCCATCAATCACGTACTCTCTCAGTCTTGTTGTTTCTCGATTAAAACGGAAACGGTAGTACAGCGAATTGTAAAAGTATTCCTCAACATTGATTTTAACATTTTTTTTTTAAATAAAGTTATCGGACTCTTCTCAAACCATCAACAAAAGATTAATCGGTACATGTTAAATCTTATTAAAAAATAGCTCGATACGACAGAAATTAATGAGTAAGAAATTAAATCGAGCAATTAATCATTCGATGTACAATATCGACCATTTAAAATCCACATTGAAGGGACCTTGAACACTTTTGTGACTCACTAGATTGTACCATTATGCACATCATTTAATGAATTCATTAATCACTTAATGAATTGCGCCGTTTGACGTTATCTCGACTCATTATTATGTTCCTCGCGTTTCTTTTTTATTCTGGTATCGTTTCGACGACGTATTTCCGGCTCTGGGAATACGGGCTGCGACCGGTCGACCAGGAAGAAACGTGGTTCCCGACCGTTTGTGTGTCACGGTGCCGCTCCTAGCGGTACACAATGTTTGTACATCGACAAGTTATTGTTATGCGACGGTCGTTTTCTTACGTCGAGCGAATCGACTCGTCACGGCGCCGCTTACTCTTTCAGAGAAAGAGAGAATGAAATGTTTCTAGTCGAAATGAGGGTTACGCAACATATTCAGTCTTCTTATTGCAATTTCACAATACGTAGTTGAAATGTTGTTTCTTTTCTAGTCTTCTAAATTTCTGATACTTTTTTAACGCTATATAATTTTATCAATAAGATGAATTTAAATATAATAAAATAAATCATTGTTAAATACATTTTTGTGCGGCTGTAAATAAACGAACACCGGACGGAACTACCAAGTTTGTAAGAACAGGACACCGGAACGTGCTCAATTTCCGCTTCACATATTCAAGAGTCGCTCTTTCGAGTCGTGCTTAATGTCATATGACGTTTACGTTACAAACTGAATGCCATCTTATGTTGCGCATTGCATTCTAACATCTCTCGCGAAAATATCGACAAATATCGGTTTCGTCGTGCGTTTTTGTTAAACCGGATGCGAGTTAATGATATATCTCGCCTTGACGATTTCTCTTTAGATCTTATCGCTAACTCGCGGTATACATACGGTGATGATCTCGATCGCGTGTCCGATATGTTATCACGACACTCGCCATCGTCACTGGTTAAATGTAGGACGAAAGACGCAGATGGAAACCGAAGAATAAGAGATAAACCAGAAATAAATCTGTTCTCTGTTCTTCTTCATGCGTGGGCGAATCCGGGAACTCGCGGAGTGGCCGTTATTCGAACGAAAACAAGCAGTTGACGGCCGGTCTCGCTCTAAAATCTGCGAAATATTTATAGATCGCAGCTGCGATCATCGTGGATCTGATCGAGCGCAATAAAAATGTATATTCCGGTTATATATGAGTTTTTAAAAAGTGTTATTTAGGTCTCGCAGATCTACTGCGCACCCATATCCCAAAATTCAGATTCCAGTTGGCTCTTCGCTTCTCGCTACGGGAATACCCTTCGCGCAATTTTATATTTGTAACTAGCATCCTCCGTCTCGGCTTCGCCCGAGATAATAGTGTGACCAAATCATATGTATTGGAAGTGATATTTTTCAAGCACGGACAGTGGGTCTTCATAAATTTGATCGTACTCGAGGTATAGTAGCAACCGAATAGAATCGGCGAATAAATCCGCGAATACAGAAACCCGGAAACAATGCTCCTTATATAATCTGTTACGGGTGGATGAAGCCGCGCGCCGCCTAGCGGTGACATCACTGTACTACACGGGTTAATATAGCCGTAAATGATGAAAAATGAAAACATCAATTTCTGGAAAATATTTTTAAACATGCTATATAGCTTATGTCCGTCCTAGTGTACATGAAAATATGGTGTCAAAATTTGGAGGAAATCGGTTCAGTAGTTTTTTAGTTATGCGGTAACAAAAAAACAGGCTTTTTCTTTATATTAGTATAGATTAGATTATTGTATTCTCATATGCGTACATTTCCTCTTATCCGTGTCCGATTTCTCCCTTGTGCATCTCTATGCACGCCCCTCACGATCGCAGTCCCACATGTCTACGACTTAATGGTGATTTTAAGCGATACTTTCCGCCCTCCCAGGGACCCGCATTCGATACCCCGAAATCGTTAAACGGAGCATGTAGGAGATGTGCGGCGCGAACAGCTGTGAAAATTGACTTTTCGACGAAGCGTAAACGCCTGTTTGCTCCGTAATTTCGTCGACGAATGCCTTATTCCCGCCGCACGAACGGTTTCCCCGGCGGTTTCGACGGACGAAATCCTTGGATTTACTCGACACCCTTCTCGTCTTCACATCTGACCTTGCCGACTACCGAGTCTTTAAGGATATTTACTCAGGATAGACGTACATAAACAACATGTTCTACAAATATCCTCGAGACCAACAGATATAAACTCAGGTTCTCCGCAATTCGAGAAAATAAGATGGTTCTGCCGACGTGATAATTCTGAAATTTAAGTATCCGCAATTAATTTTATGAAATTATGAGACGATTGAGAATTATTAAGATACACAATAACGCAAATGTAACTTTATATATTAAGATTATTAAATTAGTTATGTATAACTGTTAATTAATGAAATAGCGGAAATAGCGAAACTATATAGTATGGAAAGACTTCGTATAAAACTATGACAATTATATTCTTTTGGTTTAAACCGAAAAAAAAGTTTGAAATTAATCGATACAGTCGATACACATTTATTTTTTCCACTTTTTTGTTAATAAATCTTATATTGCTATTTTTTTGTACTTTATTACGATTTTATTATGATTGGTTAACATTACTATGCTTCCTTTCGATTCAGTCAACTCATTTATTTTTCAATGAATGGAGATGCTATTTCTCCTCAGTTTTTAGTTACTGTTTTTAATTATCATTTGTTTCTCTGAATGTGTTTTAAATTTTTATATTCTTCTTGTACTATGTCGAGAATCATTATTTCTCCATAAAATTAATATTAATCACAAACCTAATATTTTCTCATCAACGAGAATCTCATATCTTTCTTAAAAAGAGTCCTATAATAACTTTCCTAAGGTTTGAAATAATATATATTTTTTAACATCAATAACAAGTGTACATCCGACTGTAATTATATCAATTGACAAACTAATATAGCTGATATATTTTTACTTAGCACATGCATACAACGAATCAGTTTCAGAATCAGTCTGACAAGAGTTAAGCATTCCTTTCTGAAGAACAAAACTTTCTGAATCCTCCAGAAAAAATAATCGTCGCTTCCCCCGCTTTAATTTCTCTGTCGTTCTCGTTGTTACAGACATCGCTATGGACTGGTCGGACCACGCGCTTTGGTGGCCAGAACGGAATCACTGGCTGACCAGAACACGCAGCACCCTGGACCAGTATGGCGTAGCGGCAGACGCGTTGCTGCATTTCACGCCGATGCACAAGACCCTGAGGGTGCAATTGCCAGACATGCGATGCCTCGACTGCCGCGTCGACTTTTCCGTCAAGACGTTCAACGCGGTCATCAATTTGTGCAAGGAACTCGGTGAGTCGCGAACCCATTGACATCGTTTAAGAAGCGAGCGAATCAATCAAGCCGGCGTGCCTTCGTTAACGACAATTACGAGGAACGAGAGAAAGAATGTCGCAGATGTCGATCGGTTAACGTCGTAGATAGTTACGACAGAAGATGTAGTCGATCGGAAGAATTTCGCGTCTCTTTTACACGCAGCAATCCTTTGTCGAGGAGAATCCGCTTCGAGAGAAACGAGAGATGACTCTGTGTAAATATTTCGACATGGTATTACGTAATCCGTTTTGCAATAGTCTCGCTGCTTCTATGATTATCTTGAATGGCTCCACGTCGCTTCGTCTTTTTGGTGCCGAGCACCAAGAGATCGTCTCAAATTACAATTTACTTATCGTGCTTTTTCTCGCGCATTTTCAGCACGCTGATCGAGCAAGGAATCTTCTCAAACAAATTTAAATTATTCGACTCGTCTGGCAAATTATCTGGCGTATCGCCGACCAGATTTGTCGCACATTGAAATGCAGAAAAATCGCCAACTTTAAAATCGACATCGATTTTAATTTTTTGCCTTAAACAACATGAAGAATTTATTGCGAAAAATATTATCCTCCATCCATCCTGAGGTAATATAATATTTTTTGCAATAAATTCTAATTTATCTCAGCCAGGATGGATGAAGGATAATATTTTTCGCAATAAATTCTTCATGTAATTTAGAAAAATTAAAATCGGTATATCGATTTTAGAGTTTGCGATTTTTATGCATTTCAATGCGCGACAAATCTAGTCGGCGGTACGCAGATAATTTGACCAGACGGGTCGATGAATAATTTAAATTTGTTCATTAATATTCACTGGCGGTTGAAAAATCTTCTCAAATTACGAATTATCATTTGTTACGTTCAGCACGTCGAGAATTTATTCATTTCGTGCTTTCGCGAGTTTTATATTACATTTATATTATTAAATAACAAGGGTTTTCTGTCGCGGGGGCAAGGGCAGCACCGAGGTGGACAAGCGTGTCAACGTAATTAATATTGCACGTGGCAACGAAATACAAGAGAGATAAGCTCGCTTTTGTCACGCGAAGGTCGCATGAACTCTGTTCGCAGCTGTCGATTTCACCACCGCGGCGAGCTCACTCGCCGAGCTCGCTTTTTAATTAAGGAAGTGGGTTAACGCGATAATTCCGTCGCGAGAATAAAGCCGAGTAGGAGGAAGTACCGTTGGAGATACGAGCTTATCATTTTACTAATGACCTAAAAAGTGATTCCGCATTCGGGAGATATTGCATTATGATGTCTCAAGTGACGAGACAACGCTGATGTTCGCTCGGCGTTTCGGTTTGAGCTTACAAGCTCGCTACCTTCACACATTTGTTAATGATTCTACTACTAAATGAACATCCACGATACGAGCATCGGCGATACAAGTGTGTCACATTCATAAATAGATTCCAATGCGTTGCACGCGATCTTTGTCCGTCCGGTTGCTCCATTTCCTTGTAAGAATATACATAAGGAATGAATGTCATGATTGTTTTTACCTCGGCGAGGGAGACACGCGTCTCCCTATCGCTCTCTTCAATCGAATAGCCTTGACTAACGCGAGATTAATTAACGCGCAAATCCTCACGATTGAAAATCATGCCGCAGGCATTAGACATCCGGAGGAGCTCTCGTTCTGCAAACCGCTCGAGCCGAATCATCTGAAATACAATCTGAAGGATCTGCCGGCCAAGAAGAAAGTCGAGAACCAGAAAAACGGGCACTGGAACGTACCGGCCGACACGAATACTTTCATCCCAGCCAGCCAGAGTCCCAGGGGATCCACGGGAAGCTTAGATCAATCGAGTCCATTCATGTGCGCGCCGGTTACGCCTAACAACAGAAATCACAGTACGCCGATCAGTTCTCCTGTCTCGGTAAGCTCGCTGTGCAAACAAGATTTTTTTAACCCTTTTATTCCCACTGTAGCCGTACGCTACATATTTATAATTATGGAATAATTCTGCTATATTTTTGTATATTTGTTTCATTAAATGTATAATAATTCCTTTGAGTCTTGTAGATGTAAAGACTTTAGACTTGTACACATCTCTTGATTGTAATTTCAAATAGGATATTGTCTTATCTTTCTTGTCATTTGTTGTTGTTCGACCATAAGAATTATTATAAATATAATAGACCTTACAAAATTACAAATTTTTTGACATACTTTAGTTGAAAAAAAAAGAAAAAAGATTTTCCTTTACATATAATAACAAATGTCTCCCTTTACAAATGCGAATTATTATACATAGTTGTAATAAAAATAATATATTAAAAAACTTAAACATTTCCAAAATAATTTTTATGAATTATTTTTTTGCATCTTATTATTATGTAATGTATAGAAAATGTATAGACAATACTTTTTTAGCTATTAAATAATTTGTAAATGAAAGGAAATTAAAACATGGAATTAATTTTATGAGTTATACATTATGATATGTTAAACAATTTAGCTTTGATGAATGTTGATACATCTAATTGTCACGTCATTATTATTCTTGTCATGCTGCGTCACTGCTCATTTTGCAAATTTCCAGCATACCAGCACGTGGAAGAGAAACAACAACTCCTCAGGGTTCGGCAGCACCGGCTCCTTCAACGCGAATAACAGCACTATGAGCCTCGAGGCGTTGAACGGCGGACTGACGGAATCCTTGGCGCAGAGTCCGACGTCGGTCTCGCCAGAGGTGCGGGTGAAGCTGATCAGGCCGAAGAGCCTGATCGAGAGGGCGAGAATGAACGTCGCCTGGCTGGATTCCTCCCTGTCGATCATGGAGCAGGGTATCCGCGAATTTGACACACTCAGACTGAAGTTCAAATTCTACTCCTTCTACGACCTGAATCCGAAGACCGATGCGGTGCGCATCAACATGATTTACGAGCAGGCCAAGTGGCAATTGCTCGCGGAGGAGATCGACTGCACTGAGGAGGAGATGCTGATGTTCGCGGCTCTTCAGGTACCCAAGCGATCGTGTTCTCGGCTAATTAACTCTGTCATAATAGTCATTTGTGACAAATCCCAGCAAACACCAACTGACATTAACATCAATGTTATAATTTCCCACTCAACAATGTAACTGTATATCGCACGTGTTATATTGCATTTATATTGTTGAGTGGGAAATAACACTGATGTTATGTTAATGTTAGTTGATGTTTGCTGGGGTCCTATCAAAATTTTTTATGTAAATGCTATCTTGCACAAAATGTTAAATGGCAGACCAACGTGACAAGAACCGATATGGAGACTTAAAAATATGTATATGACAAATGTATTGCGCAGGCGGGTAGAGAACACATTAGAACACATTCGTATCTCGGTTTTTCGATGTTCTTTGCGACCATAGGACTCACCATACCGGTTTGTTCTCGAATATATTTATGTCGCTCCGTCGCGAGGGAGGAACCCCACGCGACGCATAATACATGCAAATAGCTGCGTCCTTGAACTGATTGCTTTGCGAACCAGTGTTCCACCATAGCCGCGATGCCGTCACATGACAACACGACCAAGAAAAGATCATCTCGCCTCGACCCACAAAATGTGTTTTGTACCTCTTGCCACACCTACTTTCCCCGTGCTCGCGACAAGCGTTGAACAGAGAAAGAAAAGAAAGAAAAAAAAATAAGAAATCTACAGCCGATGTTACCTACGCTTCTCCGTTTCAGGTACAAGTGAATCTTCAAGCAAGCGTGCCGCAGCCCACATATGACAGTAACGGAGCGACTTCGCCCATCGAGGATGATATCGACGCAGCCTTGACGGATCTGCAGGTGACCTTGGAAGGCAGCAACATCAGCAACGGACCTAGCGACATTACGCAGGTGCCCGAGCTCTGCGACGAACTGCGTTTCTTCAAGCCGAAACGTTTCACGTTGAAAGCCTTCAAACGTTATTGGTTCACGTGCCGCGATCTTCAACTAAGGCTCTACAAGAGCAGGGAGGAGGTGGGCGGCTCGGAATCAACCGGTCTACGTGATCAATTTGCGCGGCTGCGAGGTCACGCCGGATGTACATCTGTCGCAAGGTCGCTACGGGATCAGACTGGAGGTGCCCAGTGCCGAAGGCATGACCGAGATGTGGATAAGATGTGACAACGTAAGCAAATTAACTCGCATTAATGGCTTGTCGTCGCCAAGTGGCAACATTATTGAATTAACCGCTATTAAACGTATATTTAATGCTTGTCACATGTTAGTGTTTGGCCAGCGACCAACATATATTGAAGTTCATACTCATGAAGTGGAAACTAAATGTTAGACCTGATTCGATTTCCAGATACTTGTTTGAGTATTTGATTCACTATTCTTTATTATTCTAGGAACAACAATACGCAAAGTGGATGGCTGCGTGCAGATTAGCAGCCAAGGGCCGTACCCTCGCCGATGCGTCCTACGAGAGCGAGGTCAACAGTATCACAGCTTTCCTGCAACTGCAGAGGCCCGCGCCCGCGCCGGTTATCAATCCGAACGCTTTGGACATCGCCCCAGAAGACTATGTTGCGCCTAGATTCGCGAAAAAGTTCAAAGGAAAGGTAATTAATCATTCGCATTCAAATAAGTGATAAGTAATAAGTGCGATCCAATTTTCCGCATTGATATTTTTTTTTTCCACATAGTTGGTGCAGAGGATCTTGGAAGCACACGCGAACGTTAAAGATCTGCCTCTCATCGAGGCGAAGCTAAATTATATCAAGGCCTGGCAGTCCCTACCGGAATATGGTATCTCACTCTTTGTCGTTCGATTTACCGGTAAAAGCAAGGACGAACTGCTAGGTATCGCCAATAATAGGCTGATGCGGATGGACCTTCATAATGGTGATCATTTAAAGACTTGGAGGTATAATACTATGAAGGTACGTCTTCATTTTCTCTGTCATTTTTATCCTCTGATAAATTTCTATTCGCCGATATCGCTTAACACGCTTTTTGCGAAATTTAGGAATAATATAATAGATTTCAAAATAGATTTGCACTTTGAGCAATTTTGAATTTTTTTTTTTTTTTTAATATCCCTACAAATTGATATGAACAAAGGATTCCAAATAAAGAATTTCCTGAAAATTAAATTCTAGAGCGAGGAAATATATTCTTTAGTGCTGTTAATATATTCTATTAATAAATAGACTTTACTTAGCAAAGATATAATGTTGAAAATGGAAGTGACAAATTTTTGCTACAAAAAATCATTGGGAATTGGCTGAAAAATTTATAGTTTCAAAAGAAAACTTAGTAAAGGATATCCATATATCTATAGATAAGATAAAAGATCTTGTCTCTTTTACAGGCATGGAACGTAAACTGGGAAGTAAAGCACATGATGGTACAATTCGAGGAAGAGAATATCATTTTTGAATGTCAATCAGCTGACTGCAAGGTTGTCCACGAATTCATAGGAGGCTACATCTTCCTATCAATGCGCTCGAAGGAGGCGAATCAAACATTAAACGAAGAGATGTTCCACAAATTGACCGGTGGATGGGTTTAATCCAGTACTACAACGAGTGTATAAAACCGAAACGGGTTTAACATACTCTGAGAAACGATGATAAGATGCGCTCACACATTATTTACGTGTGTCGCGCTCGTTGCGTGCTTGTTTCAAGGACGACCATTTTTGCATGCTAATTGACAATTGTAAAAATACTTAAATCTGGTCGTATTTACCATGTTTTAACATTGTATACTGTAAATAGAATATTGTGTCCCTTCTACGCGCGAGCGGAAGAATTTTAGTGACTATAGATATTTTTATTCGACAGGAGGCTACTTCAGAAAAATGTTTACCAATATGTTTACCTTATTATATTAAGGTATACTATAATAATATTGACAATCGTCACAATCATGGCCTTTTTTCCACGAAAAAAATGACCCGTTTTCTATATTTACAACGGTTTTTTTTTAAATAGACGTCTGCAAAACTATTTTACAAAGATGGAGATTATACTTTTATATGAAACTTTTTCTACTTATAAGGATCTGTCCTTAAATAAATAAATAAATAATGCCGAATTTAGGAAACAAATATGTCAAGTCCGCACAGCAAAAACATATCGTGGTATGTTAAGATAATACAAAAAAAAAATTCTACAAAGTTCTACAAAAAAAATTTCGATTTTTATTGTTTAAAAAAAGAATAAAACCATTCATAGTTTCGAGTGGTTTATACACTACGGCTGTCCCGAAAAACTCCTGAAAATTACTTTGTTCGCAATTTTTTTATATCGCATGAAAAAATTAATTTAATTCTTGTAATCCTCCCTCTCATTCGTGTCAGTGTCCTCTTCAGTGTCACAAGGTGCTATACTAACCGAGCTCGACTTTACAACGCAAGAGATCGAATCGTGTAAATTATTTGTTATTTTAATGTAAATTAGATGTAGAAGAAGAAATATATCACTTATATCGTTATACCGTTATATACATTGCATTCACAGGAGATATCCCGTTATATGTGTATGTAACCAAAAAAAAATTATAGTTTTGTATATTAATAGATAGTAACTCTGTACAATAAACTTATTAATGTAATCAACAGATTTTTTAATTCCTACTCTGTCTATTAAAATATTGTATATGACATTTAGTTAGACAATTTGTAGAAAAAGTTTTTGATTGAGTGAATGACATTTAACGTTATAACCGATTAAATGTCCCTTGTATTACTTCTACAGATAGTTTATATCGAATTGCAATATTGGACTTTATTAAGCAACAATACGTTATCAACATCCGTGTAAGTGTGCATTGTAATCCAATAGGAAACTAAGAAAAAAATAATAGTAGAGACAAGTGTAAATGTTTTCGAAAATTATTATAAGACATTTTTAACTTGCAATCTCTTGTATTTTCAATCATGTAGCTTGTCGATGTGTCGATTAATTCTCTTCGTGAGTCTTATCCCACGGTGATAGGCAGTTGCGGATCTTTCCCCGAGGTATTTACCATCTTCGAGGATGGTTGATTCTGATTTTCCGAATTTTTGAATGCAGGTAATGCCCTCGCTACGACAGGTACATTTCTGATTCCCGACCCGCCCAGATTAGCGCCTCTGCACATCTAATTGCACAAATGACAAATCGTTACGACAATCCTTCGTAAATAATCTTTGTGTGAAACGTTACCATTATTCCTTATTATAAATTTTACGAATAATTGCGTGCTCCAGAGTAAATTAATTTTTAATTGTTTTGTGATAATCTCTATAAAATCTTTTGTTAGAAACTCGGACCATCTATTGCGACTGTCTTTTATCGTGTCAATCAAAAAAGACACCTGGTTTCCCACTGCAGATATATTGGATTACTTAATGTAACTTTTGTCTTTACGTCAAGATAAGTCAATTATCTTTGCGCTTTGTGTAATTAGTATTATTATGATACATACTTTTAGGAATAAATTGAAAATTCTCTTTCCAATTAGATTAAAATAGATTGATAGATGATAATTGTGATAAATTGTTGATTACATTACATTATTGAAATTTTGCTAAACTTGTAAATTAAATTATACATTCACTTGTTATCAAAAAGGAGACCTCTCCTGTATATTTTATGCTATTGCGATTAGTGGCTTATGAAAAATTATTCTTATATAAATGCATGGAAAACATTCATATAATTCCTCGCTGATGTCATTCAATTCACTATTGGCTGGGAGACCAGGGACCTTGAATGTAATACTATATCAATATTGTTTGCCGTAACCGGAGCATGACTCGGCGGCGCTGAGTGGACGAGTCTTCCAGCGAGGGAGCCCGTTCTATCCTTCCTCGTTCTCACCCACTCGTGGCCGAGCACCCTCTCGAGCGTAAGTCTAAGAGTGATGTCCGGTTCGAGGATCTGCCGGACGATATTCTTCGCCAGCGTGGACACGGTGTCGCGAACGCGGGACCTGAACACCCAGTTGCGCGACATCTGATCCTTGAGGAGCTTTGGCAGATTCTCGTCGTCGAACGGCATCGTCCCATTTAGCATGATGAAGAGGATGATGCCGAGCGACCACACGTCTGCCAATTTCGGGTTGTACGGGGTGCCGGCGACGACCTCCGGCGCGGCATAGGCCGCCGAACCGCAGTACGTCTGGCTGAGGACCCGCCTGCCCTCGTGGTCCATGCAGAATCTGGCAAAACCGAAGTCCGCCAGTTTCACATTGAACTTCCGCGAGAGTAGTATGTTCTCGCACTTGAGGTCCCGGTGGGCGATGTTCTTGTTGTGCAGGTAGTGCAAGCCAGACGCCATCTGACGAAACCACAGTCGCGATTGCTGCTCTGGCACCATGCCATTGTTCTTCACGAAGTCCAGGAGATCGCCATTGTCGGCGTACCGCATGAAGATGAAGACGCGCGGACCGCGCTGCAGGATGCTGTGCACCTACGCTCGACCGGTCGATGCGATTAGGGTTGCTGATGCATTAACGGCAGAATTGATCGAAATGTGATCAAATTATAGATTACAATTACTAATCGTTATTACATTAATCATAATAATCCCTTATCATCCACGTAACTTTATTATTATAGGTAATAATAAAGTTTCAATATAATCCCCCTTTCACGTAGAGAACGAAATTATTTTCAATAGAAAGTCTCGGCTAGCTTTGCAAAAAAAGGAGAGAAAGAGAGATGGATTAACGCAAGAGAGTTTCCAGAATTGTTCCTCCCTTATCAATCAAGAGATGGAAACGTAAATGTTTTCTCGGTTACTCTTACTTGAATGATATGCGGATTTTCTATCTTTGTTAGAATTTCAAGCTCGCGGGGAAAAAACTTGTCCAAGAAATCATTTGGCGCCTTCTCCTTGTCGAAGATCTTACAAGCTAGACGCATCTTTTTGGAGCTCGCTCCATCGATATACTCTGCCAGATGGACAGTTGCATAAGAACCCTGAAAATGATGATTCTGCATATTACAGAATTTATAGCATCTAAACACAGTGGAATAGTAAAAGTAGAACGACATCAAGGTGATTCTACAAAAAATGAAGAAAATAAAAATAAAAGATCTGCTTTCAAGCTGAACATTCCCACTTCATGGTCGTGCAATGCACTCGCAATGGGGCAAAGAATCTTTTAATTTGACCCATCATGGAGTAAATAGATATAAATTAGAAAACGTAGGCTGATTAAAGATCAGCCAAGATCGCCGTTGTATAAATAGAAAGAAGTGCTATTGCGAGAACAGATGAAGAGGTGGGAACAAGTTGAAATGAACGAAGAGACAAGGGAACAATGAACAACCTGTCCAATCTTCTTGCCTATGAGATAGCCCCGCTGCTCAAGAGCATTCACCTCCGAGTTTCGGGGGCTGAGTCGTGTGGCCATGCCAATAATCCTTCATCGACCCTTCATCACTGACTCTTTCCCTCTCAAGGATGGGCAGTCAGTTAGGTCCTCGATCGCCTTCTCGCTCCGACACGTGCTTACAGAATTAACCAGGAAATTTCTCTAGCTTGCTCCCTTAGCGTTCACGCACGTTATTCCTCGGTCGCCAGTGACAAGTTTCGTTGACGCGATTTCAGCGGTACACGAAGCATCACCGTGTACCACGACGGAATGGTGTCTCTCTGCTACGTCGACGCTTTCGGCGACAATGCGGATCCGTTCGGTCATTTGAGGCGGCTACGAGCACTAGAATTTTGGAGCCGGGATTAGCTTGTGCCTGGTGTGCGACGGAAGGAAGGTAAAGATCCGCGTCTCATTCGAGCGCAGCCATTATACTTGGAAAAGTGAGAAACAATCAACGTGCGAGATCGATCCTCTTGCTCTCATCTCGGATCGTTTCTTGCCACGAGCCAATCTTCAGACGATACTCGTCGGCTACTCCGTCACCTAGTCTCCTCAGAAACACATGGCATTGTGATTGTGATAATGTTATTAATTGCATCATTAAGTGCGTTATCTACTTCATTGATAATCGTTGTCATAAACAATATCTTCAAATTTTGAAGAGGTTGATATAGTTATCCTCAATCATCATTTCCGATGTTTCATTATTTCAAGAGAGCGCGAGGAAGGAATAAATCAAAAGGACTAAATAAAATTGTATTATTGAAGTGTATTATTGAATATACGAGCAAGTATTATTAAATGTGCATATCATATATTGCTGAACAGAGTTTATACATGAAAAAAAGTATAATCTTAAAAATTAAAGAAAAAGGTATATCTATAATAATTTTACCTATAATGATTTTAAATGACAAATTTATGTTTTTTGTACTTACATATAAAAATGTCAGTAAATTTATTAAACGTTATATGAACTTTTATTCTGCGTTAATAACTACGTCCGAAAAGAGTATAAAACTTCGCTTTGTTTTTACAACTATAGTGAATACATTTCAGTTCATCCGTTAATTTTGGCTGATCAAATGGTATACAAAGACTCTTGGCGCCCATAATTAAAGTGCCGGTATCCTTGTTCTCTCTGTAATTAATCATAAATATTTTAAATAAACATCGAAATTGAGTAAAGAAAAGAAAGAATTATTGCTCAATATCGTTTTTGTATACATTCATACTTATTTTTCAAAATTGAATTAAAAAGAATTTAGATACTTTTTAACGAATTTAATTTACATAAAAATTTTCAAATTATTAATGTTAAAAAGCAATTTGCGACATGTACATACTATTAATAAGGAATATATAATATGATTCAAATAATTAAAAAGTAAAATTGCAAAATTATAGAACAATACTACTTTATGTTTCTTTCATTATTAGGTTAGCACATTTTAATCATCCTTTTTCTCATATAATTATATTTTCCCAGAAAAAGATATTTAAGAGTAAAAAAATATAATTTTAAAGAGCACTTCAAATATTTTAATAATATATAGCGTCTCTTTTGTATTTTTTTTTTTTTGCAAAACTATAAATAGAGAATGTTATCACACACAAGTGACAAATCAAATAAAAATTTAAAACAAGATTTATTGATTATTTCTCTAATCACGTCTTTCAACTATTTAAACTGTGGAAAGATTACTGTTTAACTTCTTTTAAATATCTAGACACTACAAAAATCATTCAAACATTAACTAAAAATGTACAGATAATCAATTTTTTTCGACAAAAACTTGTTTTAAATTAATCTTAATCATTTTTAAATGCACCCTTTTTCTTGAATAATGATAAACAACATGTAATAAGCACATAAAAGTATTTTTTATATACAAAAGAAAATTTTATATACAAAAGAAAATTTTACCTTGTGCTGTCTTCCTTGATGTTATCCTCACACGCCGGTTCTCCGCAAAAAGGTGACAATAATAAATTCTTTTTATTGAGCTCGGGGTTGAATTCGTTCCAGTTCTCTACCTGTTTAATATGTTCGTTTAACTCTTTCCTCGCGCTGTAAACAAATAAATGAAATTGTATATTATCAACTGTAGGCGATATCGTGAATATTATCAGTTAAAAAATTTTTGATATTTACTTCGATAACAATGCGTCTTGCAAATCTTTCAACACTGCATCTACCGACGCAATCACGTCGTCCTTTTTAACAACTAGTCGACTAAAAGTATTCCTTAGTACTAGTGTTACTTGATTTTTTTCCATATCTCTTGGACCGAATTCGATTCTTATTGGCACGCCTTTCAGTTCCCAATGGTTAAACTTCCATCCAGGTGTTCGATTAGTTCTAAAATCACCCTTCACTCTAAATTGACCCTTTTTACTCAATTGATCAATCAGCGAGGCGCATTCGGTTAGAAGTTCCTGTTTCTTTGATTCAGACATGCTTGCGACGATGCCGCAGGGAATCACAATGACTTGTATAGGTGCTACATTTGGAGGTAACACTAAACCTTGATCGTCTCCGTGTACCTAATAAATAAATATATAATAAGTATATATATTCATTACAAAGTACATATCTTATATAACATATCATATGTCATCTATATGTGATAATAATTGTAGTAACCATTATCATGACTCCAATCGTTCGTGTAGTTAAACCCCATGAATTTTGATAGACAAACGTCTTTTCATCTCCGTCCGCAATACCTTCTACTTGGATATTAAACATCTTCGAAAAGTTTTGTCCTAAATGATGGCTCGTCGCTCCCTGTATCGCACGACCGTTAGTTGAAATAAACGCCTCGACGGTAGTAGTATAATCGCCACCCGCGAATTTTTCCTTTTCAGTTTTGCGACCTTTGATGACGGGTACCGCTAACAACTTCTCGTAGACTCTAGCGTACAAATCTAAAATAGTCAACACTTCTTCCTCCGCTTCCGCCTTAGTAGCAAACGCACTATGACCTTCTTGCCATAAAAATTCTCTAGTGCGTAGAAAAGGTTTGGGATCTTTAAATTCCCATCTCTGTAAATCAAAATGAGGTAATTAAAACGAAGTGAAATTAAAATAGATGAAATAGATAAAGAAAAAAATAAGATTCGATAGGACTTACCACAACGTTGTTCCATTGATTGAGCCTAAGCGGTAATTCGGTGTCCGACCTCAGCCATTTGGCATAAGCCGGATACATGACAGTCTCCGAGGTGGGTCGTATAGCTATGGGCTCCGCCAAATCGTTTTCGCCGTACTTTGTCACCCACGCGACTTCCGGTGCAAAGTCAGTTACGTGTGCCTTCTCCTTTTCTAATACGTTACGAGTAACGAAGATCGGGAAGTAGCATTCTTGAACACCGAGTTCCGTTATCTCTTTGTCGATATACTCCTTTATTATCTTCCAAATCGAGAAACTCCACGGACGAAGAATGTAGCATCCTGACACGTCATAATACTCTATCATTCCGCTCTTTGTAATAACTTGCGAGTACCAATCAAAAAAGTTTTCTTGCTTTTTCGCCTCCAGTCCTAATCTCGTCCCAGTTTTACTTGTATCTACATCCTTACTGTCCATGTTTTTCGCAACTTCTTTCTCCGATGTCTTTCCGACGAGCTTAGGAGAATTTTGCTTTTCTTTTTTCGATGCTATCTCTGAGTTCGTAGGCTTCCAATCCTGACCAGTCACATTTTTATAGTCACTTTTCAAACTTAAGAGAACCTTCACTTCTTGATCAATAATGCTCTTGTCGGCTTTAAAACTTTTCAGATCTCGTACTTTGTCGCCCTGCTTCTTTATTTCTTCAGATATCTTCTCCGCTTTCGAAATTTCTTTGTTCTCTGGCTCTGTCTTGCTCTGAGTACCAGCAATTGTAGTGATACCCGGTTTCCAATCCTGACCAGTCGCATTTTTATAGTCACTTTTTAAGCTTAAGAGAACCTTCACTTCTTGGTCAATAATGCTCTTGTCAGCCTTAGAACTTTTCAGATCTCGTACTTTGTCGCCCTGCTTCTTTATTTCTTCAGATATCTTCTCCGCTTTTGAAATTTCTTTGTTCTCTGGCTCTGTCTTGCTCTGAGTACCAGCAATTGTAGTGCTACCCGGTTTCCAATCCTGACCAGTCGCATTTTTATAGTCACTTTTCAAGCTTAAGAGAACCTTCACTTCTTGATCAATAATGCTCTTGTCGGCTTTAGAACTTTTCAGATCTCGTACTTTGTCGCCCTGCTTCTTTATTTCTTCAGATATCTTCTCCGCTTTCAAAATTTCTTTATTCTCTGGCTCTGTCTTGCTCCGAGTACCAGCAATTTTAGTGATACCCGGTTTCCAATCCTGACCAGTCGCATTTTTATAGTCACTTTTCAAGCTTAAGAGAACCTTCACTTCTTGATCAATAATGCTCTTGTCGGCTTTAGAACTTTTCAGATCTCGTACTTTGTCGCCCTGCTTCTTTATTTCTTCAGATATCTTCTTAGCTTTCGAAATTTCTTCATTCTCCGACTTACTTTTACTGGACACTTTAGTGTCAACTGGTTTCCAGTTCTTACCAGTCATCCTTTCATATTTATTTAACAAGTTTATGAAAAACATAAATTCTCTTTGAATAATTTTCTCATCGACTTCCGAATTTTTAAAATCTTGTATTTTGTTGTACCATTCGTTTAGTTTTATGGGTGTTACCTCCTCTAATAAAATTTCATTTTCTGATTTTTTAGGCCTCTGATCTTTTAGAGTGACACCTGGTTTCCAATCCTGATCGGTGACATATTTATATTCACTTTTCAAGTTTAAGAGAACTTTTACTTCTCGGTCAATAATGCTCTTGTCGGCTTTCGAACTTTTTAGATCTCGTATTTTGTCGCCCTGTTTCTGTATTTTCTCGGATAATATCTTCGCTCTCTCTTCAAACGGAAGTTTTCTACACATAATTGAGCTCCACTCGCCAAACAGAGATTCATACGCGTGTTTAACTACTTCACACATGTTCATTTCAAAGGCCAAAATATGATTCACATAATTCATTTCATGATGTTGTTCTTTATATATTTGATATAATTCGATCATTTCTGAATCTGTATTTTCTGGATATGTAATACTGCCCTCATCAGGTTTAGGTCGTACCCAACGTTTACCACAAAAAGCTATATAATCTTCTTCTAAATCTGAAAGAATTGCCATTTCTCGATCGATAACGCTCTTATCGGCGTTCGAGTGCTTTAAACTTCGCACTTTATCGTCTTGTTCGTATAATGGTTTAAATACACTTTCTTCCACGTTACCAATCCATTCACTCTCTGTCGCGACTAAAAGATAAGTCAAACCAAACAACATTTGCCTGGTGAAATGCACATGTACTAAATGCCCAAAATAGTCTTTTGCATCAACGTATATATACTCCTGGTTTTTCTCTTTTAAATATGGTGGGTACAACATTGAATCTTTTGAAATTCTAAACGTTCCACTAACTGCATCATAAGGTATCAGCAATGTTTCACTTGCTTCTTTCATTAAATTTTGAATCTTTTGCTTATACTTTGAATTTAATACTATGGATTCGTCAAATTTAGCTAGCGTTTCTTCTATTTTTTCTAAAGGGTTTCTGTATATTATCTCTTCCTCTAGATTATTCACATTTTGTTGCATTTTATTTTCCTAAAAATGTTCATTTATTGACTCTTTTAAAGATTACGTTTCGTTATACGTACAAATTATATTAATTCATAAATAATAAGTAATATTGATTAAAAAGTATACTGATTTTACCTGTTCACTCGATACTGCAGGCGTCATATGAGATATTGTCGTATGTCCATCAGGTATGTGGAATAATATAATAGGTTGTTCCTTTGTTGAATAAGGACTAATAGAAGCATACGGAACATCACAAATAAAGAATCCTTTCCTCTGCAATTGAATTATCTCTCCCTTCTTTACACGTTTTAATTCTACTTCACCCAATATTTTAACTTCTTTCTAAAATAAAAATTTTTATGTACAGTTTAACAATATACATCATGATTACCAATTTATTTGCTCGTAAGTAAAATTCTTTACTCTTGTATCCAGGGTAATAAAGTTTTTAAAATCGTCGTCTTTGCCCAAAACCGGCACGCTCATAATGTGATCAAAGTAAACGGCGTAGCATTTTATTGGATTTGACTTTTCCACATTTGGATCAGATTTGGGTAACGATTCAGCCAGCCATGTAATCTTCAAGGTGTTTTTATAATTTTTATCCTCCAGATTTAATCGAGCTTCCACATCTACTATATTGCCAGCCTGTTTATTTATTTTTAGTATCATTAAATTACCCCAATTAATGAAAGTTGCATTCTGGCCTTCAATTAATCTTTCAGCATCCTCTTTTTCTATTAATATTTTAGGGCCTACTCGAACTCGTTTAATACCTTTGGATAAATCTTTAGGATGATTTTGCACATTCAACCACTCTTCCTTAGCATCTACTACATTAATCGGTATCATTTCATCGTAATTCAATGCAGTATACCTAAAATCATAAGTATTTTTTTTAAATATTGACATATACTACTAACATTCAATTATGTTTTCATTACCTGACCGCGACTGGGTCGATGACTTTCTTGTTAAAAGCCCATATTTTGTCCCACTCCATGAAAACTACTGATCTGGAACTACCTTGTGCGATAATGAATTGTTTCAGACCCTCGACTGTCATTCCTCGTCTCAGAATACCTCTCACTGTCGGAAGGCGTGGATCGTCCCATCCATCGACGAGACCTTCGTTTACGAACCACGTTAACTTTCGTTTAGATAGAACCGTATGAGTCATGTTTAACCGTGAATATTCCCAAATGTATGGGCGACGCAGTCCCAAAGCCTCGATTATCCAATAAAATTGAGCATCTCTATCATGATACTCTGTTGTTCGCAGAGTATGAGTAACATTTTCAATAGCATCGACAATTGGACAGGCAAAATCATATGTAGGATATACCCTAATATAAAGGTAAAAACAAGAATTCTATAATTAAATTGTAATTTTTAAACTGTACCATAACTCTCGTATTAATATTGATATTAAACAACATTATTAACCAAATTTATAAATTTAGATATAAATTTAGATATATATTATATATTAAATATTATATATTAAACTTATTATCATCAATAAAATTATTAATGTTAGTTTAATAATATTAACAAAATAATCCAATAATAAAAAATTTTTTAAATTATAATTAAACAACCTTTTAAGCTACTATAGATCAATAATATATAATGGTTTGCTAAAATATTAAATATATAAATACTTGTATTTATTTCCAGTACGTGGATGAGATTCTGGCTTGCAACGATAAATTGTTGGATCGCGCATGCATCCGTTTGTTGACTGATAATCGATCTTCGCCCTGACACAATACTTTTGACCTTCCTCGGTACCGCGTTTCATTTCTTCCCACAATGCCAAATTATCGTCAACGGCTGTAAAGATGGTATATTATTACTGCAATCAATTGAGAAAATTAGAAAATTAATGTTTCTTCTTAATTATTTACAGGTATCTCGATATGTAGATTTCAATCTTTGATCGCGTTGTTCTTTCATAAGATTCGCCGGAGTACCATCCACGTATGCTTTTCCATTCTTAATTAGTGTAGTACAATATTCTTGTAATAACTCAAAGTAATCCGAGGTATGCGTAAAACGATCAGGCTTAATTTGCAATAATCTTAAATCTTCCAATATAGCTTCCTCAAATTCTACAGTCTCCTTCGCTGGATTTGTATCATCAAATCGCATGATAAGTTGTCCTTGAAAAGTTTCGGCATAATACTGATTTAAGAGAGCTGCTTTGGCATGACCAATGTGCAGGTAACCACTTGCTTCCGGTGGGAATCTTACCACTACCTACAAAACACAAATTTTAGAAATTAT
The DNA here is from genome assembly GCA_901521435.1 of Crematogaster levior. Taxonomy (NCBI): domain Eukaryota; kingdom Metazoa; phylum Arthropoda; class Insecta; order Hymenoptera; family Formicidae; genus Crematogaster; species Crematogaster levior. The sequence goes on along the minus strand of CABEGB010000603.1, from coordinate 239,966 downwards.
AAGAATTTAAAAATTATATTACTTCTCATTGTGCTGCGTGAATTTACTTTGCCCATTTCTGCTCCAGGTAGATCAATAAACTTGCCCTCCTGTTTCATTGTTTTTGTTTGTTTGCCTGACTTTTCCCCCTGCAGGTTTTTGTTGTTCGGTTTCAAAGATGGAGAATAATTTTTTGCAATCATAGATATTACATTGCTGACAACAGGAAGCGACTGTACATGCTTATACCATCTAGTGAGGTTACAAAAATCTTTTTCATACAATTTTATATATTCTTGATCACGTAAAGCAGAAAATACATGAATATCAGCTAATGTTAATCTTGTGCCGACTATCCATGTCTGTGTAATTAACATTTTATCCACATAGTCCAATAGCTTAGGATCCATATTTTGCAAAGTCATAGCAACGTTTAACCAGTGATCAATTTGCGTTCTTTTAAAAGGACACGTATCACCTAATAATAATAATAATGATAAATAATACAAAATAAATCACACATAATTCAACAGAATATATCTTAATTGGAATTTGCATATTTAATTTAGAAAAAGAAACTATATTATCACAATTAGATCTGCAGATTTTTTTAATACTCAAACAATAACACACAGATACTTGCAGATTACATACCATAAAGTGCAGGATGTATGGTCCTTCCTAAATACCGGGTAATCTCAAATTTATGTTCTGCCAATAGTTTGTCATCCTTATCATACAAACAAGCTTTTGCCTCCTTATTCCAAGTTTTGTCCCATGATATTATTACATCTTTCTCAGTTTCAGATTTAATTACTTCAACCACTACCAGTACATCTGTATAAAATTTAACATAGAGATAAACGACAAAAACATTACATTTTTGTATCTTTATTATCAATATTAAGATAATGTTTGCAGACAAAACTTAATGTCTATTCAATGGTAACTGCACGCATGCACACACACACACACACACAAGTCTTCTTCAGACATCTTTAACACACGTTACACACACATTGTATGGATAGTTTGTCTAAATAGAAAAGACATTGAACTAACAACATTAAATGTATAATTTAAAGCTGTAATTCTATAGTATCGCATTACTTTATTACATATCTTGGTTGCCAAATTATATAAATTTTACGTCATTATATTATTTTATATAATATATATTATTATTTTATATAAAATAAAATGCTTAAACTTTATGATGAAATGTTCTGAAATGAGTAATTTTTTAAAAATTTTCGATTAAATAACTGAATATCATGGATCAAATACAGTTAGAATGAATTATGACGCTCGTGACGCTGTTTTTAATTCAACTAGTTTTACAGCAAAGTCTGTTTAACATTTATTTCCGACATTTTCTCTGTACTATATATATAAGTTTCTAAAAAAAGACAATCTTGCATGTGGATTACAAGCTGTAGAATAAGTATGATGAAATTATCGAACGAGTTTCATTCTCTCAGTAATTCGTGTATCTTTGACTTAATACGCGTCGACACGCTACTTTCATGGTATTATTATCGAAAGTGCCTTTATTTGTCGCCTGTGACAAAACATCTGGGATAATTATTCAGAATTACACTCAATGTGACAACACGATACAAACGTGAAAAGCGGTGAACAAAGGCACGACCAGGATATAGAAAGTAGAAAAATATAATAAATATAAACTATAAAAACTAAAAAAAAAAACTTTAACATATACCGCAACAATATGCCTCCCATCTTCGGGGAAGAAAATGTTCCTCGTGGGGAGCATTCTTTGAACTAAAAAATGATGAAAGTAGCGTGTCTAATTCGAACCAGATTGATCGTGTGGATTTTACCTAGCATAGGACGCGAAGGGTCGACGGCGAGCTTATGCGCCATTGTCTTTGCGTTTATTCGAAACAGCGAAACAGGCACAGCATCAACTAATGAAGGTTAATAACCATACTCCACATGCGGCAGCATCCAAACTTCGCAGTCTCGGCGGAAGTACTGGAACACAGTGTTGGCAGGCGGTACTTCGCGCATGCGCGATGTGCGCGACCTCAACAAAGTACCTAGTACAAGCAAAAAGGGGTGCCGCTGGTCGCTCGTAAAAAATTTTCTTTTTTAACAGCTTCTTTACTGTTAACTTCAGATTCCACTGTATATTAGGGTGGTTCTTATTTATACTATATCAAAAATTTAAAAAAAATTTTTTTTGTCTCACCCCTTAAAATGGTTCCATTTTATGAAAAAATAATTCCTATAAAAGTTTATTTCAATCGGATAACGGGAAAGAGTGCCGAAGAGCGTCTAAATGTTCTAAAATAAGGATTTAATTCTTATTTTAGATAAAATAAGGATTTAGATAAAATAAGGATTTAATTCTTATTTTAGAACATTTAGACGCTCTTCGGCACTCTTTCCCGTTATCCGATTGAAATAAACTTTTATAGGAATTATTTTTTCATAAAATGGAACCATTTTAAGGGGTAAAAAAAAAAAAATTTTTTTTAAATTTTCGATGTAGTATAAATAAGAACCACCCTACTGTATATATAAATATAAATTATAATAATATGTATTTACTTGCCGAAAATGTTCCTAATCTGTCGTTTTCTCCCGTGGCCCGCCAAAGGACTCCGCACTAATCTTATGGAAAATGGGTCTCGGTCGAATTGACTGAAATTGTAGTATAATGTAGTTCATTACATTCTGAAAAGTGTCAATGGGCACAAGGTCGGAAAATGGACAGTTTCCGAGTTATATCATAAAAATGGGCAGCTAAACCCATTTTTCCGATCTGTGATGCTCTATAACTTTTCTATAACCCATTATCCATAAAATTAGTGCGGGGTCCTTTTCTGACCATACATTGATACATCACTGGTTAATCACTATCGTGAAAACCTCGTACCGCCTGCCGGCACTGCTGGAACAGCTAATAAGAGAGAACCACAAGTTTGTGACGTTCTCTAAAAAGACTCGCGCATGCGCAGTAGCCGCATTTAAGTTCATCACGTGGTGCATCGACTCTAAAAATTTTATCTTTTGAAAGAATTTTCAATTAACGAAAATAGGAAAATTTTAATCACAAAATTGGGAAGTAGTACGTTACTTTGCTTTTTACAACGCCATCGCTACAGTCACTTTTTTCAGTAATAGATTATTAATTACGATAATTTTTATCTCGTAACATTAATGCAGTTTACATTTTATTATTTCATAAGAATAATAATTTAAACAGTTACTTTATACACTTCAAATTTATTTATTGCATAATTTATTTGCACAATTTTCCACGTTCTTTGATGAACGGTAAAATTATAAATATTGACCATTTCGCTAAAAATTGATCTCTCAATTATGTAGATAAAGAAGTTGTCTTTTCCGTTAAAAAAACTAAGATTCATTGTCTATATTTTGCGCAATTTATTTATTCCTATGTTTTTCTCCATGATAATACACAATAAAAAATACATATATAATGAAAGTTAATATATGTTCCGCATCATCTTTTTTTTTACTCAATGATGATATTTGTGTTTACCACTAAATTACCACTAAAATTCACAATATCAGCATTGTATATCAAGAAAAATGTAATGAAAAAAACTACTTGTTAGTTATTAAACAGTGAATTACGTTTATAAACAAATATATTTTTCTACGATTCCCTGATTTTAACTTATAAAAAATGCGCAGAATATCGATTTTACCAATTCAACCGAAGAATTTTATGACATATTCTTGTTTACATGACTTTATGAGAAGAGAATAGATGAACAAAACAAAATTCCATCCAATTTAATCCCAATCATAATAATTTTATTATGTTTAGATACGTTATGTATATCATTATATCATTTAATGGAGTTGCACGAAATGTGCACAAAAATTTAATTGATTTAATATAATGTTATTATTCAACAATATACAGGATGTTCAGTAAATCGAAGTAAATTGCTCGGGAGATGAATGGGGACCCAAAAACAAAAAAGAAAGTTGATATGAATGTAGGTCTGAAAATGCGTTGTTTTCGAGTTATCGCCATTCTTACTTTGCAATTTGAAATTGCTTTGCTTCCGAATTTTTTTGTTAAAATTGAAACAAAAAATGATTTTTATGAGTTTTATAACATAATTAAAGTCAAGTAAAAGTTGCGGGTTGCTTTAGCACTATCCAGGATGCAATATGTAGAAGTATAGCCCGCTTAGCATCCCTTGGCAGAGACCCCACAGTTCGTCACTCCTGTGGTAGTGCTAAAGCAGCAATTGTAATTATGTTATAAAACTCATAAAAACCATTTCTTATTTCAATTTTGACAAAAAAATTCGGAAGTAAAGCAATTTCATATTTCAACGTAAGAATAGTGATAACTCGAAAACAACACAATTTTCGAATCTATATTCATATCAACTTTCTTTCTTGTTTTTGAGTCCCTATTCATCTCCCAACTGATTTACCTCGACTTACGAAATCCTGTATATAATATATAATTTCACTTGCGTAAAAAATTAAGTATATATCAAATTTTTTCAATTTTTCTTAAAATACATATCAATATGTTTAACGTTCGTTACAGACATACATTAGTTCATTATCTCTTTATAATAATATCCATACAATAGTTCATTATCTCTTTATAATAATATCCATATCGGTACAAAAAATTATTGTAATTACTTCGCTTGTTAAGTTCATCGTTGAGAAAACTATTCTCTTCATAATTTCTATTACGTTCTCCCTCGGGAGAAACATCTTATTTTGCAGATGAGCTGGATAGTGTACAATGTTTTTTTTTATAATTCATCTTTGTCAAGGATTTATGCAGAAACATAAAAAAAGAGAAATGTAAAATTGTAAGAAATATAGGTAAATTTAAAATTTTTATTTAACCATATTTTTACTTTAGTTTACCTATTGTAGTTAACTCATAAAATATTACGCATCTGTAAATCTGTTTCATCTAACAATATTTCAATTCGTCAATGCATAATTACATAATAATACTTGTCAGATGTCGAAAAATCATGTTAGATTTTAAATATTTTGTTTATATATTTTGTTGTTTACGGCATTTTATATCGCATCACTAATATAATTAAAGATTTCTATCATTTTTATAAAAATTTTATAAAAGCTTTTATACATACAAGAGCGTTTTTATAAAAATTTTTATAAAACAGATATATTTGATATCGGTATAAAAATTATTTTAGTTAAAAATTATTAAGTTAAATAAATAAAATGTTTTAATTTATAGTTGGTAATTATCGTATTGTGACTGTCTTTTTCATAACTTTGATCGAACTCTTTCTCCAGTTATTTGTTTTGTATTCCTGATTTACCTGAGATTTTACTTTACGATAGGCATTTTTTTACGATTCAGCTTTGTCAGTGACCTTCCCAGAAAGATGCCTAATATTTCTATAACGGTGAGAGGCGAGTTTCACACGAGTTTCTATCAATATTTCTTCAAAAGATCAATCACTGAATCCATTCTGCCGAAAAAAGGTATTACCACCCTAGCGCATACAAAAAGAATGTTTACATGTATCATAATGTTATCAAATAATATTAAAAATTGAAATCGTTTGCTTTACAATCATGAAACACACATAAAGTACGTCGCTACAAAATTAATAATTCGAGAAAACTTTCAAATTTGTCGAAGAAATCACCTTTCTCTCTCTAATTCATGACACATATCGGATAAAATCAGCGCTAAAGCAATTGCTGCATATTTATCATGATAACCGTAAGTGACTGATAGATAACAGGCTGCAAGACAGGTTACCACTGGATGTACATAAAAAACTTGGTCCAGCATGCATGGTAAGTCCTTAGTAGAACATACTACATATTCTTCCGCAGGAATTTCCAATTCAGTAATCAAATCCGTTCGTTGTATCACATCTTGGAATAAATTATCAAGGCCTTGGCATTGGACCTCCTAAAAATTGAGATTATAATCTACAAGTTTATCTAAAGTAAATTCAATATTTTTTGCGACTGCTAATTAGTGAAGCAATATTTATATTATGTATTATAATAATAATGACAAATTATAGAAAAACATCTATTAACTTACAATAACTTTTATGTTTGGATTCAATTGTTTGAGAACTGTTGCAATACCTATTGTTAATCCGCAACCATCGATTGTTGTCGGCAATAACACTGTATCGATTTCAGGTTGTTGTTGTATGATTTCCAAACCCAATGTGGCTTGGCCAATGATCATATTCGGATGATTGTTCCTATTCAAAAAATATTAAATAACTCAATTAAGAAACTACTAGTTAGAGCATTCCTTGTAACAAAAATAAAATATGATTAGAAAGATATAATTTCCTTTAATTAAATTAATTTTTAAATGATAAGATTAAAAAGTATATAGGAAACAATTGATGAAAATAATATCTTATAAATATCAAAAATGTAAGATTAAGATTTTGCTAAAATGAAGTACCCGTCAAGATAAAATAAGCCTTTTGTCCTGGCCATATGCAACGCGATTTCATGAGCTTCTAATATATCGCGACCGATAAAGAACACCGTTATGATTTGTGAATTTGAATACTGTTTACACAAGTTGATTGTTTCGTCTACAAATGAGTTGAGTGGCACCACCAGCGTTACCGGTATATGAAATTTGCGTCCATAATGACATAGAATAACACCAAAATTGCCCGTTGAGATTGCTATTACACCCTTGCGTTTGTGTTCGTCCGAAAGTTGTAGCAGCGTGTAAATCACACCGCGTGCTTTGATGCTATCAGTAACTTGATGAAGTTCTTTCTTAAGATAAATTTTATAACCATTTTCCTTGAATATTTCGCTCTAAAGCAATCAGACAATTAATAAATAATCCTTAAGCTATTCGTACTTTTCATATTGCGTAGATTAAATTCACATTTGTACACTATAATTTGTATGTAATAACGATAGAATCACACATTATTAATTCAAGAATAAAATTATTCTTGAATTTGCATTGATTGTAAAATAAAATATAATTTATATAATCTACACACATTATATATTAATTATATTTTAAGTGTTGCTTGTTAATATATGAAATAAAAAGTTACACTTTTTTAATACTTGATTGTTATTTGCGTGTATTTAGATTTTGAAATGTATGAATTTCGTGATCGTTCTTTACATGAAAGTTCTTTCGAGATCTTCAGAATCTGATAGCAAAATATCTATTTGAATTGATTTTGCTAAAAGTGCAAAGAAAAATTAAACAAAAAATTAAATTTAGAAAACTTTATAGTATTTATTACCAAATAGCATGGTGTTTCCAAAATGTATCCTTTTATTTGACTTGCCGCGTATATGATTGTACCGAACGAAATTTCATATTTGTTTGATTTGTCATATCCCTTTTCAATTGCAGTCTACAAAAAAACATCAAATTAGCTAACTTGCATATTTCTCTTATTTCATAGAATGTATACATGTACCGCGTATCGCGATTACTATTTCGATATTCGTTATTCATTATCCATTATTGTATAAGGAAATATCCCAGAAAACATCAACTAACATTACCATAACATCAATGTTATAATTTCCCACTCAACAATATATAAATGCAATATAACGCGTATGTTATACCACAGTTACATTGTTGAACGTGAAATTATAACATTGAAGTTATGTTAATGTTAGTTGATGTTTACTGGTGATGTTTAATCCTTATTTCCCGATAATGATATATTTTCGAGAAATGTAGAAATCTTATCGTAAACATAATTGTATGCAACCTACACGTCTCGATATTGTACGCGAAATTGAATTTTGAAATTATTATTGATCAAATTTAAAATACCCATATTTTATTTTCTTGTTGCCGTTTCAAGGATCGGAGAACAGTGTAAGAAAATGTAGCTTCCTCTTCCATTGTTGTCATCCTCTTGTCTTGTTTCCCCTTCCTTTATTTCGGCTGTTTCTTGATTTAATGAAATGTGGATGTACAAAATTAAAAAATTGCTTGCCCCACAGAAATCACTTGAAACGCAATTGCGGATAATCTGCGTTAAGGAATATGTTTAGCTCGATATTTATCTCTTTTTAGAAACAAGGTCCTTTCTCGCACAAAACTGAAACTTGTCAATAATAACACATCATCCGTTCTTTCCTAAAGTCTTTCTTCTTCTTCTATAAGGTAAGAGTGTGTGTGTGTGTGTGTGTGTGCTGTGTGTTGTCTCTATGAATATTGCAATCAAACTAATGTCACTCGACAAATAATGGAAGAAATGTGCCGGAATAATGTGGACGTCAGAATTTTTGACATAAGCTGCATTATCAACAAAAATAATTGTTAAAAATGTTAAGGAAAAAAAAGAAAAATTTATATATTCAATAAAAAATATATAAATTTTTAAATTTATATATTCAAAAAGAATAGCACTAATAAAAATGTACTTTTTCAAATATTTGAAAAGTATAACCATATAAGTTTTCTTGCAACATTAAAACTTGCACCATGATAAAACCGCAGTAATAAATCGACATAAAAATGTCTGTTTGTCGAAATTTATTTAAACAACCAAATCTCAGCACAAAATCGATAGATTACGTCTCACAATTAAGTAAGTTACTGAACTTGTATAAATAAATACATATATATATAAATACATATATATAACAATGTTTAACAAAAAAATGCACAAAGACAAGAATAACCGTTTATAACACCAATTTATTAATTATAATACCACGTTTATAATATCAATATAACAGCAACATAACATCAATGTTATAATTTCCCACTCACCAATATAACTGTAACGTAACACACACGTTATGTCGCATATGTATATTGTTGTAGGGAAATTATAACATTAATGTTATGTTACTATTAATTTGTATTTGTTAGGTATAATGCGCTCTATATCATGTAACGTGAAATTAGAGAACATTAACCCTGAAAACTAATTAATTTACAATTGCGTAAACAATTACAATTTATAATTTTTAAACTTTTTTAATAAAAACTTGTTATTATAAAAAGACGAACTGTAACTGAAATAAGATGTTGCACATTTTTTTGCTGAATTGCGGAAATTCCAAAAAATGGAATGAAGCTCAGAAAATATAGATATAGATATACGAGTGACTTTACATATTAGGTTATAGTAGTGTTATAGAAAATTGAAAAAAAAAACATCTAACGACAATTTCGTTCGATCCCAGCAAACACCAACTTACATTAACATAACATCAATGTTATAATTTCCCACTCAACAATGTAACTGCGATATAACACGCGCATTATATTGCATTTACATCATTAGCTGGGAACATGGTATTTGCCGAGATAAATCTCGGTTTAACTAATTACTCTTTACCCTCCCTTCAATTTAAGAATTAGTAAATCAATCCAAGATCAGAGTTACTCCAATCAAACCAAGAGATATTCTGCATCAGCGGAAATAATAACACAGGGACAGACCTCTCTCTCCGCTGTTATCATCAGGGCTTATTATCATTCGAGAGACACGCTTCGGCGAAGTAGTCTCTCGGGAGAGACGCTGCTGATCGTAGGGGGCCCGGAAGAGCGACGATGCGATTGCCGCGGCGGATAACTGGCTGCATCGCCGCGCGCCGGAGAGGGCCTCGCGTCAAGGTGGGTCGGTCACCTGGAGATAACTGTAAAATGTCATCGGCGAATGTGTGTCAGGCATGGACTTGACGCCGCGCACGACCAGTGACACCGCACGCTGGCTGGCTCGCGACCGCTCTGTCAATTATGCCGTCGCGTTCCTGAGGTGAAGGTGAGCAGCCGCGAATCGCACATCCGAATCGGAACTGGCCGCCCGGACGAGACGCACGAGGAAGTATGTAAGAAAGTCGATCGCCCTCCCCCTTCCCACCCCGGAGGATCCGTCAGTGCGCGCAACTCTTTGTCGCTTGTACGTTCTCCCTTTTGCTCTCTCCCTCTGCCTCTCTCTCTCTCTCTCCTTCTCTCTTCGCTTATTCCTCGCTTCTCGAGAATTCGCACCGGGCCGTGTGTTGCATATAGGTCGATTACGAAACTCCTACGCCGGATGAGTTGCGCGCGTGTGTATGTGCGCGTGTGTGTTATCGGAGGATACTTTCGTACCCGTAAGGAAATTGCCGTGGATCTCCCGTCGCGACGCCTCGCGTTCACGTCATCCGGCGTTATAACTGGGAATCCTCGGAGAATGAATCACTGGAAAAAAAGTCAGCGTGAATAAAAAGCTCCTTCGCGGATAATCATTACAACGGGGGAGAGGGAGGGTGGGGGGAAGGGGAGGATAATGAGAGATTTAATTATTTTTAAATGTAATTAATAACGATTACGCTGAATGCATTTATTTTTACAGTTCTCTTTCACAATTAATTACTTTTCATTGATCGTTCCGGATGTTTGTTTACGCACCTGCTGCACATCCGGCTCCCCGGAGAACGTTATGACGTCTTAAAGATGTCTAGCAAACACCAAGAGTGAGTGACATCAGTGTTATAATTTCCCCACTCAACAAAGTAACTGTAATATAACACATGTTATATTGCATTTCTATTATTGAATGAGAAATTGTAACATTAATGTTATGTTAGTGTTTGCTGGATATCTAAAGGACATAATCATGATGTCTGATCTTGAAGACGCTTTTAAAAGACATGTGTGTTGTCTGGGTTATTTTTTTCTTGACCTGAGACTTTGTTTAAAAATATAAATCCTTTTTATTCCTGGTTCTTTTATTGATCTCAAATTGTCATAAATTGTAAATTTTCTCCTATATTGGATGGAGTAATCGTCAAGTTTTGCCAATTGTTTTTGATAAGATGACAGCTCAGACAGCTTAAATATGTATTGCTAATTTTTAGATGTTATAATCTTTATCTGCGCATTTATAAATTCGTGTATACATTACAGGAAAAAAGTCACAAAGCATCATGGAGGGGACAGAAGTGACATTTTTATTCCAATTTGGTCTGATACGTGACACAGTCACGGTCGATAGCAGCACGCTTACTCTTAAGGCCCTGAAAGATCTCGCCTGTGATTTTATAAACACCAAGTGTCCAGAGCACGGACTGAATCATCTATTCGAGAGACTAATTTTGTTCAAGCACGATTACAATTCCACAAATGTTTTGCAGCTAGTTACGAACGCTACGGAAGTAATTGATGAGACGCTGGTAGAAATCGTGTTGACTGGTAAGAGAAGCTTCTGTGTTGTAGCAATTTTCACATATCGATTACGTGTGCCGCGTCACACGATACGTATATAATTATAAAAGAAAAAATCTGATATTTTAGCACAAGTGCCAAACGAATACATTCCCATTCGACCTCATGCCTTAGCAGTACATTCCTACAAAGTTCCAACATTCTGCGATTTTTGCGGCGAAATGTTATTTGGGCTTGTTCGACAAGGTCTCAAGTGCGAAGGTAAATACTTTCACTAAATACTTTAAAACTATTGCCATTTGTAAGTCAAATATATACATATATTTTCCTAAATAATCTTCGCGATCTAATAATAATAATAAAAAATGTTTGCGCAACTTTCCAGGTTGCGGTATGAACTATCACAAAAGATGCGTCATCAAAGTACCGAATAACTGTTCGCAAGATGCGAGTCAAAGACGGCGCAGTTCTGCCATGCTGAATGTACCAAGATCACCGAGTCAGGGTTCCACTAGCAGCCTGACGAGCAATACCGACGATAATCACAGTTCAAATAGTACACTTAACACAAGCCAAAATAATAGTACATTGGTATGAGCGAAAATATATCGTTCGACTTTTTTAATGTATGGAAAACAAAAACAAATAAATACGGCTGATATTTTTCTTATTCCTTTTTATTTGCGAAATTCTTTGTGTCTGAATAAAATGTACTATAAATATACTATCTTGTAGGCAATACCAAGTATAATGGCACCAAAACAGTCCTCTTCGCCGATATTAGGAGGACGACCCGTTTGGGTGGAGCGAGAGCTCGCAACGCGAATAAAAATCCCGCACACATTTGTAGTACACACTTACACACGTCCGACTGTATGTGGACATTGTAAAAAGTTGCTAAAGGGTTTATTTAAGCAAGGTCTTCAGTGTAAAGATTGTCAATACAATACGCACAAAAAATGTATGGATAAAATACCAAAAGACTGTACCGGGGAAAATCCACGAGATAATATAGGTAGCTAATATAGAATGCTTTGTACACAAATTTTAAATAATTTGTAGTTTCGTATTTCGGATATAATAAATTAAAAATGCTTTCCTAGGCGAGTACACAGATAGCGGTGTTAGCAGTGAGCTAGAAACCAAATGTGATATTAGGAATGAAGAAGCTGATGTTGACAGTGACACGGAATCATCGCAAAATGCATCAGTCACAAATAACGAGAATAAAATATCCAGTGATTACACAGTAAGTTGTTCATTCTTTTTTTCTACGGATTGTAAAACGAAATGAAGATAATCTTAAATAAAGGTCTTTTAACATTGTGTGCTTACAGGATCATGCACGATGTAATGATGACGTTGTTTATGATGAATATCAGAAATCACGACGATCAAGGTAAGTTTTTGCTGTAATAATCGTGCATTTTCAAATCTTATTTTTATTTTATATGAAACACTACATTTTTAAATATTGCATTTTGTTCCTTTATTTAAAAAACAGCTGTAATTCAACACCAAGTAACAACATTCCATTAATGCGGATAGTACAAAGTGTAAAACATACTAAAAAACGAGGGTCTAAAGTATTAAAAGAAGGTTGGATGGTGCATTTCACAAATCGTGATCCAGTTGTAAGTTTTCTAGCACTGCAAATTTTATTCTAATATTTTCTGATATTATTTAAATTATTGAATATAAATGTATAGACTCAAATGAAATTATGAATCTTTTCAGAGAAAAAAACATTATTGGCGACTTGACACAAAATCTATAACATTATTTCAAAACGAGAATGGTTCTAAATATTACAAGGAGATACCATTGGCTGAAATTTCAGCAATTGAAACTGCTAAAACGCCTCGTTCATGTATGTCTTATTTGCAAAATGAGTTAGAAGTTTTTTTAAGTGCATTTTTTTCGTTTTTCTTTTTTTTTAAGATTTCACGTGTCAAACCCAAAAAGCTTTCCTCAGTTGAATTTCTCACACACAGTCTGCCTTTGCATTGTAGATATAATGCATTGCTTTGAGCTAAAAACTGCCAATGCCGATTACTATGTCGGAGAGGATCCATCATACGGAGATAATTGCGGCCAAGTCTCTCCTCCCGAAAGTGGTATCGGAGCTCACATAGCTAGATCGTGGGAAACTACTATTAGACAAGCACTTATGCCTGTAACTGTGTCAACTAGTATGTATATTTGGTTCGCTATTGTGACATTTTGTGCAAAATGATAACACAAGATCTTTTTTGTGCCTTTATTAATTTATATTTTATATTTTACTTATTATATTTAGAATTAGAATTGTATTTTGTATTGAGGTAATACTTTGTTTCTTGAAAATAAATGATGTAGAAGGTATTACGTTTGTGTTATAGATCAAGAAGAACCTGCCGAACTTACTGAACCTGAGGAAAACGTTACCGATATGTCACAATTATACCAGATCTTCCCGGATGAAGTTTTAGGATCCGGACAATTCGGCATAGTTTACGGAGGTGTTCATCGCAAAAGTGGCCGCGCGGTCGCTATAAAGGTCATCGATAAACTACGTTTTCCTACCAAGCAAGAAGCCCAATTGAAAAATGAAGTAGCCATCTTGCAAAATCTGTCGCATAGCGGAGTTGTGAATCTAGAACGTATGTTTGAGACAACGGAGCGGATATTTGTGGTGATGGAGAAGCTGAAGGGTGACATGCTGGAAATGATCTTGAGCTCCGAAAGAGGACGACTCAGCGAACGAATAACCAAGTTCCTCGTAACGCAAATTCTGGTTGCGTTGAAACATCTCCACAGCAAGAACATTGTGCACTGTGATCTGAAGCCGGAAAACGTGTTACTGAGCAGCGATACGGACTTCACCCAGGTGAAATTATGCGACTTTGGATTCGCGCGGATAATCGGCGAGAAGAGCTTTCGAAGAAGCGTCGTTGGCACGCCGGCATACTTGGCGCCAGAGGTTTTGCGAAATAAAGGCTACAATCGATCTTTAGACATGTGGAGCGTTGGCGTAATTATATACGTTTCATTAAGTGGTACCTTCCCCTTTAACGAAGAAGAAGATATTAACGAACAAATTCAGAACGCTGCTTTTATGTATCCGCCAACCCCGTGGAAGGAAATTTCAAGCGATGGTAATTAATACTTCTATTATGTCTCCGTAAATTGCTTTTGATGAGCAACGTAATATTAGCACACAAAACACATCTTTCTTTTCAAATAATATGAATCAATATAATATTTTTTTTTCATGTTATTTCTCTATCTTTCAGCTATTGATTTGATCAATAATCTTCTGCAAGTTAAACAGAGAAAGAGATACACCGTAGACAGAAGCTTACAACACGTGTGGTTACAAGTACGCATTATTTTCATATTTTATTCGATTATTTTTATCTAATTATATATTATTATTTAAGAAATCCTTTTTTTAAGGATTATCAAACGTGGTGCGACTTGAGGAAATTGGAGCAGAAAGTTGGTTATCGCTACTTGACCCACGAAAGCGACGACGCACGTTGGATGGCGTACAGTAATCAAGAGACATGACAGAACTGTTCACCTGTTTTGAACATCGAGGCATTACCGACTTCTTTGTCACTGCATAAAGGTTGGGCTCGATATGCTCGAGCTACTCTACGGCGGTTTATTCGTGCCTAACTCAGTAAAAGTACGTGAAAACTAGTACAACTTTGTCTTTCGTGGCGATATTCCAAATATGTCGTTCTCCATTCTAGAATGAAATCAACATTGGCATTCTAAATTTGCATTTCGAGATACTACTACTTCCTCCCAAGTACTTAATAACATTATTAAACATTCAAAAAGCTTCCATAACGTTAACATTCTCACTGGTCCTAGCACAAAAAAATTTTGATTCGCGATGTATTATACATAGTAATAAATATAATAATGATAAGCGGAAAAACGCTTTATGAACTGTATTCTTGTGGAACATTTAGAAATGCCGCGGTTATTTAGTAGGTAACGAAATTCCATTTAAAATACCTACATCTACTTCACATTTTATTTTTAGAGATTATCTTTGTAGTAAGAGTTATCTCTATAAGCTACTTAAACTACTTATATAACTGTTATTTTTATTGCTTTAATTTTGAATTATATATATTTTTATATATATTTAAAAT
Organism: Crematogaster levior; assembly: GCA_901521435.1. Lineage (NCBI taxonomy): Eukaryota > Metazoa > Arthropoda > Insecta > Hymenoptera > Formicidae > Crematogaster > Crematogaster levior. The sequence goes on along the minus strand of CABEGB010000603.1, from coordinate 224,672 downwards.
ACGTTATTTTTTATTAAACATTTTAGATGTTTTATAAATTTATTATTAATATTTATCATTCCTCTTTTTGGAATTTTATTGATGTAACTTATTTTTTAATGCGTAATTTCGAATTTACTTCGATAACTTTCGGTAACAATTTATTCTTGTGTATTAACATGTAACTTGTAATTTGCAATTTAAGATATACAGGGAATTTAATTGAAAACTTCATATTTCTATAACAAATGTGAATATAAACTAGCCCATGCATAGAATATCATTTTTACATAAATTAATTATATTAAATTAATGTGCTTTTATTTTGTGTATAAATTATTTTTTTTATTTTTTTAAATTAAAATATATTATAGATTACTAGATTAAACTCTATTATTGAATACAGTTTAATATGGATTAACAATTGCGATGATTATATAATTAATTTATCATAAATTATTTAAATATTTACGAACAAATCCACAAGGGTTACACTTCTAAATTTGTAAATGTTCTATGTATGGGTAAAGGAATATAATCACTTATGTTAATACATACTAGCACATCACATTATATATATCAATATATATATATGTATATATATATATATATATATTGATGAAATAATTTATATCGCGATATAAATTTAACTATTTTTATATATTTTTACATCTTTATGTATATTTTTTAATCTCTGTATTTGTACTAATTTTGATCTGTTTTAAATATTTGGAAAAAATTATTAGAAAAGATTTTATTTGAAATTTTTTTTAGATCTTTTAAAAATAAGATTTATTATATATATATTTTTTTTTTTTTTAATTTACAAATATTGATTCAAAAGAAATAGATGTTTTATGTAAAGAAAGTATAATCTGATAAATATTAATTTAAAATATTTATATATATATATATACTATACATATAAAAAATTAACATATACTCTACAAATATATATATAGAATATGTTAATTTTATATATGTATAGTAAAAAGACAAAATGGTGATATGGTATCTCAATTTTCGTTAGCTGCAATTGGCGAATCTCTATATTAATTATCCAAGCTTTATAGCTTTAAGCTCGGTTTCTCTTTGCAATTAATTATTACATAATGATATTATAGAGTGTCGTTGAATGAAACGAATCGATACTTGAATGGATACGTTGAATGAATATTTATAAGTGCGGCGGCTACATAATCTTTTTCTAAAATTTGCTTATTGATAGCATGGAACAATGATTGTGTCAGTAGTCAATATAATAAATGAAGTTGACTTAGATTAGCAGGCTAGAAATTAGTACATGCGAGTATATAGTATTATATGCGAGAGAATTTATTAAAATTATTAGATGGTGCAAAAAAGATTTGTCATGTTTGTTAAATAGACTAGAAAAGGAAAAAAATAATCTCGAAATTATTTTTATTATGTAAAGTATTTCATTAATTCCAATACATTTTTTCCGTAAAAAAGAAGAATCTTTTAAATATCTTTTATAAAGAATTTAGATCAATAATTCTATTTAAAAGGACAAAATTTAATTTAAAATAAATGACGAAGTTTTTGCACCAACCTAGTAATTGATTTATTCAAATAAACTTAATATTTGAGATATTTCACAGTTAGAGAGCTGAGATAAATTTAAGGTGCAATTTTTTCCTTCGGATAAAATATTTCTATATTTAATAGTTACTATAAAGAGAATATATTCGAATAGGAGGGTTGGGTACACATTGGATCGTAAATTAGCATTATACCCTTAAAATACGGCCTATACTTTTAACAACCTTTATAAGTAGTAAGGTAGAAAATAGAAATTTCATTTTTTGTATCGTGTAATGTAATAGTGCGATTTTTACGTTTCTTAAGAGTAACAGAGTAAATGTATCCATTAAGGTTACTACAATGCAAAATGACGATAAACATACTTAATATACTTGTAACATAAGAGATATAAACGCGCGCGCATCAACTGGCGTTAATTGTTATATTTTATAATAACTTTTAAAAGTTTATCATAATCTTATCTGTAGAGGATATCGGTAGACAGGATATCGTAGAGATGAATATCTTATGCGCATAATACACACATCTATATTTAAGAATCTACGCTATGCAAATATAATATCTAAGCCGTGCATGCGTGATCAATTTCACGCCTGCGGAAAACGCATTTATGATACTCGACGCATTTAATGCCAGGCATTTAAACGTTCTTTCCGCTTTAAGAGAAAGGGAGATACTTTAATGTAGGAACAAATGTTATTATTGTGTGTGTGTGTGTGTGTGTGTGTGTGTAATCTCTTATACTTATTGTCGCGCTAATCTCATGCTTTTACGTGTTCGTGGTTGAAAGGCAGGATATACCGTATATATACACATATAAGTAACGTTCATACTTAAAAGAGTTTTATTGACTCTCATGTAATTGTGCACGCAAATTCGACTTACATTTCACTCCATATTTTAGCGGAGTTAGTACTTTCTAAACCAAGCCAGCGAGTGTATCGCGCAGTTCGATGATGCGTATTACGCAATCTGATACTCCAAGAAAAAAGAAACAAACATTACATTAGCAAAACGCAGATGTCTTGAATGATGTGGATGGCCGGCTTATGTACTTAGTGCCAGGTGAAAGTCCGAATTTATCTATTGTTCTTTTTTGTAATAGCAGTAATGAGAAGTAATCATAAGGGATTCATATATGCGCGTTTTTCTCTTCGTAATGCGTTCAATCGAGCGGAAGAGAAGCTTTTCAATGCCACGTGCGAGTTTTGATATTAAATTAATTTGTATAATATCACTCTAAGCCTTCTATCTGAAAATGGTACCAATAAATGGAATTTGCCTTATCTCATCCAGAAAGTAACATGCATTATTCATTCTTCACGAATGCATCCTCCCTGAAATTTCTTTCTTGGAAAATCACGCCTCGTTGCTATCAGTATCACGAGAGAAAGACAAATCGTGACAAATTGAGTTAGCATCATGCGAGATAAATGACGGAAAAGAAAGAGACATGAGGAACCAGCCGTTTCTGTAACAATCGTTCCCGACGCGTGATCATCAGTCGTTTCGTTCTCTTTAATCCTAACAGAACAGCTCTGCTGGAAATAATAGTGTCCCCTCGCGCGTGTCCCCTGCAGCATGTTCATACCCAACAGTTTCCCAATTACACATGTACAGTAGGGACCAGGAAAGTTGGCGAGTGTTACTCGATTAGAGACGCTCGCGCTGAGGATGACATGTGTTTCACTCGCCAGATAGCATCCGATAACAAATAACGTTAAACATGTTCGTGCGCGACGCGTTTTGCGCTCTGTGTACCATTATACTTTTCTTGAACGTTAATGTGGCAGAATGGGTGGACATGCCGCAATTCTCGGACGAGACCAAGATTTACAGGTAAGTTAGTTGCATCACATTTTCTGGATCATCCTAGATTAATATCGTTTGTGCACTCTTTAAGGATACCTTCTGTACAGCACGATCAGTTTTACAAGTTCAGACGAGACGACGTGGACAACATTAAGTTTTTCGGTGGTCAACGAAACGGCAGTCAAACTTATCGTCCAGCTCAAGCCACGCATGTGATGCATAATAAAAGGGCGGAGATTAAGAAAATAAATTCCGCCTGGATGTCAACAACACCGGCGAACTTAATTCTTGATCAAATCGCCGACAGTTTCGCGGACATCAGTACAAATCGCACCGCAACGATCATCGATGTTGTGACTGAGGTAATAAAAGAACGTTGAATAAACAGCTGAAATTAATAAAAGAGAATGTATACAAATAAAATTTATTTGCTCAATTAAACACTGTAGATATGTTCAATATTTTAGAATAAATTAAATAACAAAGACAATGCGATCTCGCCAACAAAGGATACAATGATTAATACACTTACGACAGAACCATTATCAAGTATTAAACAAGAAACGTCGCAAGACAAATACGACAACGACACGAAGCAGGATGGTATATTCCAATACTTGCCTATAGACGTACTTAAAAGTGTTCACCACACTTTACAATCACAACCAGCATCGATCGAAGGAAAGCTTTACTTTCTTAAAACATTTGAGAAGACACTGATGTCAGAGATAGGTAAAATTTGTACGCTCGCTGACACATTACCGAGACACAGTTTTTCGCACATTTTTTTTCACAGAATCTCGCCTTACCACTACTATGGCACCGGGTCGCAAAATAAGAAGTGTTGATTATTATGGGCACGATGATCATGACGATCATCATTCTGTAGGATTCCCTTCCATAGAAGGCACGTTGATGGCCATATCATTTCTCACATTCGCAGTTTATCTTGTTCGATTAGTCATGGTAAGGAATACTTCTCGAGAACCGATCGCCTAACAACTAAGATTAGTGTAAAACTGTAAAATTGCACTCTGCTTCTTTGATATATATGTACATTATTATTGATAATAAAATCATTGCAGCTTCTCCTCCGGCATATTAACATGCCCACGACCACTACAACCGCCGCTACAGTTTTTCTCGGCAAAAGAAAAAGGTCCACCGATTTCGATGACGACACTGCTAGGATACTTAGCAACATTAATAATTTCGCTCCTGACTTCTAAACTGTAATATAAAACAATGTGTTTACTGGTGGTGGGAACAACTGAAAAATAGGTGATTCTACATGAACAAGTCAAAAGTATACGATAAAATTTTTTCATACGGAGCTTCATTTCCGAGAAAAACTTGAAAAATTAAAAAAAATTTAAAAACTTTATCTTCTTTCTATGTGTATAGAAAAAAAGTGAAAAATTATCCTACTATAATAATAATTTTCCCATTTTCAATCTGTTTCTAAAGGAAAGCTTTTTATGAAAAAATCTTACTCGGATATTTTTTTATCTCTTTCTTCACATAATATTAGTTCTTTCTCGATTATACCTTCTAATAATGACGTAGTCTACTTATCTGTGACTAAAATCAAAGTGGAATGTACCAGTGACATATCAACGCATATATCCGCAAAATTAAAATTAATTGCTATTAGCACCATTTTTAATTCTATTATTCCTGGCATACAGGATTCATTATTTCACGACACAGCTGTTACAACTTAGCTTGTACATCCATCGATGGTGTTAAAAAAATTAAAGGCAACACATTGACATAATTTTCCGTAGGACGTCGTAGTGGCAATTCGTGCAATGCACCGATGACATGCGCCAATTTTGCTTTATCCGTTTGGTATATACTGGTATGTTTCTGGTATGTGATGATACCTTGCGATAATAGACTAGACCATGTTGTGTTATATAAATCAAGAGATAAACAGTAGGGATGTTGACACCAGTTCTTAGTCTCAAATATTAATCTTTCTACTTCTTTCTGCGTTTCGACGAAAATTGTCCGATCCGTGAGCTCCACCGACATTTTTTCAGTCCACTGAAAAGAAAATGTATCGTTTAACACACTCTCTCACTAAAGTTAAAGTTTCTTTTAGTTCAATTTCATACCTCAGACAATAAGTTACACATTACATATACAACGTCTATGAAAGGTAATATAACATTATGCAGAATAGAAAACAATTTAGTGTTGTTTCCTATAAAAATTAAGTTATTCACTGTATACAAGCAGTTCTGTGATAGCAATATATTCAATGACTTTTCCCACTCTGTTTTGATTAAAGTTCTATCTTCAATCGGACGCATCACAAATTCTGTGCTGAGTAGTCTTCTTAATAATTCATATCGTTCCAAAGCTACTTCTGTAAGTAAAATATGAGATTAAGAATTATTGATTTTCTTTATCAGTATAAAAACTATAACATATATAAAAAATAAAATAAGTCTTTCGATATTATATTTGCATCGAAAAAGATAATTACTTTTTATATTTTAGTATATTATATTATAGTTTATTATTATGTCAATCGCTAAATAAATAAAAATATTAATTGCTATTTGCATTACCGATTTGGGTGCCATTCTCTCCTATAGTTGCAGCAATGAAAGCTGTTTCCGCCAAAAATGTGAAGGTTGGATTGATATAAATTGCAATATTAATCGCAGATACCGCTAGTTGCAAAGTCCGTTCAGATAAAGAATGTCCCTTGATATTTGAATAATTTATTTTTTTCGCTCCTTTATGCCTTTGTTTGATTTTTAACACGTTCGATGAATCAAACACTAATAACTCATCATGCGGCTTTAAAGATTCCAATATTTCCTGTTTGATACTATCGTTACCAATGCTACAAACAAATCACATGTATTCTGAAGATTATAACAGTCATTTAAGCCAGAATGATTGACGTATAATATTGTACATGGATATTAACTGTCACAATTCCAAGCTACATCTTGTACAAAATAGATCCAATACTTACGTATCAGTTTTGTCATAGATTAACGCTTTCAATGATCTAGTAACAAAGCTTTTAAACCATCGATAATCTTGAATCAATGAATCAAGTGTATATGGCTCTTTTGGTTTCGTCTGGATTCTTTCATTGAGAAGTAAGGCGATGATATTGATCGGCATAAGTACAGTATTCTTCTTGTGTGATTCTATTATAAGATAAGCTATATTCTCCACAACACACGATGGAATTTTGAAGGAAGGCTGTAGAACTTTCTTTTGGCGATATGCTTTATCCACGAATTGACTAGCAGATATTGGTTCCCCGATGTTAAAGAAAATACATCCGTGAGAAAAGGGTTTCTGTAGAATGGAGAGCGACCGAAACAACCCGGCCGTACTTTCTTTCGGCTTTGGCACTCCTAGCATTTCGTAAACAAATAATAATTCTTCCGGTGGTCGTTCATAATTAATACTCATAGGTACAAAGTGTATGTCAGGTACGTCGCCTTGGAGCAAACTTTCTATGATGATAGACAGAAGACCTATGAAAGAGCGATATGAGATCTAATATCTATTTATAATTTAAAATTATTTAAAAATCTTTTTTCTCATCTTACCATATTTCGGCATTGTGCTCTTCTGACTACGGCTCCGCGTACCCTCAACAAAGAACTCAATCGCCCTATCGCTGTGATTAACGATAGTATTGATATATGATCGAAAAATTTGCTTGTACAATGTATCATTAGAGAAACTACGTCGTATATAAAACGCTCCAGTTTTTCGCAACAGTTCTCCCACTATTTTCATATTATAAAAATCCATGCCGGCCGCAATGTTCGGCAGCGCCATGTCGTAGGCAAAAAGAATGTATGACAGAAGAATGAAGTCCAAGTAACTTCTGTGTGACGGCACATAGATGTACTGTACTTGAGATATTTGTGTTTTCTTCTTCAAGTCAAACAGCATGGTCTCGTTTATATAAATTTTCGAGAACATCCTCTTCATGGCTTTCGTAATGAAAATACCTAAAAATTTTCAAATGTAAGCTTAAGCACGTCAGCACAAACCTCTCAATAGTTCAATTATTAAAGTTACAATTTTGTTTTACAATAATAAATACGAAGTGTTAATTGACCATGAGTCACACGATAGCTCTTCCAACTCTTGAAAATATAACGTGTGTGGAATAATACAATATTTGTCAAAAGTGTACCTAGCCAACGAACCGTCGCCAAATCTGCTTTACTAGCCATTTCGTTTATCATGGCACTGGCGCTCTTCTCTACATCTTTGACTCTGACACCTGTAGTCCTTGCTACGGTGTCGATGGCTTGTTTGACTTGTTTGTCGTGTAGAACAGCTTGTATGATCCTCTCCCTGTCGTAGATCGACTCTGGTGGCAACATGTGCGGAAACGAGAAATTTATGGGTCGTGTCATCCACAAAAAGTCACAATCCTTTCGTCTATCCTCCAGTAGGTCGACAAACTCAGTGCTTCGCTCCATCTCGCCTGTCAGTGTCGCACACTCGCCGATTGTTATTCACTAAGTCAACATTTCCAGAGAACATTTGTATCTCGTTACGCAGTTCTTGTTTATTCATGCATCTACTTCGTTGAGACCACTCCTTTTTTTTATTTTCTAATCTCTCACATGATAAAAAAACGTCGCTTAAAAAATGTCTCGCAAAAAAAAGAGCTGCGTCTTAACGAGATACAACGACGCAGATACAACGTGTGACAGCTGTGTGACGAGATGCAATCGTTTCTATATTTTTAAAAATGTAAATAGAAACTGAGAGATAGAGAGAGAGTCTCTCCCTCTTATTCCTTCACATCATCCGCTCTGGAGAAAAATATTATACCTCATTAGCTGACCATCACCACCTTGGAATTTCTGGAACGTCACGCAGTTCTGTTTTACCTTTGACGTCTACGCTTAGAAAGAGATAGATATCGCATTAGACATGGGAAAGTAAAGGAGAAGAAAGTGACTAACCTAGCGTGATATTCATAATCCAAGCACACATTCAAGATCGTCTTAAATCTAATCAATGATCATCAACCCCTGCGACTTCATACAACTAATGAGATGAGTTTCGAGAGCGTAACTCAAGACGATCTTGAACATAAGATCGAACTGTAAACACCGCTTCACCTGCAAAGACCGAGATCCCACATCTACTCTTTTTAACTGCACCGGAACCGGATAAAGGGCAATAGAGAGAATTTCGGGCGAGACGAGATAAGTCTGAAAAAATCCCGACACGATTAATCGTATCTCATTGTTAAATTCGCCTCAATAAAACAATCTAATGAACGATCCCAAAAACATGGCGACCTTCCCCGCCGCGAAAGTAACGCGAAATGACTACCCCGCTTGCTCCGTCCCCCTATTCCTAAGTCCGTGCTTCACGCCATTGCTTTGCGCCTATAATTCATACGGGTCTGTTAATTTTTTTTTTCTTGGAGTATTCCTCAACATTTCTGCAAATGAAACAAAGTAGAGGGAGAGAGAGAGAGAGAGAGAGAGAGAGAGAGAGACGAAACTCGGAGTGCGAAAAGAGCAAATAAACCCCGGCAGGTGTTTTTTAGTATTGGCGACACTGCGTCGAATTTTTGAATTATCTGAAGCGCGCCTCCACCTGTCTAGACGTAATCCGGCGAGTTTCAACAAAGTGCGAGAGAAAGCGAGATTCCTCGTAAGGTGATAATTGACACGAAGGTATAGGAAAGATATTAAGAAATGTATACTTCCATTCAAACATATTTTCGTTTCTTACATACATTCAAACATACATTCGTTTCTTTGCTAGCTCAAACGACACGGGGCAACTTGGACGATAAACCTCCATTAACGTGATCGGCGATTAACTTTTAGTCATGTATACCTGTATTAGATATTTTCTTAATGAAGTAAGTAATTAATTTTTGTCTGGTTTTTTCGTTTTTTCTAATATATGAAAAGATTAGGGACGAGCTATTCCCATGTAGCATAATATTGAAATATATTGTATAATATATGTCACCATCATCATCATCATCATCATCATTATCATCATCATCATTATCATAATGATGACATATATACAACACAGTATATTTATATGATGATGATAACATATGTATATACAGTAAATAGAAATTATGCTTTGACCAATTCTGCCCATTAAATTAATCGGAACTTAGTCAAAATCTTGAGAACAGCTTGGATCAAACTAATTAACTTAATTGACGATTAACTAATCAAGTATCTGTATTATTTTTAAGTTAACATGGAATTATTTTTTATTACTTAATATGGGAAAAGATATAGAGAAAGATTATTAGAATTAATAATTAGAATTGTAATTAGAATAAGTAGAAATGTGCTGAATTAATTTTAAACTTTGCTCTAGCCAGTTCTGTCAATTGATTTCATCGTCGATTTAATTTGGAATTCGAGCGAAATCACCTTCAGACTTTCAAAGAAACCGTGTGAAAAAATAACGAGGAATGCGGTAGCAATGTTAATAATTATCACAAAATGTGCTATATCGATTCCACCTCGTGCGAATTACAAGAATCTGCAAAGAACAATGCCGAGTCTACGAATGTAGTCTTTGTCGCTCAATGGCAGAATAAATCTCATGCATCTCGGAGGGAATAACAGATAACGATATAGAATAAAGTTTTTATTACACTGTAACAGCATACACGATTTCCTCTGGTAGTCTCAGGTAGTTTTTTTTCTTCGTTATTACTTCGACAACATCAAAGGCATCTCGATGGATCGTTTAGACGGTTATTGTGTCATCGAACCTAATTTACAATTACTTTAGAAAATTTCATACTATCATTTTTTTTTTACAGAAAGAAATGTACACAAAGCGTTTCCAATTTTTAATTTCTCCCGACAATTATTACTTTTCGGTGACTGTTTAAAAAAAAAACGTATTAAATCAAACGTGCAAAAAGTTCTCCTCTGAGGAGGCTATCTCAGAATCAAAATTTCATCCTAGCTAGGAATCGTATTTCAAAATTTGTATAACTTATTTTTACTAAAGCTCATAAACGCGATATATTTCGGCTATATGACATAAATAATGAAAGCTCTTCCCCTTCGGGGAACGGAGTAATTTTGATCTAATAATTTTTGCTCAACAATCACCAGTGTCACCAGGGATAGTTCTCGTGAAGAAATTAAAATTGTTATATTCCTTATCTATTTATATAGTTCTAAATATAGTTCTCTCAGTCCTCATTCTTGCAATATTTTGCATCTGTTTCCTATGCTCAAGCTACTCAACAAGCTACTCAAACGCTTCTATATCTCATTGCAATTATCTCCAGTTATCAATATACGTATCTGTAAAAAAGTATTTAGGGCAATAAAATTGTGGCTCGTTTTGATTTCGTATCTGTTTCGCCGAATTGCTCTCCTGATTGGTGTTTCAAGTGAGCTGGCTAAAAAAAGAGAAAAGAGTATAAAAATAATATACACTCTATTAATAATTAATTAATTAATGAACAAAAGACACTAAGATTACATTAGATTACATTAAAAAGGCGTCATTCAGTCGTTGTCGGTGATTCAATACGTACATTTGTTGTAAAAAATAAAGAGATATGCGCATAGGTAATATATGCAAAAGTGTTTTTTTGCGAATATAAAATACTTTATAATATGCAGGCTTAGAAGCAACAGCTTGTCTTTTATTCTCTTTGTACTTTCAGTAGCAGCGAATGCGTCGATTGCTCCGTGTAATGTCTCCTAGTAATTGTGCTGAAATTTACTGCTGGAGTTGAGAAAAAAGGTGAGCATAAACGAAACCTAAATGATAAAATATTTGATTAACGCATTCGCATCGTTGAGAATGATTAAGCAATGACAATTAGCGCGATGCGTGATCACGAGGCGCAGTTACGATCGTATGAAAATAGATAACATAGCTGCATTAGCTTCATTTATCTTGGCATTTTTTTTCGATTATTTTCTATGTATGCGTTATCGCGCGCTGTAACATGTGTATATAAATATTTCGCGGACATATATAAAATATTTAGAATACACAATGTGAATTTTGCATTTTGTCTTTTTCGTTCTTCGCAATTTATGTTTTGTCACTGCAAATTTAATTTTAAAGTCGGACGCAGGTAAGATCTGATCCTAATTTCCCAATATCACTGCGTTATCACGCTAACTGTATAAATTCTTTGTATTATACCTAGTTTTTTCATTCAGCGCACTTAATTAACTTTCACTCTTATTGTTATGAGAGCCATGCTTAAGCGAAATAAAATTTTGATTTCTCCTACAGAAATTGTATACAAGTGGGCAAAATATATGAATGGAAACATTGTATAGTCTTTCATTGTATAGTCTTTCGCTGTTTTACTTTTCTCGATGTTTTATCTTTTAATGAGAGATATACTAGATCTGAATTGTTCCTTAATATTATTAATGTTACAGTCACAGTAAACAAACGAGTAAAGATCGTTTGTAGAAACTTATCGCCATGGTTTCGACATTATTCCAAATCTAACACGTATGTGTCGATTATTTATTGGCATGTTGCTAATTAAATAATATGACTCTTCGAATGCTCTCTTTCAAACCGATTTCTGGAATGTAGGTATGTTAGCTTGATAAATTATCAAATTTTCTATTAGCTAAAATTCTATATTTCTACCTGCGTTAAAAATTTCTAACGTTTGATTAGCAGTCTGTATGACCTAATAATGTTTTCATCTTTCATTCGCATTTTTTAGTAGCGTTGTTTTCTCGTTATTATTACATAAAGCTTATTTGTTTGTCTCCTTCATTTAAATTAAAATTTAACTCAAACATTCACAACTTTTGAAATATTTGTAAAATTATTTTATATATCAACCCAAATTATAAAAACATCGTGTTTGAAAAGATTCAGAAGCAAGAAAAAAAATGAAAAAAATCTGTTACATCTCGTATTTGTGATTGATGTGTAAATAAATAAATATATTTATCTCTTTGGATCTAATGTTTCACAGCAAGAGTAAAAAACAAAAGTAAATTCGCAGCGATATTAAATAACTGCGTCGTAAATGAGAATGAGGAAGTTTACACCTTGACCTGGTTTCTTATCCGATGAAGTTCACTTAAACTTTACACTCTGTCTCTTATAACAATAACAACAACAATAACAATAAATACAATTACAATAACTGCGATTTTTTATAAATATTCTTTCATTCAAAGGACATTATTATCGATTTGCATGTGAGGAACATAGATCACGGTGAAGTTCTACATAAAATATACTAAACGTACACAGCGATGCAATTGAAATCTTTTATATCAAGCGAAAAAACGTTTATAGATAAGCGAAAACGTCGTTAAACAATTTTAACGTATCGGTATGTACAGTGAACGGCATCGATATAGCTTACTTCGATTAAACGTTTAAAAGATCGTTAAAATATAAAGATAAGTCTTAGCTTTAGTCTCTGAACCCCCTGAACCTATGGCTTATGCTTAACCTTTCAAGATTTACCTCCTCCGATTACATATTGTGAGCTAAGAAGCGTAATCAGTGTAAAGAGACATGCACATTGTGTAACGAACTCTTAATGACATGTTTATTTAAAAATTCTCATTTCTGATTAATTTATGTGCATTTTGTTATATTTCTGCTCTGCTTCATTAATCATATTTATGTATCATAACTATTTTAAAATATTATTTCTCTATAATAAAAAGTTTGTTTTATTCTACGTGTGTTGCATTCAGTATTAATTTACGACATCTATTATACAGAACATAAATAATTGCAAGTAGACATCTAATAGCATCATACAGTTCTTAGCCCCAAGTTTTAATGATAAAATCAATATTCTTACAAAAAACAGGTTATTAAATACTTGATTGTCAATTTTGTAAGAATTAGTAAACACATGAGATACGAATTATCACAAAATTAAAATATGTAATAAAATATATAAAAAAATATATTTATATATTTTAATAATATATATAAAATATATAAAATATATAATAATAATAATAATAATATATTTTATTATGTATTTATATTTTTTTTTACATTCCACTCTGATAAAATTATCTTTTAATAAGATATAAAAAAAATTTATACCAATTGAAAAATTGTGCTGTTGAATATACATTGTAAAAATTTGAAATTAGTAATTTGAACAGTTTCAATCGATGTATCTGTATGTGGAAATAGATAATTTTAATTTTATGTAAATAATTTTAGAGAGTTCAGGGAGTTCAGTTTTTTCTAGTTACGTAAGAGATGTATAGTGAAACACTTATCGATAAACGTTGCAGCTGCATTCTAACAAAAAAAAAGAAAAAATAGATTTTGTTAATAACATTTAAACATTAACAATATTTTTTATAAACAGTTTTGCACACTAAAAAACTGCAAAATATGTATAACTAATAATTAATAATCGGATCATATATACATATACGAAATCATATATAATATATACAAATATACATATATGCGCATATCTATCATATGTTATCATATAATTTTTATGTTTACTTTTATTCCTTTAACCACATATTAAAAATGCAATCATGTGTTTTAAAAAAATATGAGGTATTTTCAACTTATTTTTAGCCTTACATCTGGCTTTTAATATCACGGTTGCCTCTCGAATTGCTCTGTATATCGTGTTAAAATAAAAGTTTGTGCAATTTGATACGCTGATGATTGTGCGATACATAAAGAAGTTATCGACATAGTGGTTGTCAGATTGCAATTTCGTAAGCGTGATTCTGAAATTTATACTTATTTGTCATACATATATGTATATATACACACGTATTATTGCGCATATGTATTAAAAACATGTAAACTTTAAAAGCATATCGAGTATGCTGTTTTGTTCTTACACACTCTATCTATCTTCACAAAAGGCCTCGTAGTACGAAAAGAAAGAAATATTAATATGTATACATATATACTCAATATCTCTCAATTGAAGATTCCATGTATACAAGCTTCTTTTTACTATTGCCCATATAAATCTTCCACTTCTCTATCTTTATTTCATAGTTCGATGTTTGTGATTTGTTGTGTTTCTGTTTGACCGTACGTTAAATATCTCGATCGTATAGTAAAATGTACAGTAGCGAAAGACAGACGATTATTAATTCTCAAGAACGTTTCTGCGCCCATTTCAGATCGTCGGCTCTGGGTTTATAGCCAGTGGACCATTCGATCATCATCTCTAAGATGTACCAAAAGTGAAGTTTTTCTAAAGGCCAGTTCAGCCATCCCGTGGTAATGCAAAAATAAGTCTCGTGAGGCGCAACGTGATGCACGCGATGGTGTTTTCTTGGCAGGATAATCCTGTGCTCTTGAAGCCACACAACCCAGGCAGGTAAACCGAAATATGTATGCGACCACTTGTGTATCTGTAAAGTACATTGTACATCCTTTAATTGCACAGTAATATATGAAGCAATGTAATTTCTGAATATTGCATTTAATTAAAATTAGAGCACATTATTAATATTCTAAAAAATGATTTTACTATAATTAAAATATTTACAAGGTATATTTCTCTAATTAGATGTTTACCTGATTAGTCATTGCTACAAAAATTGCAAGCAGGAACAAATAGCACATCCACACGAACTTCTGTTGCATTTCTACTTCTGGCAACGTTAGAAAGTTCCATGTGAGCATAGACAGAACTGGTATCGCAACCATAAAATTATCACCGTTAGTTTCTATAAAATCATGTCTCGTTATACTAGTAGGATCTATGTGATGCTCGCGAAATGGTCGGAGAAAATTCTAGAAAGAGAGAAAAAGACTCTTCGTAAATTAGAATTTACTTTTAATTCTGAAGCGATCGTTTGTATATTTTAGATGCTTTACCTTCCCCAGAATCGGAAGTTCAACGGATCCCCAGGTATCCGCGGCCCAATGAACCAAACCAGAGCCAAAGTCGGCCGTGATGATACCGCACAGTGCAGCTATTGCTATGGAACTCAAATTTTCCAGTCGTAACCTGATGAGCACGAACACAGAATTCACAGCTATAAGAGTGATACAAATTCCGACGCAAATGCATTCTTGTGTTCTCTTTCCTGAAAGTATGTTGTGAGTAAAATTTATTATCATAAATATCTTTAATATATATTTAACATATAAATATTTTTGATAGAAAAAACGAATTTTCGAAAAGTTTTTAAAAGTCATGAATGTGCTAAAATGGAAATACTAACAAATGCATCTATCATCATGCATTTACTTCTTTTAAATTCAATAAAATACACACTTACGTAAATCATTATGTACGTTAAAGAATATCGCTCTATTTTTTTCTCGTGACGAAGTAAAAATTTCAAGGTATATAATAGATTTTTGGTAACTCATAAATTTTAATGAGCAGCGTCTTATCATCGCGGTGCAAATGCTTCCAATGGCACAAAACGAGAACAGGTAATTTTTGTCTTAAGCGATAGCGAAAAAGAGGTATACGTACCAGTGCTATATAGATTCGCGAGTTCCTGGGCGCCTTTGTGGTTTGGACCCCATCTGGGCACAATCCTATCCTCCTGTGAAGTCGACACTACCAAGTTGGCATTGGGATCGTCCTCGAGCATCGAATTTTCGTAGATCTGGCGCTCAGTCTTCACTGGTGCCAGGAAATTGGTCGCCATAGAACACGCGGCCGACGCGGCCTGCCCTAGGTTCGGCACTTTTATATCCTCCATTTTCTTTTTATATCCTTAATTTCTCCAACTGAGAAATTCTTACGCGAGTCTACATAAATGAACGATAATGTTGCAACATCCTTCAGGACTCGTGCGCGTTAGGCAAAAATCGTCTTTTTCCCGACATCAAGGAACGCTATCGTTCCGCTCATAAAAGGATAAAAGCAATGGAATTGTTTTCTTGTATACACGTCGAATTATTTCAAGATGATCGTTACATTATGCGCCTCCTTTCTCTTCCCGTCACAGAAATTATTCACTCCGTTCCGTGCGATGAGATTATGATTTGTCAGTTCGCTCATTATCCTGAGAAAAATTTAGAATTTGTTTACCCGTTTAGTTCAGATCTTCCGTGTTCTTCAAGTATCGAACGTTGCGGCAAGCACCTGCAATTAAATGAAATGCATTCTCATAAAGAAGTTCGATTACTCCTTCCCCCTAGAGAGAATTTGAAGCCCATGGGTGCTTCAACGTTCCCTCAAATCAACTTGAAACTGGAAGAATACGCGGTTCGACAGAACTACGTTTAGCAAGGAGCACTTTATATATATAGTACATACATTATATGTACATTATATATACCCAGACAACGTCGACGACTGATATTATCTAAATTGATATTACCGGTTTATGTAGGATTCGTAATTACCATCAAATATTACATAGCCTTGCATGCATCATGTACTCCGAAATACACGAAACTCAATTTCAAATTAGTCACTGCGCGATCGTAAAGTGGGTTAATTCCACACTCACACGAAACCATGAACATTATGTCTTCATATCTTTACGAGTATGTCTCTACGAGTATCGCGTGAGTGTCCTCGAATTCACACGACATCCATAACGACATTCGCAAGCCTCCTACGTTATGTTAAAATGCCTGCGTATTCTTACGTTCGTACATTAGCGATTCTCGAGCGTGAAACTAAAAGGTACATATTTAGACGTACATACATAATAAGCGTTAAAGTGCTATTTAAGTGCATAAGAATAAAACAATTTTATTTGTACTTATTGATAACGATGCAGAACGTACTCACTCTTTATAAAATTTCTAGTTGAAACATTCGAAAATGTCGAATTGATCATTCTAGTTGCAAATATGCATACATATCTTATTGTATACAATTATGTAATTGATATTAACATTTTTCTTTAAAGCGCGGATTTTTTAATCAATGTTGAATCGATTTTTTTAAACCAAAATGTTGAACTATCTATAACTTTTAACTTAGCTGCTGGAAAAAATATATAATAAAATCATATTTATTTTAGTAGACTTTATTTCAAGTTTTAATTTAAAATTTTGCTGCAAAGATACGTAATTGAAGACACTGTGCGATGAATAATGATGTTCTCTGATATTTTCGCTAAAAAAAAATTAATTTAAAGTAAAAAATACAATTTATAGAAATTGGCTCGAAAATATACAATGTATAGGAAGTATATTTAGTGAAGAATACTCTATACATATTTTTATATATTTTTTATATATTTTTGCAGCGGTGGGACCAAGATGTCAGAGCAAAATTGTTTGATAAAACGACTAATGATGAAAGAGAAAACGATGGTGTAATGCAAGAAAAGAAAAAATTTCTTATTGCAAGTCCCTGTGTGACACCTAAAGGATTCGAGCTCTTAGAAAACTGAGCATCGTTACTCGCAAACTGCTGGTCGAATTGATTTTCGAAATAGGCTGGCTTTTTAATGCGTCACCGTCCGCCGGCGAGAGTTCGCGTGCTGGTAATTAAACCGAAGGTAAAGGGTTAAAGGCTCTCGCACAACAACGTAACCGATCAATTTCTACGCTACTACGCTACGGGCGTATCGTGTACGTCATCATTCACACGCGAAATTCACATCCACGCTTCGGCTTGCGGTTCGCTTTTGACGCTTATTATTAGCTTATCGTGGTTGGCTTGGACGAAACGTGTCGACAATCTTCATACTCTTTTTTCTTTACTGCCACATTTGTTACACATTTCCGTCAATAATAATAACGTAACTTATTATTCGATACTAAAAACTAATGATGTATATCAAAGAGAATGAAACAAAGAGACGCTTTAAATCGTATTAAATTGATGTAGTTAACTATGCAATTAACGATGCAATTTATATATATGCGGTATCTCATATTTAACGAAAATAAATGATAAACTTACAATTTGAACTAATTTTTCTTTATCGAATGAAACACATAGAAGGACGCTGCTGACGCAACAGATCTTACGCGACCGGTTAATATATCGCGGCCGCGAGATCAAAAAGAACAAAGAAGAGATGGACTGAAGTGTTCTCATTTAATCACGTAAGTCGTCGTAATCTTCGTCGCATTGTATGTTATGTGTGCATCTATATATATCTATCTATGGTTCAAAGGTTCGTATTTATGCACATATTATTTGCAGGCAAACTCGCGTTTGGAGCACCGCCGAGTGATGTTTGATGGTAATACATATAAGACTCATGCAAGAGGAATGGTACGTCCATCTCGTTAGGATTCAAACGAAATACAAGTGTACGCGCGCGCACATACACATGCGCATATTGCGTATACGCTTTTGTAAGCATTCTCCTGCGATTGGTAAGTGCATTCATATACGCATACGTAATGAGTCACAATAGTGTTTGTGACTCCCATCCCATCTAGCTGCCTGACTTCAAGCGATTGATATCTTCGCAAAAGATAAAATTATCACGGAGATTGACACTAATTAAGATTGACATAAACCTTCAATGAAAATAAAAATAAATGTTTTACAGAACTGTGACATCACTTTAGAGAATATATATATAGTCGAAAATCTAAGATATAACTAAATCTAAAAGCGATTTCAATGAAATATTGATTATTTATAATTAATAATAATCTACTTGACACGTATTCAGTTATAAATATTTTTGTGGTATCAACTTTTCAACATTTAATTTTTTATTTCTGTTTTTTACAAATTACTATTCTTTAAAAAATTTATAAATCTAAAATTAATATAATACATTAATTAGTTCTTACAATATAGGTCTTATCAATAAACATTTTCTTCAAAAATATATCGATCGTTTGAAGTTAATTTACAGCATATAAATGTTCCTCTGCGATTCATTGTATATTTGATATTCCCTTGAACTGATTGTGAGAGCATCGCCATACAATGCGCATTTGAGTATTCTGCTCGTGCATTCAACAACAGGATCAGAATTTTGATAAACTTGGAGGATAACTTAATCTATTGATATCAATTTTGCGCGACAATAATATCATTTGAATGCTGTTTGCACGAATAACGTTAATTTTTTATTTAATTATATTAACAACATTAATTTATGCTATATAATTGTTACATAAATTCTGCTATCAGAAAGTATTTTCGTAAATAAATAAATGTAATCTTATATTGTTTAGAGAGTTTATTGAATTTATAAATGACTGAATCTTTTTAAGTAAATTGTAAAACATGTAAAAATTGAATCATATAATATTTATAATGCTATTTTAAAAAAACGTTCTTTACATAAAAACTATATAATTCATTCCTCAATTATGAAACAAGAATGCTCTTAAAACTGTTTAATTATATAAAAAGAGCGGCATCAGTAAGTTTTGATCGACCATAACGAGGAGGCTAAAAATAAAAAGTTAATTTATCTTAACACATACACACTTCTCTCACAGGATTCGAAAGGACTGGCGCATGCAATCAACTACCACTTGTGCCACGAACTGACACGTATAACATTGTCTCACACGTGAGCGAGGGTAACGAAAGACGCGACTGCTGAAAGGATATAGCTTTAATGAGGAATATTTGACGGCTAAAGAAGTTTGGATTCTCGCTGGAGGGTTGGTGGCTAATCCCAATTGAGGGTGAATCTAGACACACATACACTCGTGCAGAAGATTCGATCGCACCGCTCGTTTACTAGACTGAAACTCGTCGCACACAACGAAAATAGCTTCACCACATCGTACCTCCTTGCTGCCGGTTTCGAAGTGCCTCCTCGACGGCAGCGGGTGTCGACAGGATTGCCGATGCGCGATGCGGCAGCCATGCGAGAATCGGTCTTGTCGCAGAGTTCAATTAGTCATTGGTAGGGTAGTTAGAATGACAAACCGGCGATAACAATGACGCGAGCGGAAGAAGATAGGTCGTCTTGCACCGGCACGGTGACACACGTACACACGCGGGCGCCGACGCATCGCGCGAACAAGCGTGCAATCGTGCAAAACGTCTCTCGCTTACTCGCCGGTTGCTCCCTGGTATAATAGGCCGGCTCTTCTTTAGGCTTAGGATCGCACTGGAGTTATAACCGAGTAGACAGCGAGCGATAAACACTACATATGAAAGACAATCTCCGGGAGAGGTGAAAAGATATGAATGACAGAGACACAAGGAGAAGGAGAGGAGGGGATGGTAGGACGGGGTAGGATCGAGAGTCGCGGAGGAGCGCGTGTGCGCGCTCGCAATCCCGAGCTGGCCTCGGAGAGTCTCTAGGAGCCGCGAGAGCGAGAACGCGCGACAACTAAAGGTCGATCCGGAGTGATACCGACGATCGCAACAAAAGTACTACTACTTTTCGTCTGTTACCCGCCGCCCGCCTCTATACCTTACACTTCACCACGTTTCGCCGCGACCGGCACCGCCTGACGACAGCGTCGCGACGCCGTTTCTCGTGGCGCCGTCATGCGGTCAACGCGCCTCGTCGATGCGCGTCGCCGTGCGCGACTGATGTACGCGTCGACGTCGACGGCGTCGACGCCGCGTCGCGCGCGCAGCGTGCCGACGACGTATGTGTGCGCTCATGTGTGTACGTGGGTGAGGCGCGACGCAGGCCACGCGTGCTGGTCGCTCCTCGCGTGTGACCGTCGACATCGCGTCGAGGTTTCCGCCAGACCTATAATTTTTTAGTCATTAAGTTAGAAATTGATCCCTCTGCGAAAAATTAATTCGCTTCATTCGACCCACGTGCTTCCTCACATCCTTTTTTTATCTCAATTCGTCGGCTGCGTAAAGATACACGGGGCGGACTCGCGCACACTTGGCGCGAGACACTACCGTGTCTCTCGATTCCAATTTTTAAACAAGTAGAATATTATTTGCACGAAAACTCACTTCGACGTTACGTATTCTATTATAGTAAACGTATTTGCAGTACACTGCAAAAAAAAAGATATTGAATGAATTTTTTTTTATCGATATTTCATCAGAAGTTATCCCACCAAATACCAACTAACATTAATATAACATCAATGTTATAATTTCCCACTCAAAAAAACTGATGTAACACACATGTGTTATATTTATTTCCATCTAACTTGCTCTCAGCAAACACCAAGTAATAGTAACATTATTAAATATAATTTCCCAACAATGTAAATGTAATACACATGTTGTACATAACAGTTACATTGTTGAATAGGAAATTATAATATTGATGTAATATTATACTTAGTTGAGGTTTGCTAAGCTAGTTTATAAATCGGCATCGAAATCTGAGGCCTTATGTACATTTGTTTGTGTTTGCGTATTTAAGAGAGTTATAAGATTAAGCCTGTACTGTAAGATTATTTAATGAAGCCTTTTGTTACAAGGACAATACGTCTCAGGTATCGGAAATCGTTAATGATGCGATATATATCTAACTAGTGATTTTTTAATTTGGACAATTTCTCAGTCCACCTGTTAATCCTGCTGCAAAAATTCTCAAAAAACTTATAACCTGAACGGCTTTCAATTTTTAAGACAGTCAATTATTTCCGATAAGAAATAGTCGCTTACCTAAAGTCTCAATTATTTATCTTATCTTATCCCAGTTACTTATAATTCCTTACTTATAATTCCTTATAATTACTTATAATTATAATTACTTATAATTCCTTTTCTTAAACACATGTAAATGTAATACTCGTCAATTTTTATATTGCCATTTTGTATAATATTTATTAGAAACTTGCTACTCGGCCAACCTTAAAAAAACTGTGACCTGTGAACGCCACTTAAATAAGAAACTCGCTTTTCGATCAAATTTATGTTTATAACGCTCCGAATATTTTAAATGCGAAAAGCGATATAGGCACGATACATAGACTCGACCTTGAACTGAAACACAGGTGGTAAAAGGTAAAAGACCCTCGATATGACAGCGTGACACAATTGTACGTATCTCCAATTGTCGGGCAACTATAACATGTGGATGTTTCGCAGAATGTTCATATTTTATTTAGGATTCGATTCGGCCTTCATCGAAGACGAACTCCGACTCATATTAAAGACACGGGTTACACCGCGATACAAATATGCTCACGATAACGAACGCGCAGCGAGAGTGCCCTTAACTCCAGCGGTTAGTATTCACAAAGGAATTTTACAATTTCGCAAAGCCGATCGATTTCTAATCTATATTATAGTAGGTCGCTCGCAGAGAGAACTTGGCTGTAATGATGTATCAATATCTGTGACGATGCGACTCCAATCATACGGGACCGATCGTTGCGACAATAAACAGAGATTGATTTCATTCGTGTAACACGCGTCTATGTAGACCATTAATTATTTACGAGACACCACGTCACACTTCAAAAGTTTAATACTATCGTGTGAACTCCTGCATGTAGAAAGGACTGTAACCATTAAACATTTCTAAGCGTGCTTATAAATTATGTTTCCGCGGAAGAATGTTCCGGTATTATGATAATAGCGTATAAATTCTTTTTCAGATGAGATATTTACATTTCTCCTGCCAATCCAGTTTAAGGATTACAAAAGGAATTGCGTGAACGACTTTTTGTCACAAATCAACGAAATGATGAAATTTTGAGGGACCAAATTAATTGGAACACACCGTGAATACCGATTCTTCCTTAAAGATGGAAAGGCAATCTGTGAAAATTGTCGCATGAATTTGTCGCAATTACATTTTTTTTATTGGACGAAATCTATCCGCATCTATTTACAAAGACGAAACTTTAGTATTAATATAGTATAATTCATTGGCGATACATTGGTTAAACATTGGATATATTACATTAGAGGTATATTTGTCCAGTATAAAACCAATATTGTAAATTAAATGCAAATACATTACTAATGATAAAATGAAAGGTCACATTACTGACATTATCAAGCATTTAATTATTTAATCATTTAATTATTATTCTTTAATTTAATTATTATTATCATTTAATTATTTGATTTAATACATGTTCATGTAGTCGATGATACCCTTTGACTCTTTAAAATATTTCTTCTCAGTTTCTTTCTTCTATTACAAACTTTATAAGAATAAAATAGAGAAATTTAAATAGAATTTATTGTTATTCCTTAATTAATAATGGACAAGCTTAATTTTTTAAATTAATAGATTGTCTCTAATTTTAGAATTCTATTAATATTAAAATTGATTAAAGTAATGTATAATTTTTCCTAAAAAGCATTTAAATTTTGATCGTAAATACTGTCAATAATATGGTCTTCCATCTTATTAGAGAAGGTATGAAAGTTCGCTTCAACATATCTTATACCTTGATGTGAATATATACTTTGAGAAGATAAGAAAAAGGCTATAGACTCATATAATACAACTTTAAGAGAATAATAAACGCGGTTTGTTTCCGGACGAGAAAAATCGATACCTCGGAAATGTAAACGATCGAACTTCGTTTTACAGTAAAAGGTAAATGAAGCGCAATCAACTTTGTTACAAATCCTCTTATAATCATGTAGGTGGAAAGAGAACCACGCGGTTCTCTGTTTACCACCTACGTTGTAGCAGCTATTTCCAATCAAGTCATGGCCAAGATGGGCTTCTGTTAGACTTACGCCAGCTTATTTCTACTTTCATCGATATGTCGTTACATGCCACATGTTCGTGTTACTCGCCGAATCGATGATTGTCACCTTTCATCGGCAACACGCAATACGTATAATACTTCCCTACTTTAATCTACATTTGTGAATTAAAATTTAGTTATTCTGTTCGATTAAATGGGTTTCCGCGGAAATATTTTCGATGGGCAAACCGTTTTTCTAAAGTTCACGAGGAGTCTCTCGCATAGCTTATGATAACAACTTGAGATTAGAGTGTTATTAAATCACTAACGATTAATTTGCTGATTTGTTGTTCGATAAAAAAAGAGAATGGTTTGTCTGAACTTTTATCACAGTCTCAAGTACATAATCAGTGGCAATTTACCTTCGCATTGTACGAACATAACATCAATGTTATAATTACCCGCTCAACAATATAACTGTGTTATATCACAGTTACATTCACACAATGTAATATGCATAACTCTTGTTCTTATCTGCTTGAGAAGTGATTTACACTTATCTCTTTCATACGACATACATCATACTGATAGTATTATTTAATCAGAGATAACGGCTCTAGCACTAGCGAGCATTACCGAGCTCGTTACATACCGAGTCTATAATTTTTTTCTTAAAACTGACTGAAGCTAGTTCCATATCTCGCGAACATGAGCGTGGATCTAGGATCTTGTAGACTCTTGTCTGCTTAATTTAATCTGTATTTTATCTATTCAGCTCTTTTCTCCTAACACTCGATAATATGGAGAACATCCGATGTCGATCTCTCAGCGGAATTTAATTTACAACGCGTCGACGAGCAATTATCTCCCATGAAGGTTCGAAGAATTCGATTCGCAATTTGGAGAATCTTGCACCACGGGGAAGAAACTGCGAAAACTCTTACGAGTTCTGCATATCATCGTTTATTTTTATCGCATTATCGGCAAGTGATAACAAGTGAGTTTTAAAATGCATTGCAAGAATTATTGTTGATGAAACACGTAGATATTTAACGACAATATTATATTGCCAGTGGAGAGAGAAGACAATAGAAGAGAAATTCGGCAATAGGTAGCGGAAATCGAACTTCTTCTGCAAGTCGACCAGATGTATACATTATTCGTGGACTTAATTAATCGAAGAATCATTTCATGTGAAGAAAAAATCAAGTGCTATTAGATCAAAGTTACTGCAAGGATAATTTAGAATATTGTATATATAATTGTATATAAAAGATTTAATTTTTAATTTCAATAATTGTAACTTTTGCAAAAGCTATTTATACATTGGGATCGTTCACGATGTCGCGAATCGCTATCGAGCGCATCAACAACAATTCTATCAATATCTCATTTATTAAGAATTAATTTATTTATTAACTCTGCAGTCCAATTTCTCGCAAACTATAGGTAAGGCTAGCAACCTGCCTATTGTAAAAAAGCAGAATGCTCAGAGAACCACCATTGTGTTTGAAGAGGAGGCACAAGTGGTCAAAACAGGCCCTAGGCCTGATACACAAAGAAGAAGAAGGTCCAATTTCTCGCAAGCGAATGAAGATCATATATCTTCTCAAATTGATCTCCAATTGACCGGTCCAATTGGTGAGACCAAAGAATTTTTATTCGCTGGCAGAAATTTCTGTAGATCTCAAGAATAATAGTTTAGCAATTTCTCACAATCAAATTCAAATGCTCAAAGAATTATGTGAGATACTGTCGCGATGAGTGAATCCAACATGGGAAAACCGTGAAAAGTTAAGGGAGAGACCGCGTAAGGTCGCGGGTATAAGGATGAATTTCCGCGGAATTTTCTCATACTCACGATTACACTCCAAGCGTGCATAGACGCGTGTTTGGAACTCCTGGCTTTCAGTTTCACAGTGAACGATCGTATGCCGGCCGCACGACGAACGGCGCGAAATACTGCCGTGCGCGACAATGCCGAACGTCGCGTGCGCGCGCGCGCGCAAATTGTTCTTCATCGGATATGAGTCCGCGTACCCAAGTACGTATTTTGCGTGCTGAAGGAGGAAGTGGTCACGACGGCCGCGCGTACAACACTGCATTGTTGATCAACGTAAACACCGCGAGACAATAGCACGGAAGGTGCAGCGATTAAAAAAACAGCGACCTGTTGTTTCTAAGGTGAGAGAACAACGCGTGGCTCGGCCGTTGCTGTGCAAGATTCGCAAAAGTGCTTTTCTTAAAAAACAATTGTTTATTCATGATTTTTCTTATAATAATATTTTACAGTCTTAAGCCTGCGGCACACGGTACGATTTTTCGTACTGGTTTGCTTACGAGAGTCAATAAAGATGCAGAATTTTAAATCAAGTGATTTAAAGCCTAATCCTAATTGGTTAAATAATTAAGATTAAAGCCTGCGGCACACGATACGATTTTTCGTACTGGATAGCTTACGAGAGCCAATTAGGATTAAGCTTTAAATCACTTAATCTAAAATTCTGCATCTTTATTGGCTCTCGTAAGCAAACCAGTACGAAAAATCGTACCGTGTGCCGCAGGCAAATCGTACCGTGTGCCGCAGGCATTACTTTTGGACTTGCTCTCGTCGAATTGCTCTTGACAAAGCTCTTGAGAGCTGCTTTAACTGGACCGTCGTATTATCCGAGGGTACTTTTGTTTACCTCGAAAAGAGTCCATTTGCTTTTCGAAAAAATTCTATTCCTGAATCACATAGGAATTTAATTTGCATGAAAGTTTTCCTATTTTCTTATCGTTATCTTATTTGTATTACTATATATATTTCTAAGAAATATATATATTTCTAAGATATATATATATCTATCTAAGAAATATATATATTTCTAAGATAGATAGGTGGCTGATGGTCACACTGCATCAAGTTTAAAAAAAGGATTTATAAAGCGAACTTATTGAGAAGAATATAAAAATGGTGTCGAACAATGCGTGTCGTTTAATCCTACCTTTATGAAATGCAGAAAGTCGCTGGATCATCTTGCTTATTAATGTATGTACTCATTAAATGCTCCGCAACGATAATAACTTAGCGACGTGATCCGCGCTTTTGTCATGTATAATCAAAATCTGCCACGAGAAGCCTGATCTTTAATTTCTTCAAATTGCGAAGCTATAAAACTCTGCATCTCTATTTTATTTTTATTTGAAGATATTTATTCTTAAATTAAAAAATTCTTCTTAAATTAAAAAATTAATATACTTATATACATATACTTTATATATTACATATATACATTATATACTTTATATTGGGTTGATCAGAAAGTTTCTTCGGATTCGTTACAAATAGCATTATTAATAAGTTGCACTTTGGCACGTTATTTAATAAAACGAGACGTTATATTTTCTTGAAAGATTAAATTTTTTAGCAAAATATAGCGAGATTGTGTTTACATGTAAAATATAAGTAGTCTACATTACATGTAAACTATGTATAAAATGTCTCTCTATGCAAACTTTGGATTATAGAAGATTCATATTTCGTTAGAAATAGTTTTTTCCGCATTTTGTATCATCTAATTTACAATAGTTTACATGTTTACATGTAATGAAGATTCATATTTCGTTAGAAATAGTTTTTTCCGCATTTTGTATCATCTAATTTACAATAGTTTACATGTTTACATGTAATGTCGATTTGATGGTTTCTACGCAATGACATTATGTTATTGTTTCTACATCATTTCGATATCGACCGATAAATCATTTCGATATCGATCGACAAATCATTTCTCACTTGGGAAGGATATGTGCAGGTGCAGACTAAAAGGGTTGGACATTGTATACGCGTCGCGTATTCTCAATAAATTTTTTGTGCGCATGTAAAAGTATTTTGATTATACAAAACTATACTTTTACATGCAGTAAGATTAAAGTTTGTATAATTTTTTGTATAAAACAATTCTATTCTTTGACTGAGACTGGGTCGGGTTTACTAATCATAAATCTGTAAAAATTAACCAATCACAGTAATTGTTTTCCTAGCGCAGGAAGAATACTCAACTGTGACTGGTCAGTTTTTTTTTCTTTTCTTTAAATACGCCCCATGTAAAACCCGACAAATAATTTCGCGTAATGCGTAAATAATACAATCAAATTGGAGATCAGAATTTCTGATGTTTCACAATTTGCATAATTATGTTCATTATCAGGTTTTTTTAAACTAAGTGCACATGTGAGTGTCTTCTTTTTGCCAGTGATAGGAAATAACAAGAAAGGAGTATTGAATTGAGTATATCAATTATGCCAGTTTGACGTCATTCAATACTCCTTTCTTGTTAAGTGCACATGTATAACAATTAATATTTAATTTTTTTACTATATATCCGCTTAAGTAGTACATAATATATTCATTTACTTTTTTTAATAATGAATGAGGAGGTATTGAACCACGAATATATTCAGCTTCGCTTTCATACAAGTTATTATCAAAATCATCGCATATAGATTCTTTCTTTTTTTTCCATTGAAATTGAAATATAGGACCTGTTGAATTTGTATCAAATTCAATGCAATTAGCATTTGTAGAATGTTTAATATCGTTGCGTAGTAGTAATTGTCGTATAGCATTTTTAAACTGAATTACGTTGGGATTATTATTGTGGCCATGACGACTTCTTATTTTCGAAAATAATAATTCAACGTGATCCTGTAAAAATTTGTAAGTTAATATGTATTTATAAGATATATTTTCATTAAACAAATCTTCAGCCACATCTAAAATCGATTTAGCAGCTATGGCAAAATCATAAACAAAAGTTTTTCTCTCACTGTTATATAATGGTTTTCCTTCTTTAGTTTGTAAAGAAAATAAATATTCTGTATATTGTTGAACCATATTTCTCCAGTATGGTATATCATTTTGAAAAGTTGGTTTTTTAAATCCTTTTCCAAAAGGATTTCTTGAATTTAAAAAATCAAATAATTATTTGATAAATTATAATTTATCAATTATTCGAATAAATTTTATTGTATTATCACTATCTTTAAACTCAGAAAATTCTTCTTCTTTGAGAAACTGAATTGCATTTGCCACAGACGAACTTAAAGTATGAGCTGCGTACTTTACTTTCATTTTATTTTGTCTCCAATGTACACATTGACTACTTAACCGATTTTTCAGTTTAAAAGTTATTTTATTTTGTAAAGAATGTAGTTCAGTTATATACTGCCATTTGATAAAACCTTCATTGTCAATTTTAAATTCTTTATAATCAGCGATGGCGTTTCGCGCTAATTTCATCATGTGGCATAGATCTAGTAACACTCGTACATTATACTTCATTGAAACATGAGAAAAAAAATTTTTTATATTTTTAAAGTCTTTATCAAAAATATTTGCACCTAAAATTTTTAGAGCATTACAATTACTACTGTCGCCATCACATGTAATTGCTCGTATTCTTAATCCTGCTTCTGCAGTTAATATAAGAGCAGTTTTTATTAATTCTGCGTCATGTGTCATTGCACACATAGCATGTTTAAAAAAGTAAGCGATAGACCACTTCCATATATCTTTTAAAGAAATCAACAGAAAAACTAATGCTTCTATAGCTTCTGTATCTTTATTTTCTAAATTAACATTATTACCGTAATCACAAAACCCGATAAAGAGTGACCCAAAAAATCGCCCCTTTTTGGTTCCTCGATTTTGGAATTAAACTGTGTGCCAAATGATACCTTACAATAAGACATTAATCACAGAGAAGTTTCAAGTTGAGGTGACAATTGTTATCAGAGTTGGGGGGGGGGGGGTCAAAGTTCACTGACACTATTTTTTTTGCTTCAAAGCAATTCAATTTAAGAATTTCAAGCGAAATGGATAATTGTAAAAGAGTTACCCCAACGTTTTTTAGGTCTCTGAATACCAATCTGAAATTAGATTTTAAAAATTCAAAATGGCTGACTCAATATGACGAACTCTGCATACGAAATGGTTTATTTTTCAATAAATTCAGTCAAAGTTGGATAAATTCAGTCAGTGTCACAGTTGGAACACTTTGTGTAGGACACAGTGCTGCACTGTGTCATCTGTGTATCTTGTTGGAAAACACCCACCGTCTCTCAGAGCTCGTGCCGAATTCTTGCACTAAAGTGCGAAAACTCAGCACTCAAAACTAGCACGCTTTCCAGTGAAACAGAACGCACCGTTTTAATGCGCACCGAAATCCCCAGTGAAACACTATGGGTCTGTTCTTTTCAGCTGCACTGCTGAACTAGTGCAATAAGTTAGAATGAAAAAATATAGGGTTTGTTCGCGTCGCAATACCTCAATATGCTCCTACTCGCTCCAATCTATAGTATACGTAACGTAATACTATAGTTTGGAGCGTATTGGAGCGAGTAGGAGCATGTTGGGGCAAGCGACGCGAACAAACCTATATATATGTCTCATTCTAACTTATTGCACTAGTTCAGCAGTGCAGCTGAAAAGAACAGACCCATTGCCCAAGGCAAGTGCGCACTCGGTGCGCACCAGTTCTCCCAGTGAAAAACGCTATAAATGTACTAGTTATTTACTATTTGATACGCGTATCAAGTGGCCTAGTTTACATTGTGCACTTAATACGCGTATCAAGTAGTATATTTGAGCTGATCAGCCAATAGCTGAATCAATGTACTAGTTATTTACTATTTGATACGCGTATCAAGTCCACGATGTAAACGTAGCCGATGTAAACTAGACCAGTGCACGATGTAAACTAGACCATTGACTGCGTTCAGCAGCAGAGCAGATCAGTGAGCGGTCAGTGATTATTGGTCCTTTCTATTAGATTTCGAAATCTAGACCAATCATGTTGACACATTAAAAAGAATTACTCAACAGTTGTACAATCACTGATGTCTGCTGAACTCGACCATTGTAAACATTGGATGCGTTCAGCAGACTCAACAGTTGAGTAATTCTTTTTAATGCGTCAACATAATTGGTCTAAATTTCGGGATCTAACAGAAAGGACCAATAATCACTGATCGCTCACTGATCTGCTCTGCTGCTGAACGCAACCATTGGCTGCGTTCAGCAGACGCAACTGTTGAGTAATTCTTTTTAATGCATCAACATGATTGGTCTAGATTTCGGGATCTAATAGAAAGGACCAATAATCACTGATCGCTCACTGATCTGCTCTGCTGCTGAACGCAGCCATTGCTTTCTAAGCACGAGCCTCACGGATGCATCTAACGAAGTTTCCGAACGCAGTCCAGCTGGCGGACGATCATTTTCAAATACAATTTCTGTTGACGCATAACCTTCGTGGATTTTACACGTAGATTTTAATCAATATTTATAAAATGGTAAACTTATTATTCTCATTCCAACTTAAAGTCCAGCCTCACTCCTTTAACATATATTATTATTTAACTCTTTACAGTTACCTCTGACTTTGCTGAAAACAGCGCAAAACCATCCTATGGTAAGTTCCGGATTTTTCTGTAATTTCTCTGGAAGTAGAATGTTTAAAGAGTTTTTGTGTATTGTAATACAACTAAGTCATTTATTGCAGTTGGTGGAGCTGAAAAATGGGGAAACGTATAACGGCCACTTAGTCAGCTGTGATAACTGGATGAACATAAACCTTAGAGAGGTTATATGTACTTCAAGAGTAAGTACCGCGTACACGTTGATTCTAGGAAGACTTCTTGTTTGCCTTGCCAAGTTCAAATTTACTTAAACAAATTTGTGAGACAGAAATATAGTGTTATCTGTTAGATATTTAAAGTATTTAGTGTCCAATATACACACACAATCATATATTCTGAATACACGTGATCATATCTTATGATTTTTTTATCAGAAATATTTTTAATTTGCAATTCGATAGTCCTAAAGAAGAGTTAAGTTTTAGAACCTTGTTACAATTTGACAATTAGGACGGTGACAAATTCTGGAGGATGCCAGAATGCTATATAAGAGGCAGCACAATAAAGTATCTGAGAATTCCTGATGAAGTAATAGACATGGTAAAGGAAGATATACAGATGAAATCAAGGGGACGTGGCGAGATGAAAGGTCGAGGCCAGAATCAAAGAGGACGCGGCAGTGCTAGAGGTAACGGTCTGGAAGAGGGGTTATACAAAATGATAAACTTAACACACTTTTTCCAAACTCATTTTTGGCATAGATTTTTCTTTCGACAAAAATGATGTACTTCATAGTTTATGAACTGCAACAATATAGTAAAGCTGTGATGTAATGGAGTCCAATGTAACAGATATAAGATTTACTAGATCGAAAACCAATGCTTCCATTTATGCACATTTTATTAGAATCTGAAGCTGAAGATTCTGCTTTCTACTTTCAGATACTGAATATAAAGATTATTATAATTTTATATAGTGGTGTATATTAAAATTTGTCAACGAACACTTTCTATTAAAATGAGACTTTACTATGAAAATTAAGGGCTTTCTGAAAATTAAACTTTGAAGGGACAAGTAAATTAATCGTGTTCTTATGAAAGATATTCTGCATTCATATTATCTCTTAGAAACTAGTGATCAATGAGAATGTGAAGATCTTTAAAGCAATTTATTTATCGTTGTTCATTATGCTTTGCAGGTACTTTTGGTAGAGGAGGAAGAGGTCCAGCAGCACCGTTAGGTCGCGGAGGTAGCACGCAAGTTGGCAATAAATCACAAAATAAACCAAGACCTAAATGAATCCAAATAATATTTTTATTTCAATTTCATCATTCTACCTAGCAAGTACCTCGAAAAAAATATTAATCCTTTTTTCAAAGATTTGTCAGTATCGAAAATTCCATTGTTTCATATAAGCTTATATTACATATAAAATTAATATCTCGATTTATGTGACATTACAAAGACACATTATGTGTCTTTGTAATGTCACAAATGTGTACATTGTGTAATGATTATACTTTATTTTGCGTACAATTTATCACAAACATTTGCATCATCATATTTTCTATATTGTTTTTTATTAGCAATTACTTAAAAATCTACAAAAATTGTCTTTTGTTGAACTTCTGACAAAAGATTAATATAATCTTATTTTTGCAAGAATTAGAACAAAAGTAACATGACACATGATGTGTAACAGATTAATTTTGGAAGAAACTATTCTCTCTAATATATGTGAACACACACACATACCTATTTTTGTAAATGGTAAATTACTTTAATCTTACTTTAATCTTAGTCATACTAAAATCGAAACTTTTTAGTTCATTTGTTACATTTATATTAGTAGGAAAGTTATCATCTATAAGAAATAAATTTGTTTAGAAAAGAAAATGTTTATTTTAGTCGTTCACGTTCTTACAAAATCATGTAACGACTTTCTCTTTGTACGAGATATATCTGCAATACATAACACTTAATTTCTAAAAGATGGAATAAAACATAATGTACATTTTTATTAATTGGCAATTTATTGGTTGTCAAACTATGATTAGAGTATGGTACGATTACGTCAATCGATCATATTATTGAAAAGAGCGGATAAACTTATATAAAATACGATTTTTTACAATGAAAATGCACTACATTACTTCCATATATCAATTATTTAGTGCCCATCCTTACATTGAATAGGTGGAATAAAAAGTTACTGCAAATAAGAAAAGAACGACTTATTTAATGCAGAGTTCTAAATATTACTTCATATTTAGTATCATTTCATATCTGACTAATCAAACATACTCACTTAAATTATGTGCCTTAAAAGATATCATTGTGACTGCATTTTAATTTATCGTCCCTCAACTGAAAGTAAAGATTTCGGATTAACATACTTTTAAGACACCATCAAGTACCAATCGAGTCTTCAAAAACTTTAACTTACTGTATGAAGCCAGATCGATTTCGTCCGGTAATTCTGTAATATTTACGTCAAACCTTTCTTGAACATCATTCAATATCTTAGCGTCACTTTCGTCGCTCACTAATGTAATAGCAAGACCCTGTGAAACATTTCCCAAATGAGTAAGTCGTAATTAGTGACTACGTTACAAGTTCTAAGATAAATAACTCTGCAGCTCAAATTAATTGCCAACAAAGTTCAATATTAAATGCTTCCGCTTTTATCGTAATCTTATCAGTGTCAATATATGACAATTTACATTATTTAAGGAATCTTGTAAGAGATTCCAAAATATGTTGTACATATATATATCATATTTAAATATTTGAGTTATTTTATCTATTACCTTTGTACCAAAACGACCAGCACGCGCTACTCTATGCAGATATGTGTCGGAATCTTCTGGCATATCGTAGTTGAATACAATGTTCACACGTTCTATATCCATACCTCGTCCGAACAGATTTGTCGCCACCAAAATACGCTGAAAGTGTCATTTGTTTTTCAATCACATCTTACATGATCTGTTTAATCCGATCTAAATTTATATTGTACATTTACACATATCGAGCTTCATTCAGAAATTCGAAATATAAACTACTTACTTTCTGGAAATCTTTGAACTGTTGATATCTGGACAGTCGCTCCTCTTGCGTCATACCTCGATGAATTCCGATCGCAGGGAAATTTTGTTCCGTCAAAAGTTGCGCTAAAGCCATACATCTTTGTACAGACTTCACAAATATGACGACCTATGCAAAGTAACCGTTAAAAGATAAATTGCATTGATAATACCATTAATGTATCTCGAAAAAAAACATTTCTATTCAATATTTTCTATATTATCATATGTTAAAGACCTATTAAATGAATTAAATGCGTAAAATTATCATTAATAAATACCATTAATAAATTTTAAAAATAAATACTTGGAAGAATCTTTATCAGAATTGGTGAGTAGTGAGTATAGAGTAGTCATCACAGGGAGGTAAGAAAAATGATAGCATCATCATGTAAAGATTCTCCGTGATAAAGAAAATTCACATCCACTGTAGATTGTCCTAATTTGCAAAAACAAACCTGATTAAATTCAAGAACATCAAGTAGCTCAAATAACTTCTTATTCTTCTCGTTCTCCTTCAATTTAACATAATGCTGCTGAAGACCGTTCAAAGTGAGCTTTGCCTCGTCATCGACATAGACCTCCATAGGCTGCACAAAGAACGTTATCTCATAAAACAAACAAATCCATAGAACAATCATAGTGCCTATATATGTAATTCTCAAGCTGCAGGCTTTTACGGGTGTCTGTAGTCTCGACGTACCCATCGTTTTCGCTGTCTAAGTCGAATACGATCGAATGTATGATGAAGGGAAATCCGTTCAAAAATTCAATCAAACCAAAAAAAACTAAAATGATACTATTCCTCGATGCGACTTACGTTTGCAAAAATGAAACAAAAGTTGACGTTTTTAAAATAAACGACACAAAAAAACAAAGCCAAACCATTTCTTTTTTCTATAAATGTAAACTGTATCTTTTTCTTTCTTCAAAGCGTTAGATTTGTTAAGTTACCGTATACATCCATAAATATTTGAAAGTCTCAGCAAAAAAGACTTCCGCATTTCAATTGCGGAACATAATCGTGATCGTCGGTCGTCGATCATCGATTCGTGATTAGTCATACAGATTACATACGGTCCGGCGACTTCCATCTCTGGGTAGTGCCAACAACGAAAACTCAGCAGTTCGTCCCAACTGAACTTAAGAAGGTGCACTCATGACAGAACGTTCGGTCACATCTGCTCTCTCTCTCTCTTTCTCTCTGGCCAAAATCTCTTCTCCCCAATTTCTGGTACATTAAGGAGATGTCCAGAATCGACTCGTATTACTCTGGTTGGTATAGACAATCGGCTTTTTCACTTCCGGTATCCGCTAAACCGCGATCCCGATTTTATCACTTGTACGAAATAAAGAGCGCGATTCATGATACACGAAGATTCGCGTTTCAACTTTCACATGACTTTACAACTTTTTACGACACGAAATCGCTTGATTTATGCATGACATTTGCATCCTTCTCGACTTCACTCATACTAAAAGATCGTAATCGAAATCTTTGCATGAGATAAAAAAACTTTAATGTGGTATGCATTTATATAATTTGCGATTGGATGAACGCGAACACAATAGAGCTATGCTATCCTTCCGTTTTATAATTCTTTTCCCTAACTAATTCCCCTCAGTATCCTCTTGCATCTTCTTTCTTGCGCTCTTCTGTCTTCAGGTTGTCTTGAAATCTTCTTAGCCCCCCATCCCCAATGACAAATAAATCATACAGATCCTAATTCTATTCTAATGCTCCGGTTACCCATAAAAACGTAGAAATATTTCATATCCCTACCCCCTCCCTCCCTCCATTATATTCCCTGATATCTTTATCGATATCTTTATAGTGTTGCCCCTTGAATATACGTAGCAGCTAGCAAATTAAAGGACTTTATTATCAATTCTAACTCGGACACTGTGTTGAACAGTTAAAGATGATTTTAGACAAAGATTTCTCCCCTTTGTATGTATATACGATAATGTGACATATCCGGAGTTCACTCGGAATCATAATCGGAAGGAGCAGTGAGATATCATGTTGGAGTATGAGTGTCGATCATATGATTGCGCCGTTTATCGAAAAGTATCAAACGAGATTCTTTTTTTAACTCGGTACTCGTTTCTTCAAAGCGACGTCTAATCGCCTAACCCGCGGATGCGCCGACATTGATATTTATAGTGCAGCCTGAGCTTTGTCCTGGACATGAATATGCCAGCGAAGTAGGAGCAACCGTAGTAGATCGAAGTGAAGAGGAAGATTGTGTAATTACATCTTGCATGAATTTTTTGCAGACAGGACGTATCTCCTTGGACAGCGTGGCACTGAACATCATGACTTGCTTGCTGTGTGGTGTGCTTCTGAATATTTCCTGTACGTCCCGGCGCATATCTGTAACGGCAATGCGGCACAATTATCTATCAATCTAAATGAGACGTTAAATATAATATACATTTTAAAGAATCGCTCAGTGAGTAGTGGGTAGTGGAAAATGTAGTCATCACAGTTA
Organism: Crematogaster levior; assembly: GCA_901521435.1. Taxonomy (NCBI): domain Eukaryota; kingdom Metazoa; phylum Arthropoda; class Insecta; order Hymenoptera; family Formicidae; genus Crematogaster; species Crematogaster levior. The sequence continues at coordinate 187,864 of CABEGB010000603.1, read as the reverse complement.
ACTAAGATTGTTTTATACATCATGTAAAGATTCTATTTAATCAAATATTTAAAATTTTTGTAAATTGCTTATGACGAACCTAATAATTCAAGCATCTTGTCGCATTCATCCAATATAAAGTGTTTCAGATGTTTTAGATTCAGTTTCTTGTTCCGTACAAGAGCGAGGATACGACCGGGAGTGCCGACAACGATATGAGGACATACAGTTTTCAAAACCTCTTCATCTTTCTGGATAGGTAAACCACCGAAAAATACACCAACCTGTAATAAAAAAAATTTTATATTTATATATAATAATCTTCACATTTTTGACAGTATAAAAAACATTAAATAGTATTCATTAAAAAATAAAAATATACTGTTATTATACTTAAGTTTATTACTACTTTATGTAAAAATTGTTTAACATAAAGTATGTACAAAATAATTTTACAATTAAAGAATTCACATACTATATATCAATACACAAATTTATAAAAAGAAAGCTTGCATGAAATCGCGATACTTCTTATTCTATTTATACATACACAGAATCAAGACTTTGCAAAACTTACCTTTACATGTGGCATGTACTTGCTAAACCTCTCGTATTCTTTACTGATTTGAAAAGCCAATTCTCGAGTGTGACACATTACTAAGACGTAGACTTGATTCTCCGTTAATTCCAGCTGTTGAAGAGTAGCTAGTACAAACACAGCTGTTTTCCCCATACCTGATTTTGCTTGACACAGTATATCCATGCCAAGAACCGCTTGAGGGATACATTCATGTTGTACTGTAAGCAACAAATATTTACATCGTTAATTTATTATACAAAGATACACATGGTTAAAATAATTAGAATAAAATAAATATCAGATATATCAGAACGCTTATTTCGATCACAAAAATTTCAGTTGTCCCTATCTAGCATAAAACTTATTCATCATTTGTGTATCTTAATAAATAAAGATAAAATGGTAAAGTTGTTATAATAAACAGACGTTCACCTTCGGATGGATGTTCAAAACCACAATCGACAATAGCACGAAGAATTTCTGGCTTGAGAAGGAAGTCTCTAAACCCACTGCTGTGGATAGAAACATATGTGCCTTTCACCTCCTTCTTAGCAGGGACATCTCCGCTTCCGTCGACTACCTGTTCAGTCTGTTCTTCGTCTTCATAATCCAGAAGATCATCGTTATCCGCCATTGTGTATCCTGGCTAATCACACTTTGATAGAATCACTAAAATTAAGATAAGATTTGACATGAAATAATTCAAATCATAGAAAATACTTGAAATACTTTAAATAGAAAATTAAATTTCTATAAATAAAAAGAGAAAAGAAGAGAAATGGAGTTTTATAAATTATGAAATTTTTCTTTTCTACGATTCTTCCAAATACATTTTCCATATATTCCCATATGTTCTTGGAATATTATAATAAATATACACACACATAATAAATTATACATTGTACAAACATGCATAATTGAGAAAAAAAATCTATAAATGTATAATTATTCAACATCAAGTATATAATAAAAAATAAAAATATGTACATAAAGCATATATAAAAATTAGCATATAAATTTGCTAAATTAACATTATATTTCGATAGTATAGGACTCGTTTTGCATAAATAATGCTACGAGTTATTTACGAGAACACAAACGCGCGTGTATTGACGCCGTGAATATATCGTTCCAACAATAACGATTTTACCGGAAAAACGGTCGCGTAATGGCGGTCGTCTCGAACGTTGCCGAAAACGGATCTGTGGCGGTCGCCCGTGGAGTATGGACGCCGTGCAGAACCGAGGGTAATAGCGAAACGTCGGAAGTTGTTGAGCTCGATGGTAAAGAACAGTTTGTCCGTAATATATTTAAAATTTATCGAGAACCCACGGCACCACGCGACACAGAGATGCTCGCGCGTTTTGGAGATAATCCAACGCGCAGCAGCTGCACTTACGAATGTGAGCGCGGTGAAACTATGGAGTTTCGCCAACGGTTGAGAAAACGTAGAACGTTATTTCGTGCGTTTTACAAACGGATCGCTTTTTCATTGACAAGGGCGATGCGGATTACAACGATGAATCTTATCTCACTTACCTTACGTGCAATCTCGACGGGCTATGAACACTGAACAAGCCGACGCCGACGCCACGAAATGCTCCGTATTCGCGCCTATAAGAAATACAACATAGAGCGGTACCGAGCGGTGAGTAATGGCGGATTCACATAGCGTTTTCCCCATCTTAATTATAAAGCCAACAACACAAGATACTATTTTGTCTACTAGATTTCTTTGAGAGCCAATAAGAATGCAGCATTTTAGATCAGGTGAACTTAATTCTAATTGGCTCTTGTTAACAAACAATGTAAACTTTTTCTTTGGTAATATTCTATTGGTTTTTATTGGTTGAGGTGTATTTAGAGAAATAAAAGTATTTCTTTTTAGTGAAACTTGAGTTTATTTCTTCCAACATCGATTGTCCACTTTGATTCTAACTGCTCCGGACCAATTTTCCTAGTCGGCTCCGAAACTCGACTCTGCTCCACTTTCTCCAAATGTCCGACTCAGTACAGCACAGCCCATGGAGAATGAGTAAATTCGCGGGGTGCAGCCAGAGCTGTGAGGAGAAAAGTGATCACCGGTAATGGCGGCGCCCGATTTCCTCTTTCCCCATTGGCGCGGATACCATCGCCCATAAACTTAAGCCGACGGCACACGGTACGAGTTTTCGTAGTAGATCGCATACGAGTTAGCCACTAAGCACGAGAGTGAGAGAGAGCAAAAGACGCTCGCTTTCTCTCGCTCTCATGCGTAGTGGCTAACTCGTATGCGATCTACTACGAAAAATCGTACCGTGTGCCGTCGGCTTTACTTTACTCTCTCTCCATATATTCTTACCTCCATGGCACAACCTCGTTCGCTCTCAAGCGGCACTTTTATAGACTGAGTTCAGTGTTTCCAACTCATGGTTGTTAATCCTTCTAGTTCTCTTAGTAATTTTCTTACACCAGTAGACAAAATCGTACCGTGTGTTGCAGGCTTTAGATCCGACTATGAATATCGGTCTATGATTGGCTAAATCTGATTTTTTAAATTATTTCTTTCTCTATTACGATTGGTTCTTTTGCACTGCAAGAAATATCAATCGTAATGCAGAAATTAGATTTTAACCAATCCGCTCATGAATCATTTTGACCTGGATTATTTTGATCCTCACTTATAATGATCGTTACTTAGAATTTCTCTACTAGACTAATCAAGGAAGATTCATGTTGATTAATTAATGACGTGAACACTCAAGTGTAAAATAATAATCATAGACACAAAAATAAAAACTCACCATCGGTTCCAGCCATACGGTCCGAGAGATGTTGAAAGATAGAATTATTTTTTTTTACTTATATTTAAGAAAAGAAAAACTATTGTAAAAAATAAAAAAAATCCGATATTCATGCGACATCGGTATAAATCTGTTTAATTAAAAAACATAAATAGAGTTAAATTTAAATATAATTTATTTAAAAAGTTTTTTTTAGCAGACATTTCGAATCGATCGATATAAAAATATATAGTAACGATACTCCACAGTGAGTATATGCAATTAGAATGTGAATTGCTTGAACACGATCGTTCACAACAAGTAAACGAGCATAATGTAAACAAGACGCGTATAAAAACATTTATGTATTTTTATTAACATTTTTTACATTTTTTTTTAATAGTTACATTATGATCTGTGCTTCGCATTTATTTTATACAAAGATAGATATAATAGGTAGACAGTAATGCGCGTATCACCCCTCCGCCACCGCGTCAACTGCGTGAGGCGCACTTCCTCGCGAAACATTTCAATTTCATAAACGATAATTTCTTTTTCATTTTCTTTTTTTTGTCCATATTCGCGTTTAATGTAATATTTATATATATGTATATATATACATATATATAAATATTCATCGATATATATATATAAATATATATCGATATTTCCGTGTAGCACTTTACAATTTCAAACGGAAATACTTTTCCTAAAGATTTTGCTCTCCGTCGGCTCTTGTTTCTCTTTCTCTTTTCCTTTTTTTTTTACCTTTTATCCCTGCCATCAAATTGCCATTTACATTGACAAAATCGTCGACATTCGACAACATTACACGACAGCAATCAGTCATACAATGCGCGATATAGCAATTTTCACATAATGTCATTGACTAACGCAATCTTATAATCATTTCGGGACACTGAAATAAAAGTAAACGAACGAGTTAATTAGAAACACCCATAGAAGCATCGAGAGATAAGAAAAAAATTTCGTAAATATCTTACGACCTTTTGTTGATTATATCTTAAACATCATTTTACAATTCTGCGAATTATATATCAGTTCCTTCTCTTGATCGGAGATGCATCTGATATTTGTAAATTGAATCCACTACATTTATGATGAATTCAGAAATAGTAAAATCATTTATACAAATTCAATTTTGCCTAAAAATTAACAAATCGCGAAACTGATTATAACAAGGTTAAGTAGTCACATGTTTGAGTTTTTTTGATTGACTTTTCACAAGAAAATATTAAAAATTTGTAATTTTAGAGAATAATCAAAATACAATTATAAATATATATTTATACTATATATTTATAATTGTATATATGTATGTATGTATATGTTATACACCAACATATACATATACAATACATATGTAATTAATTATGCCCATTTGTAACTAAATATATGCTGTATATATTTAGTCGTACAAGAAATTTTCACGTAATAAATCATAGTTAAGACATAAAACTCAATAAACTTTTTTGGATCAGTCAAACTTGTATATGCTTCAAAATATATGCGCACTTCATCAATGTGAGCCTCAGCAAAATACAGTGATCTCACTCTCAGTACTTTTCTCAGTCTCGATTTTGTCTCTTACTATCACTCATTACTCTTTTATATCTTCAAGCTGCAATTGAAATCTATCTCGATCACTGACATTAATATCAAAGGAATTGCAGCAAGTTCATAACAAAATAACTAACTAGTCAGGCAACAGTTAGGCACTATTAACAAATTACTCTGTACATATATTCCGCCCTTAACGGACGTACTGTCAATAGGCTGTTGGAGATTTCATTTTCATTTATCTCACAATATGAAAAATAAATTTGTTAAAATCAATTTCCATGCAGAAATAATCTTGTTGCAACACAAAGTTTGTCCACCGCAATACATTTTAGTCATAAACAACCTACCTAACTAATGAAATCAATCACTTTCTCAAGGTACAGAAAATAAATCGCACGATATTGCAACCGAAGACACATTTGTGCATGTAGAAACATATAATCTCTTTGACATTAATGTCGTCCGTTTGCCCGATGGAGTAGAGCGTAGATGTTACATCTCTTCAACATTATAATTATTTAAATACCTATTGACATAAGCACGTAGATGAATTTCACCTGAGCCATAATTTCAGTCGCAACGCATCCACACCATTTAAGTAATATCGAAATAATCGTTTATCCCGCACAAATCCAAGATTTTCGTACAAGCGCAGCGCCGGCCTGTTAGTGATTTCCGTCTCCAAAACTACTTCGTCAGCATCATCCTCAACCATTGCTTGGATTGCTTGTCTCACTAGGTTTGATCCAATCTTCCGTTTTCGATATTTTACATCGACCGCCAGCATTGCGATATAGCCGCGCTTTATCACCTTCCTGTGGATGTCTAGTTTGCAGACAATGGCACCAACACACTCTTCACCATGCATTGCCTTGACAAAGGAACAAGAGCTTTTTGTAAATTCTATGCCTGAGAAGGATCAAGCTAAGTTTTTTCATACATTTTTATGAAATTTTTAAAACAACATTAATGTCTTTTAAACGTCCGGTAACGAATTTTACAGAAACTATGATGTCTTCATTAATATTAAGACTAGCACTTATGAGAACACGCGTATTAGCTTGAATGTGCTAATTGTAAGCATAAACTAAAGAGAAAGCACGTACCAGGAAGCACAATTTCGGCCAGTTATGAATAAAGTATCTATACGTGTAAATAGAATATGGTTCACTTAGGTCCTTCTGTATTAATTTCATAATATCAGGCATTTGTAATTCACTTGTATAGCTAACATATTGGATATCGTTGTCTTTACTTTCCATGGATAATGTTCCTGCTTGTTCTGTAACATAACAAAATGTAGTGTTTACTCATTCTCAGCATATACACAGTTGTACAGTACATAAGACTTTATTCTAATTAAACAAAATCCTTTTCTAAACATAATAGTTTTTCTCAAATCCTATACAATTTAAAAACTTGACAAACAGAATATCAAGTGTAAGAGAAATGTTTTCAAACCAGAGTTTGACCGAACATCTCCAATCAATAGAAAAATATGTACACAACTCTGCCACATGAGTCCCAAGAGTTTTTTACAAGAAATAAATAGCAATAAATGACAAGATATTTATGGCACTACTTGTAGCCAAAAGCGTTTCTATTTTATCATTATGTACTGAGTTTATCTGTCACACTGTAAGCAAGCGTTGTATACCATGTTGGTTTAAATGACTAGTTTCCATTGTTTTAGATTGCAGAGGGAGATCGGTGACAACGGCAGTTCTTTGGGGAGAGTCGCAGATACCGTTCACTTGAACCACACCGTTGATGTGTGGCTCATTGCAAGCCTCCGTCGTCTCCAAACTGAGACGTGACTTTATGTCTAAGGTTGTGACGTCCGCTATCGAGTCCCGTTTCATTGCCTTAATTTTGTCAGCCGCCTCCGGGTCGCTCACTTCCGCGCCATCCACCATCTTGTCAGTATTCATTTTTCAATTTTCGCTATTTTCTTTATCTCTCAAAATTTTTCTTTCGCGCTGAGGAAGAGGACAACAGGGGATCTCGACCGCTCCGTCCTCGGCACACTGATCCCCTTCACGGCTGCCGATCGTGCGCGAGACACAGTGGCATGAGAGTTTTCACCTGCGGCGTGACACTTTCAATCGAATTTTCATAATTATTGCTAACCACACGATCGCCGAACAATGATATTATCCCGAAATACGGACATCCGAAGTAAACCGCTGAACGACGGACACCATATTGAATTTTCTGCAGTGACTACTGGACTCAGTCACGGGATACAATCTTTCTTGAGATTCGCCCACGAATGAAAAGAACCGTGTCTTTGCAAGTGATTGCCCACGTCCGTCGATTGGCCAATTTAAGGCCAATCACAAGTCAGTGTAGAACAGGAAGTTCACTGAAGTTGCGTTCCGATATTCACTGCCACAGTACTAAAAATCTATACTATACGTGACGTAAACTATAGATTTTTAGGTTGCATTCCAAAACATCTTTTTGAGGAAAATTTTACTCAATACTCTATAGCTCACGTCACATATACTATAGAAATTGAGTAAAATTTTCCTCAAATAAGACGTTTTGGAATGCAACCTAGTACTGACAATGCAACCTGAGTTGCTTTTTTTACTGAACGCGACCATTGAATGCATCCTATGAATACCACCCTAAAGACCATATCAGACTACAGATTAAAGCCTTCGGCACACGATATGATTTTTCGTACTGGATTGCTTACGTGAGCCAATAAGGATGCAGAATTTTAGATCAAGTGACTTAAGCCGACGGCACACGGTACGAGTTTTCGTAGTAGATCGCATACGAGTTAGCCACTAAGCACGAGAGTGAGAGAGAGCGAAAGACGCTCGCTTTCTCTCGCTCTCATGCGTAGTGGCTAACTCGTATGCGATCTACTACGAAAAATCGTACCGTGTGCCGTCGGCTTTAAAGCTTAATCCTAATTGGCTCACGTAAGCAATCCAGTACGAAAAATCGTATCGTGTGCCGAAGGCTTAAGATTGAGATTGAATTGAAATTCAACCAATCAGAGCAAAGTTTACTAAACACGAAACTAGTTTTCTTTATTATGATTGGTTAAATTTCAGTCTGATATGGGCTTAATTGTCTAAAATTCAAATAATATGAACAGACTTTTATTTTATTAATGCTGTTTTCACGTTTTCGGTAATTTGGAGAATATCTATGGGTGCGTTCCGTTTCACGCATATGCGCGCATTTATCTATAGTACACGTTACGTATACTATAGATCATGCGCGCATCATGCGTGAAACGGAACGCAGCCTATGTATTATCTGTGAACACTGTGAAATGTGAACAATTTTTCAATTCAATTCAATAAAATTTGCCTGCTGGATTGCTTAGGGAGAGACTTAAGATGTTTATTACATGGAATAACCCTGTATAAGAAAAGTACATGGGAAAAATCGTTCTCGCATCGTCGAGTCATATCGCAGCCAGCGAAGCTTCGCAAAATTTATTTTTAAAATAACTTGACATAGAAGTACGTCACTTTTGTCATTCTCGAAAATGTCTCTGAAGCACGTAGTGATAGGTGAGCACATTTTGGCAAATCATCGACCTACAATTTCCTAACGTCGCGAAAACTTTATCCATCTAAACAAGTTTTACATTACATATAAGATTACATAACATTTTTCAGGTGGTGGTACCGGCTTCATAGGATCACATCTAATGAAATCATTGAGTCTCGAGGGTATCTCATGTACATGTATCTCTCGAATGCCAGGGCCAAATAGAATATCATGGGTAGATCAAATGAGAAACAAACTTATGTAGTTAGTAAAAATCAATCCAATTATAGCTGTTGTAAAATCTGTAGACTGATTTAGAACGCTATGGTCTACCGGAGAATACATCAGCTGTCATCAATGTCGCTGGACAGAATGTGCTGGATCCCAAACAGAGATGGTCACCTGGCTTCAAACAAAATGTTAGGAACAGCAGGGTGAAGACAACGAAGGCTCTAGCGGACTCTATACAGAATACCAAAGCCACGGTTTTTGCAACTATATCAGGAGTTGCATACTACAAACCCAACGACACGGTGTACACAGAAGAGAGCAAATGCGAATCATACGATTTTCTGTCAAGTAGAATCTTATTTTTTATACATAAATATAATGTTTAAATCTGTAAATTAATTGTCAATTTTGTCAGGGCTTTGTCACGATTGGGAGGAAGCAGCGAAATTACCGAAAGATAGTAACATTAGACAAGTGACGATAAGATCTGGAGTTGTATTAGGAAGAAATGGCGGCATGATCAAGCAAATCTACTTACCGTTCTTTTTTGGTCTCGGTGGGCCAATAGGAAGCGGGAATCAATACATGCCCTGGATACATATTACCGACTTAATTTGCATGTTTATATTTGCACTTAAAAACAGCAATGTACATGGTATATTAAATGGAGTAGCACCTCAGGTAATATAAACAATTTTCTAATATTATCCAAATGACATTGTTAATAGTATATGTATTGCTCCGTTAATAGCTGATAACAAACAAAGAGTTTACAAAAACGTTTGCAGCGGCAATGAAAAGACCCGCGTTTATACCAGTTCCAAGTTTCCTTTTGCAAATACTATTCAGTGAAGAACGAGCTAAGGTAAGTAAATCATAACATATTTAACAAACTTGATATGTAGTTTAATAATTTGATACTGTTTTTGATCACCGTTTTAGATCATGTTGGAGGGACAGAAAGTTATACCAAAGCGTGTTAAAGAACTAGGATTTCAATATCAATATCCAGATATCGAAAATGCCTGTAAGCAACTTGTTCAATGAACTAAATGTTTTATGAAAGGATTTAATTGTTATAAAAATTGATAGAGACGTGTAATTATTGTAAAGTTGTTATATAATGACATATGTTATCCACTTTGTTGATAATTGAACAAATCAAGTTTAATGTATCCTCTGTGATACGTTCAAACAAAAATTATTGTTATTTATTTAGTAATAAATTATTACAGTGTGAAGAACGAACGAATAAAATCTTGCTTTATACAAATTTATTTCGCGAATCAGCTATGCCAATCATCTCGAGGACACATGTAACATAAAAAAACGGCATTAATTACATTCTGTATGAAGCTTGCATAAATTGCGAGGCGTGGGAATGGGACAAGTGTTTCTGATATATTTAACGTAATTGAAACGCGTCGAATTTTCCGTATAAGGACCCCTTCTCAAGTTTGCCAATTGATAATTAAGTTGCGTTCCATGCATTAAACTTGGGTAACTTGAATTCTGTTGCATCCGACAGAATGTCCTATTTAATGCACCACCCAAAACATTGTCTGAAACAGTAAATTCGTTGGACATAGGTATACGTGCTCTTGGTGAGTTTTGCAAATATTCCTCGGAATCGGAAGGGAGTAATAATCTGTCCGAAGGATCGATCAGAGAATGATCGAGATATTTAAGCCGGCTCATGTTTAAGAAATGACTGATTTCTCTCCTCAAGCCTTGTATCTCATTTCTCGTTAAGCCTTTCATACTGAGGGCGATCATCTTTCCGTTCCTGTGGAGAATAAAGAGTTCCATCTTGGTGGAGACCCCGATGTGCCGGATGTCAGTGAGTCTCATGAAGAAAAATTCACCCAAGCTGCCCGAGCACAGTTTGTCACTCCAAACGGATCTTTCGACGATAGCTTTGTTCTCGTTCTTGTACAAAATTAGGTCTTCCCATTCCCCAAAGTTGTCCAATCCGAACATAATCTCGCTCAGAAGCAAGATAATCAGCAAGTACACGTTGTTCGTCAGACGGCTGAATATTCCAATGAAGATTATCGCCGACACTGGAAAACGTAGTTCGCTTTGAATAAAAGCATAGTTAAAAGATAGATATTTGTACATATATTTCCACTTCGGTAGCTTTAAGAGTACCGATTAAAACACAGAAGGTTAAATAAAATTATGACTTAAAAAAAAAGAAAAAATTTTAAGAAATTATGCTACGTATTTAATCGATTTATTTTGACTGAAGATTAAAAAATTTTACTTTAGACACTAATTTTTATTTTATACCCTAAACTCGAAGATATAATAATTGATACATTTTTTAAGTTTTCTTACGGCCGAGCAAGAGCCACGTAATGGATCCTGGCCTTCGCGACACATGTAATTTATTTTTATCTAGTATCTTGAGCTCGGGCTTCACAATCGGAATCATGTTGTAACTATAAAGCTCATTGCAGAAAGAATTTTGATGAATATTCTGACAATTACGCAAGACGATGTAAAAAGAGAAAATTTTGACACGTAAAGATTAATTGAAAATGCGTCCCGCATTTGTTATTTTTGCCGAATGATTAATAACTGTAATGAGCACTAAGCAGATTCTTCATACGGAAGTAAAAAATTCCAATTAAACACGGTTGTGAAAAAATTAATTGAAAGAAATTGAATTAGAAGAGATGTGTCAATGATACAAACGCAAATATATAAATATAATTTATCGCCATTTGGGATGATGCAAAAAAAAATGTTCTAAACATTATTTATGTGTGTAATAATATTATAATAATTAATTATTATAATAATTATAATAATTAATATTAAATGTGACATAAATAGAATATATTTTTAATATATTAAATACATTAAATTATACACACACATAAAATTATATTTTAATAGAATTATATTTTAAATGTGAAATTTTTTTGTGCGCAAATTAGTACGAATTGTAAGTACATGAAATCATGATAATTTATCACACCATTCAAAATACCCGGATTACAGCGCCCTTTAAATATCAAATCAAGTTCGTAATTGATCTCGCAAGATGTCGCGATCTGTATGTTTACGCGAATAGCATCGATTTCGTAAAAATGACTGATCTTGATTATTTAGATTTGACAAACTTATAGATCCGAGCTTACATATTACAGATAATCACATATACAGCACATAATTCATACACACGCGCCATTGGCGATAATAAAGAATCGCGAGAGAAAAAACAGTATCAACGAGATATGTAGATAGAAATAGATGATCTATAAAGGAACAATTAACTAATTTCATTCTTTTGACTTATTTTGCTTTTGATTTATTTTACTTTTGTACCGCTTATATAACAGGTTTTGTGAAGAGACCTGTAAAAATACCAAAGGCAGACCGTGAGACAGAACTGCTGTCGGACAGAAATTACGCTTCGCAAAACCGTTATCGTAACTTGCGAGAAAAATGACCGTTGATAAGAACACACGTGTTCCAAAGACGAAACGATCGTTCCCTCCCGGGCCCGTAATCATCAACACACTTCCATACATATATGCTTAAATCTGCCAATATATGGTGGCACTTAATAAGTATTTTAACTCCCTCTTTTCTCTCGTGTGCGCGTATAACAGAATTGACAATTCAATTTTTGACACTTATAAACAATATACAAAAAATTTACAAATTGCGATTTACAACATATAAGTTTGCAATAAGTTGTTGTAATTTACAAATAAAAGTTACAAATAAATTTTTCTAGAATAATTTTTTATTAATTTTATGATTAACGTCTGTGTCTTATATATTTATAATACAATTTTGAAGAGAATCGTATCAACATAAATTATTATAATAAAATAAGTACATCTCGTGTCACATAGTTACGTATAGATAGTGTTATCAATAAGAACGATCGATTATCATCACAAAATCTTCTGATTCTATTTTATTATCTCGATATATTGCCATCACACAATTTTGGGAAGAAATTACGTAAATCTTTCTTCAAGTTTTATTTAAAACATACAGAAGAAACAAAATTCACGAAAATTTTAACGATGGAAAGTAATATTAACGAAATTTTCTTAAATATTTTATACTTTTCACATCTAAATAAATAATTATTTTATTATACCACAACAAATAGAATGCACTTTACAAATATACATACTTTCTTTTATTTCTTCAACTCTTTTATTCTTTTATCATATTTTATTTCTTCTTAAATATCTTAAAAAACTTTAAAATTGTTATCCTTGTTATAAAAATTGAATATCTCCTCGCAAGATCAAACTGACGAATCGCAAAATTGATTTTTGTTACCCAAAAACTATATTGTCGTTTGAAAATTATCTACATTATTTACAACGTAAAGTGTCATTCGAATGTCGCGTCATTGTCCACTATCTGTATGGATAATTTACACTCTCCCACTTTTTCTGCGACACAACGTATAATTCGTCAGAGAGTGATTAAGCGATTATCAAGCGAGAAGTGTTTTCGATATCACAAAATTTACTTCGGCAGCGATATGGTACATATGTACGTACCAGGTGTGTTTACTAACTCGTCGATTCAGTCACGAACGATCGTTCTGATGATGCCTCCTAAAACAGTTCTTTTTGCCTTTTGCTTCAATTTTCAATTTTTATGATTGCACAATAAATTATCGTAAAATATACACTATTTTATAAAACATAATTAACTTATTCGTTACAAGTTTGTACCTAAAATGAAAAACACGATAATATATTTTATAATAACACGGGATTTCTTTTCTTCACGGATAATGACTCCAGCATTTTTTCTGTTTAATATTACATTGTCGGCCTGCAAATATGCATTTCAGACACGGCAATTAATCTCCTCCGAATCTCTTGTGGCGCGGGCATGTCCTTATCAGTTAAACACACATGACAATTCTATAACAGTGGCAATAAATTAAATCGCACGAGTAACCGCATATTTATCGCCGTTTTTTCCGTTTCACTTTGTAAGCCGTGATTTCGCGTTATGGATGATTGATTTTCAGCTCTTTTACATTCTACGGTTGCAATTTTCACGCTTGGAGCTGCGAAAGGAGATCCTACGATCTCGACACTCGAAATATTTCGCGCGGAATTTAATTAATTAATTTCGCATTAGATGACTGACTATTTCGCAAACTTGAATCAGCGTAGATATTAATACGAGATTATAGTTCTTCTTTTAAAGAAAATGACACAGTTCTCATCTTGAAAATTTAAATCATTATTCATCAAATTTTATTCAAATTAAGCGTGATATCGTCCTCAAATTAAAATTAAAATTACACCAGGTTTTTTTAAAGCGAATATGAAATAGAATTATAAAATCGTTAGTTACGACGTAATTATTTAAGATTCCAATATATAAGATTCTTTTGACGTTTTAATTTGTTCCTTCTTCAACGCGATAAACGCGCGAAGGATGTGAAATAGAATTATAAAATCGTCAGTGTTACGACGTGATTATTTCGAATAGGGCTTCTATATAGATTCTAAGCTTTAACGTCTTAATTTGCTTCCTGTCCGGTGCGATAAACATATGAAGAATAAAGTCGCATGGTTAACTGACGTCGGCGCTACTGCGTGTAAAATCCGATATTTAACGAACGCAATAAACCGAAGAGACCTCATCACGATTTGCATAACGGCCTTGCGTTAAAATCCACGTCCGTAGTGCGCGGATCTTATAAATATCCGTCGTGCGAAAAGGTCAAATGTGCAAACAGGGAAGCGCGCGTGCGAGAAAACGAATGTGGACAATAAACGGACAATAAATGGATACAAGTGGGAAACGAATGTATCGCTCCCGGTTTCTACTCTCGTGATCATTACATTCCCGGAATCATTATGCGTCCGGAATAATGCGTCCAAGCGTATCATGAGTGCACACAGTGCATTCGCTAATCGCGGAGTGTTCGTCTCGTATCCTTATTTCGCCGATTACTTTCTCGATCCATATTCATGAATTGTCCGCGAGCATACCAAAGCGAGCCTGGCTCGCTTTATCGCTTCATCGTGCTTGGGCCTTCTCCAATTACCTGGCGATTTTCCTAGCTCCTTGAAGGAGCCTGGAAAGGAAGGTCTCCAGAAAAGAAACCTGAAATATCTCACAATGTAACGATGTCCGCGATGGATTATGGACAAAAAGTACTCAACAGGCACCTTATCTAAATTTATATGAATAAAATAACGCGTAAAAGAGAAATTAACTTTATCGGAAAGCTCAGTAACATTTATTTAATGATAAGCAAAACAGGACTAATATAAATTAATTAACTTTGTATATTTTTCCAAGAAAACTGTGCGCCGATTATTTGTCGGTCTCGAAACACAACTTTCTTGTCGAAACAGTAAATCCACATTACAATTAGTAATCGATTTAACTATTGACTAATAAACAAATCCTTTTTAAGTCGTTGTGAAAAATTTGCAAAAAATATCTTCTCAGCTAGAGAGCTCCAAACCTGGACCTCCTTACAATCCAAACTTTAATTATATCGACACACACTTTCTTCTTCCCAGGCGGTCGTACGATTCTTCTATTTTTCTCTATTTTTCAGGATATTCCACCAATGCTAAAACAGATTTTGTAAAAAACAGGAAGTACTATATATCTCTCCTACATCAGAATTACGTAGAATGAGGAGAAACACGTGAGAAATTAGCTGTCTAATTATATGGATATACCCTACCATATATCCGTCGGCTAATTAATAAACATGGCTAATTGCAAAGCTCTTTCGCACAGGGACGAGCACCGAAACTTTCTACGTACATAAACGTGAATATATTTTAAAATAACGGTGTCACTCAATACGGAATTAACAACGACGATAAACTATCGTCAATGGTCGAGCTACTTTTATTAAGATTTCACCTTCTTCATAAAATATAACTAGTTTTATATAATAAATGCAGATTGTGTATCCAGTTTCAGACATTATAACATTTTACATCATATGTATACACGAGGTACAAAACGGAATATAAAGGTCGTCAAGATATCTTTCAGCCTCTTTCAGACTGCGTTAAAAAGTTTCTTTCTTTTTTTTTTAATTTATAAAAAGCTTAAACAATTGCGATATAAAAATTGTGGAGCAATAATTAAATCACTAATTGCAAACGTCGTCGAGTAATATAATTGAAAATAGAATCAGTGATATTTTTTAGTGTCACATTTTTAAAATTTCTAAACCCTAACATTTTAAAGATAAAAGGTAAAATGTGAAACAAATTCGCGTTGTTAAGAAATAAGAGATCGAATTCAAACGATCTATAAGCTATTGTTTTACATCGTATCCGCAAAAAACGTTTTTAAATAACTACCACGCGAGAACCGAAGATGATACTCCGTCGAAGGAACGAGTATACGTTTTCGCATGGAGGAAACGATAAAGGAGAAGAACGGAGGCACGCGGGATAAAAAGAAAATGGAAAATAAGACCGGGCGGGTTCTGAAAGTGGAACGGGCCGTGCGCCAGTGCGGGAGATAAGCGCGAACAAGAAATGCACCGGCTGCGGCGCGGCGTGATTTGTATCTCTCTCTCTCTCTCTCCGCTCATCGTCGTCTTCCCCCGCGAGGAGCGGAGCCTGCGCCCGGTAGGTGCGCCCCTGACTCCGACTCTCTCGCGGCCGAGCGAGTGCAGGTGCGCGCCCGCCAGTCTGTCGCCAAGTCCCCTCTCGCGATGCGACGGGTATCCCCCGCTGCTCCGCAATCCCCGCTACCATCATTGCCGCCGCCGCCACCGCCGCCGACGACGACGACGAGATCGCGCGCACTGTGGACCTCTCCACCACCCCCCGCCGTTCGGCCATGGCGAACAAGGTGGCAAAGGGAAGAAAGGCACGATATCACCCGGCACCTACCTTCTCACACGCGCGCGCGCGCGCGCGCGTTTTCAGTCTTCTCTCTCCCTCTTCTTAGTTCTCTCTTCCTTCATCCTCTACACTCACCTGAATCTGCGCGTACGTATGTATTTATCTACATCTCAACCAGCTTCTTGTTCTTCTCCGTTTCCACCGGCTCTTCATTTTCGATCTCAAAAGAGAGAAATTCTCTCCTTCTCGCTCTCGCGTCTTCTTATTACCTCTATTTTTTTTTCTCTACTATCAGGTATGTATTCACTTTTTTGTTGGTCGAACGCGCGTACGTATTCTTGCTACGACTTTTCGCGAATCTTCGGTTTCACTGTTACGCTATTCTAGCTTGATGTATATCTGAACATGTTACGTTCTCATAAATTTCCAAGTTGATTGGTTTTTCCCCACGGCGATTCTACTTGTCTGAAAAATGAATTTTACGTATTCCGAAGTAAAATCGTTGTAATGAAATGCTACAGAACGCTCTTTTAATTTTCATCTAATCATATATGTATATTTTACGTATTCGCTGCCAGTAAAATCGTTGCTCCGCTAATATTGTAATGAAATGCTACAGACTAATCGTTACGCTCTTTTAATTTTCATCTAATCATATATTCGTATATTCAAAAGCGTTCGCAAGCGGTAATTCGCTGCCAGTTAGTAGCGAGCTCCAGCAAGATAGTGGTAATACTAGGTTTGACCGGTCCTCGACAGGATCGTGTAATCTCGCTGGATAAACAGACGCCGCCGCACCATGATGTACGATAAATTGGAGAGGAATTTCTGGCGGAGAAAGAGAAAGAGAGAGAAAGAGAGACCGTCGGTCGGGTGGTCGTCGATTGTGGGAGGGACGATGAAACTCATCCGGCCTCGCACGGGTTGCTCGTTGCGACCCGGTGAGACGAAGAAAAGGAATGCAAAGAAATGGCCGGGCATCACGACGCTCGGAAACACCCGCCTCAAGCCTGGAATGCGCCTGGTTAATCCCGCGAATGCCAGCCGGGTGCACATCGATGCGTGGGTATCACGTCCGCATCGTGAAATACTTTTTTTCTCGCTCGACTTTGGTATTCGATACTTATTCGAGAGACGAATTGTCTCTTCTTTTTGATTTAAAAAAAAAACCGACTCCGATTTGGAACTTAAACAATTTTTCAGTATTCCGGGAAATTACTAATAGGTTGTTAAAAATAAAATAAGAGATGTAAAAGGAATTTGTTGTCAAAGTAGATAAATTACAATTCTTGTATTCGCGCGTTTCTACTATTACATAATACAATTTAGTTATTTTCTTTAAATTTTTTTATGCTTGTTACTATAACACTGATATTATAAATAATAATAATTTAGACATTAAAATTAATATGTGTCAATTGTTCTGAAATACTTAAACAACAATGGAGCACAGATTGTCATATAATATATTCTTCCGATCAGTTTTGAAGTAAGTTTTTAACAACGAAAGACAGACATCGATTATAGATGCTTTCGTAGCGAAGAATATAATTTATTGATTAATTTAAGTTTGTTTTTTTAGAAAATTTTCAAAGTCACACCTTGCGTCTGATGGAATACCGCGAAATCTGACGAATTGTCTTACTGTCGGTAAACATTACGTAATATCTTACGCCTTAGTGACTAAACATTTTGATCAGGTGAAACGATCAGAAAATTTTGTTTTTGTCAATTATATAAAAATAAAAAATAAAAAATGTTCATCTTTGAATACGATTATTATGTCTAACATAAATAATCTAGAGTGTTAAAACTGACACAATTAGAAACACACGACTGTCAAATACGATGAATAGGTTATTTGGCCGAACTGTAAGCAAAGAAATATGTTGAACAAAGTGTCTACCCATAGGCACTACGTGAAACTTCGTGGTCAAGAAAAAAAAAGAGAATCCAAGTTCATCGGTCCAGTCACTTTTGCTTAATAATAACTTAAGTTTCTTTCAATTTATGGAACTCTTCAAGCTCCACCTTCCAAGAATTAATGACACAAAATACACACACACACGTTATTTTCTGTCTACTTGTGTATTTTGTATACCAGAAATTATTCATGTCTAACTCCATCTAGAGTGTAAAAATTAATATACATATACACATACGTATATATATTTTGTACTGTAACAAAGGGCATGAATTTTCAAATGCATGAATTTTCTCTGATCGGTGAACGTGCTCTATAATGAGGTCGTTCCTTAAAGAAAGAAAGACACCTGCGCGACACAAACAATATCAGCATTGGTCGCACAATTGCGAAAGTATTGACCGAAACCTTGAAACAACGGTACCGGTCGAAAACGTCGACTTCTTTGCACAAAAAATCGACAAAAGAAATCGAGAGATCAACAAAAATGATGATTTACTTTTCACGGATGTTAGTAGGGCGTGAAAGAGCGATTTGACATCTTACGTTTATAGAACATTTTAGAAAATCGTCTCTTCGCTTCAACATAGATACACAATTTTTTTTTTCCTCTTTACAAGATTCATACATTTGGTCACCTTGATCTCCGGCCGACTCCGCTGGAATTTATTGCGCTAACACGTTTGCAACGATTGCATCACCGACGACCGAGCATTCTTTTTCTGTCTGGTGGCCAGGAGTAAAACGCTCGTCCGCTCACGTTCGTCTACTTTCGCGTTATACGATCTCGCTTCCGTGTGCCACAGAATTTTGTTTTTCTCGAAGATCCGCTTTCGAGGGTCGAGGTCAATTAGAAAAAATCGCGGATTTACCGCAGAGTGCAATACGACGACAGCTGAAGCTACTATGGAGAACCCACGTCGGGTTACCCATTCGTAATTAATGAAATGTTTTAAGAGACACCTGTGCGACCATCTCTGCCTGTCGCACAGGTGGCTGCCTAGACTGTTACGGCGATAAACCTGGTCTCGCTCGTACAGGTGTGCGCCACAGGTACGAGCCGGCAACTATGAATCGGCAACTCACTGCACCGATACGACAAAATCCCAGTCACGAGGACGGGCTGTCTAATGATTCTGCGCTATCAACATTCATTGTCATCGCCCGTTAATGCCTATTATCAAAGAGAAAGCACATTATTTCTATATTTCGCATAGATCCATGTTTGATACTTAAAAAATTGTTTCCCTCATTTCAATCTTTTTTAACAGAAAGAATATTGTATAATCATTATTATTTATTATGAATTATTATAATCCTATTCCTCTTAAAAAAAAAACAAACCTAATTTAAACCTAATTAAAATGCTACATCGAACATTCTTTCATAAGAGATTTAAAGGACAGTATTTTCTGTCGAAGATCGATAAAATCTTCTTTCAAGAGAATCACATATATTGAGCCATAAGGACTGATAAGCTATGAGATTAATGTGTAATGTGTATTTATATTTCCTCTGGAAATCCCTCCTTCGAGAGATTTTTTTATAAAAAGGGTCCAAGGACGTATCGCCCAAGGCGCGTTCTCCGATCTTGGCAGAAATTCGAGCTCTCTTTCTCCCTCCAGTCCGACAACAAAACGATGACGAGTTGGAATCGCGTATGCAGTGAAACGAGGTAAGAACGGAAAACATTTGCTCCCACGAATCCCCCCCCTGAGCTCATTGTAAAACTGTGAAGGAAAGATTGCGGGGGTGAAGGGGCGGAGGAAGACGGTTTCTCGATTGTGACAGCTACAAGATCAGTTCGAGCGTGTTACACCCGTGTGATTTAGATTTTTCTCACGCAAAGACCGAGAAATATCGGAAAGAAGTACAAGTTTTTTTTCTGTTTCCCAAATAAAATCGACCAACAAGATAAGGAGATGAAATATAGTTGTATTATATAAAATTGCTTTTTTTTTGTCAAAATTAAATTGTATTTTCAAAAAGATACAATACATTTTAACTAAAATGCACTATTAACATTACTAGTTTTTCTCGAATTAAACTATGTATTTTCTTTTTTTAATTTGATATTTTAAAATTAAGTGTCAACTAATTAAACTTCAGCCATTTTATGTAGGAAAATTTAATAAGAAATGGAATATACAGTTAAAATATTTATACAATGCTAGTGGAGAATTAGCAACTATTTTAGAATTAACAACAATCGTAAAAATACATTTTTATGACTTATAGATATGTAATTTTTACATTTCTCCATTGCATTTCTTCTCGATATCGCGCGGTTAATGAATATTTAACTAATCATCTATTAAATGTTTCCCGATCTAAATTAAAATTCGATATAAGATCGTAGTTCTGCTTCTGGCCTGAAGTATGAAGTGCATTTTGAACAAAGGATGTATCAAAAGAGGCAGCTGTGAATAATTAATACTCTCGATAGCCCCGTGCCGCTTCGATAACAATATACAATAGAAAGCAAGGGCCCCGCCGTGCAAGATTCGACCATGTGCGCACTTACGGGTTCACATAGGTTCACATACGGGCGTTTACCGCTCTACGCATCACATGGCCGACTTATGAATGGTATCTGCACACGTTCCCACGTCACTGAATGAGCCTCAGGTCTCTCACGTCCGGCGGCATATCGCGCGCGTAACCGCCTCTATTCCTCGCGTAAATCGTCCAATTCTCGTTCCCCTCTTTCGTTCGGATACTATTGAGGCATAAATGCCCACGTAATAGTAAATCTCCACAAGTAATCCGAAAAGTAATAATCGGAAAAGATAAACATGATTATCCAAACATAACTATCTGAATTTATCTGAAGGCATCTAACATAGTAATCGCCAAAAGCTTCGACGGTGATAATTGCAAGTCGTAATTGTGAATTATCGTTCATTTAACCATCTTGTTCATTTCTATTTCTATTCTCAGAAAATTCTGATATAATCGAGTTCACGTGAATCAATTTATTTTGTAATTCTTTCAATCGCGGGTCCCCTTGTGTATGTTTTGAGCTAATAAGCGAAACGCGACGCAATCACGGTCACGTCATCAAATGCGCATACATTGGCCTCGACGGGAAACATGTGTCGGCTCGTAGAGTCGTTGCTACGGTGGTCGGCTTAGATTGCGGCACTGACAGAGACGCACCGGACGGACAACGACGGACACCTGCGCGTCGCTGATTGCACGTAAGATCGACGGTACCCTACCTCGGGGTCTATCCAACGTCTTTCAAGCCGTATATCTCGCCTACTCCGGCACTCTCCCCATGTGATTCGATATCTCGCGATACTCACGATTGATCCTCCCACGGAACGCGGAGGAGCAGAACTTCAAGGATGTTACCCACGTACGCACTCGCGGGACAAGGACAGAATCAGAAATCTCAAGAAGGAAAGAATCAAAAGAGTGGCAGAAAGGGAGGAAAACCGCTGCTTAAAATGGAATGGGCAATAATGGGAACGTTTGGGGCAGAGAGAGAGAGAGAGAGAGAGAGAGAGAGAGAGAAGCGACAGGGACACATCGCCATAGGTCGCCATGCACGCACTTCGCGCCACGAAACACGCGGTCGTTCAGTATTGCGAAAGAAAAGGAAGAAAACCAGCGTCGGAAAGAAACAGTCCGACAAAATGGAAAGAAGACGAGAGAGAAAGACCAATGTCTTCGAGAGACGAGGTCGAGGGAGTGCGACGGAGAGAGAAAGAGAAGAGAAGAGAAAAAGAGGGAGGGCAAAGGGAAGAAAGAGAGCAAACGCGCGAGTAGTTGCGCGAACGCGACGAGGACGGACGGCGGCGGCGGCGAGCGAGCGGCTTGGGACGCAACAAATCGGAGAAGGACAACGAGATTGGGTTATGTCGGAGGCGCCGTGATTCAACCGAACGCGCAGGTGTGCCGCAGACTTGCCGGCGCCTCTCTGGAATGCAGACCCCCCCTTTCCCCCTTCCTTTTCTTTCTACCCAGGCGGTCGGGCCGGGTCCCTCCGCACTGCCCCCTCTCGCGCCCCCACCCCACCCTGATCGTTCCTCTCCACGTACCGAGCTCCCTACGGGCCCCACCGTGGTACCGCGACTTCACCATCCACCACTACCATCGCCAATTACGGCACGCAAGCGCAAGTGCGAGCGCACGGGCGAGCGGGGCATGTGGCGTGTTCGTGTGTGGGAAATGTGCGCGCCTTTGTGTGCGTGTATATGCGCCCCGACGACGCTACGTCACGTCCTCTCATGGCAATCAGTGCAGCTGGCCACCAACGCGTTCCCACGGGGCCAAACCGACCAGGCCAGCTAGCTTCGGTCACCTTTGCGCGAGCGCGCCTCTTACCTGTCTCTCACTCTTTCTCTTTTTCTTGATCTTTCTCCCGTTGCTCCTCCGCACGGCCCTCTCGCGCGTCCGTTTCTCTTCCTGCGAGCCACTCGGTTTCCTCTTTCTTCTTTTTTTCCGCCGCGTCCTTTCTTCCCGCCCGCCCCTTTGTACCTTCCCGCGTTGCTCCATGAAGATTGTGCCCGCGAGCGATATTTCAATACCTTCGGAAATCGATACGACGTACCTTGAGACAACGCGAGGAAGAGGGAGGGCTCGGGTCTCTTAAAATGTTAACTCATTAAAATAAAACCAAACGGAGGTTGTCACCATCGCGAAAATGGAACTTCCACGAAGCGTTTGCTTCGCGACTTGGTTTTAACTACTCCAATACGATAGATCCAGGAGTAGAGCGATATATATATATATATATATATATATATATATATAGCTGCGATGAAATCTGTTTCGTGTCTAAAATAATTAGTAATGGATCTTACGGGAAAAAGAAGAAAAACTTTCTCGTGGGCACAGAAGAACTTTTGTGCACTTGACGTTTGTTTCGCGTCGGGCGGAAAGTGGTGTCGAATAACTCATGGGCGGCTGGTGCATTTCTGGACTTTTTCACGTGACTCGCCTAGTTTTAGAACGCCGTGGCTCGTTGCCGAGAAATTATGGCGACAGGGGTTATAGGGTTACCGCTATAATCAATGAGGGTACCGTAATCATAATCCGATCTTTACGACTGAGTCATAATTTTTGGGATAAAACAATGGTCGCTTTCCAAAAAGTTTCCCTCGCTTTTTCCTTATTTTTACAACTCTTTTGCAACGTCCAACTGAAAACGAGTGAAAAAGAAAAATTTTCCAGGTGGAGAAGAGAGACCAGCACCGTATTTTGAGGCAGGTGTCTTATTTCTACGATATTCCAAGTCTCTGTGGTCCTAAAACTCTGTCTACATATATTGTAGAGAGCATGCTTCTCTATTACCTGCAGTCGTTGGTTTAACGGTGTCCGTTGAAACCCCCGTATTTCGGTTAATACCACACACAGGGCACCGCCGAAGTAGCCGAGTTTCCATGACAATGTACCACTCCCTTCCTCTCTCGCCCATATATTCGAGGGCACCTGAAAAATACCAGATGGATCTCGTATTTGTGTCGAAGATGGTCCCAGAGATTCCGAAGAGCCTGAAATTCCCCCGAAATACGAATTACTCTCAGCATAACTTTGTTCCCATCGAAAACTCACGGGATTTCGCTCTATTTTGCAACGATTTATTTTACAATTTTTTTTTTCGATCTCCTCGTGCGTTGGAACGAATTCAAGAAATATGTGTAAAAACTCGTATAAATTTTCAGAGTTATTAAATCACGTTTACCAATTGACATGGGACAGTCATTTTGTAACATTCCTGAAAGCGATATTTCAGGAATCATCAGGACATTTCTGACATACTCCATAAGCTAATTGGATATATACTGCTTATACAACAATATAATATAATAACACTTTTTTATGATGATAATGTTTTTAAAATGTCGAAAAATGTTTTTACAATTTACTTATTTTTGTCATGTAAAATAAATATGTAAAAATACAAACACATATTTCGTAATTATTAAAGAAATTCAAGAGTAACTATTTTAAGGGAGTTAAAGCTCGATAAATCTATAAGAGATGTAACAAACGTAATTGTACTTAAAATTATTTTTTTAATCGATTATTGACGCGGCCAAAAACGTAGGACTTCGAGAATAATTACATCTTGTTCGTATAACGTGTGACTTGAAATTTTCCACCTTTTTTGCGCACGGCATTCTTTACGACATGTAGACGCGGCGTGGAATTCTAGACGGCCGTTTCCTGTGAAAGTTGCAAAACGGACGAATAACACCGATCTGGTGTCGAGCGAGTGCTCTAGATCGCATGACGACGAGACACACCTCGAGAAACAGGTCAAGATGTTTCTCGCCCTGTTAATGACTCGCGCCGCCTAGCTCGTGCACGTCGCCGTGCCGCGGCATTAAAATACCAAAGGATTCCGGGTATTTTAAAAACAGATGACGAGGTAGTATTTTCGCAGTACGAACGGTTTGAACAGCTGCGCAAATAGTGGATCCACGCGCTTCCCCGTGATTTCTGTCCTCACGTTCCGTTTTGCAATTTTATCACCGGTTCCATGGAGGGAGAGAGAGAGAGAGAGAGAGAAAGAGATGACAATTCTATCGCTTGCAGAATCGATATGCATCTCATATCGGTCAAGTGGAACGATAATATTCGCATGTTTAATTTGTCGAAGGCAAAGAGCTACGTGCTCAATGACGTTGCTCACAATCTTTCAACACTTTTTACTTCTTAACAGTGTACGTCATGCGTTCTTATCGTCACGTATTCTTTTGCTATGTAGAATTCATGAATCGTTCATTCTCCCTTGCACTCCTGAGAGTTTTAAAAATGAGTAAATAGTAAATATTAGTATATATTGCACATATGCGTAATACACACGATACACGAATGAGACAAATATCACATTCATGCATTCATGTATATAATATGGCACTCATCATTTCCAGTGCTCGTTATTTTACCAGCTGTTATTAAAACTGAAATGAATATTGAGAAATATGAATCTTCCGATCAATTTCGCTTCGATTTTCAAACTTTTACCCAGTGTCGGACTAAGGTATACAGAGGCCCTAAGCTATGACAGTAAATGGGCCCTGCCCCAAAGACCTATAATAAACATCACTATTAAAAGATTCCTCTTAGTCAAGCTCCATCACCACGTCAAGGTGGGAATCTATCGATAGGGATTTTAAAATTTTTTTTTGTATTTTTTTGCTATTTTTTTTATTTTCTTTTACTTTAAAATTTTTTTTTCTTTTTAAATTTTTCTTTTTTACTTTTAATTTTTTTTAGTAGTTATTGACTAGGAGAACAAGGCCCCCTTCGCAACACGGGGCCCTAAGCTTAGCTTATTTTGCTTATGCCTTAATCCGGCACTGCTTTTACCATTCTTTCGTCTATGCCAAATCCCTTGATGAAGGATTGTATTCCCCCCTTTCAGGCGCGCTTTATCAAGATCCGACGGTACTCGCAATTAGCGCCATAATATTCCGTTCGACGAACAGAGATTGTACATAGGAAGGCGAATAAATAATGAGAAGGAAGGAGCGAGATGAGGGTTTAAAACGAGAGAAAGAGTACGCCAGACGAGCAAGCGTGAGCGTATGGTTATAGCTGCCTCCCTCCCCCCTCCCTCTCTCCTCTCTCTCTCTCTCTTTCTCTCCCCTCGTCATCCTCTCCCGTTCACCATGCCTCTTCCTGATACGATGTTACAGTCTCGTAGGCAGCCGGGGATCGGGAGAGTCGCCCCACAGCTAACACGTGCAAGGCGCACGTGCACTCCGAAAGAGAGACCGACCACTTTAGCCGCTGGCGCACAATCATCGGATGCCAAGATACACTCCACGGAATAATTTTCGATGGGGCACTCCCATGTGTGCGTGTCTTCCTTCTTCTCCCTCTTCTTCTTCTTCTATCTCATCTTCGACCGAGCAAAATCGAAAAAAGATCCGCGAAAGCGAACGAGGCTGTTGTACTTAACATCACCTCATCGTCGATTTGCCGTCGATCGCGATAAATAATCGTCCGTGTCCTTCACGTTCGTCGAACGATGACGCGCTCCAAAAAATGTGCACCATTTCACCTCTCTAGACACGTGGGATGTGAGGACTTTTTTGCAAAAAGAAAATCAGTTGTTTGGCCCAGGAATATTTGCGGAAAGTTGTTGGCGCAATTGGTCCACGACGCGAAATCGTATTCGTGTCGTGTGCATAAGATAGCGAATCGACAATGGGGAACGTATAACGCATACGTTTGGAAAAGAAGAATCCTCGAGAGATCGGTTTATCGTATCGTTTCTTGCATTGTCGAGTCACTATTTTAACTTCCTGCTCGTCGTGTCTTGTCTCGACGAATCCGCTTGCATCATAACAATCCGAAGAGGAAATTGTTCCTACGTATCTAATCTTATTTGAGTCGCTTCGATTGATCTACAATCAAGATAATCGTGTTTTGATCAAGCGGTGTTGTTTGCGCTCGATTCTGCGTACAGTTGTACTAATGATTATACGCGTCGACATAAAGTCGACGAATCGCAGTGAATAGGAAACCAGACAGCTGTGATGGAAACGCATCTAAACCAATAAGTCATCTATCTGTATACGTCCAATATTTTATATAACATGTTCCAGACACATCTCTTATCATTCTCATCTCATTTTATCTTCTTCGCGCTCTTTTTTTCACCCGCAATTTACGCAGTTAGAAATGAATATCTGCGTTTATTCGAATGTGGGTGAGGAAAAGAGGGAGGGGGAGTGAGACGCGACACGTAGGATTAATATGCAGATAGCGCAACGCGGGTCAAATCGAAGCCGCCGCGGCTCGCATCCTAAAGGGTTAATTCTCCGCGTTGTAGACTTCTCCCCGCAATTTTCCATGCGGCGCACGCACGGCGGCGCTCCGTAAATTTATTCGTGAGAATGTACGCGACATGCGACGCGTGAGGTGGATGAGCGTGCCTATCTATGTACCTATGTATGCAGGCCGTCTCGCAAACGGATGCGGCCGTGGCGGCAGGAAGCGCACGATTACGTTTGGCTCACCTCGGACTCGCGTTCCCGGCGTTGCGTGTGCGCGGCAGCTGTGCCAGAAGAGACGCCGCCGCCGGTTTGCATGCCGTGATCGCATGATCCCGTCGTCGTCGTCGTCGTTGTCGTCGCCGTCCTGATTTCAAGAAAGGGAGAGACGACGATAATTATAGGCACGTCGCTTTTTCTCCGCGGCGGCGGCGGCCGCGATGTCGCGCTCGATTCCGCCAAGTCACCGTTGATAAGTTCGATTCAATGTAGCGACGTGCAATCTTGGAGGAGTCCGCGAATATTCCTGATTTGAAAAGAGTTAGCAAAGCTCGGAATGTATCGAGAAATAATTGCTTCCGTTGTTAAATCTCGAAAAGGAAACTCTTCGCCGTGCTGTAATTCGACAAAATTTCACGTTTAGTGCAAACTTTATTGTCTCGAATTAGTTCATATTTGTATTAATTATAAGATACAAGTAGAAGACTTCAAGATTTAAAATCTAGAAGTCCAAGATTCGCAGTTAAAGATTCAGGTATTCGGGAGATCTTGGACACATTAATATAAGAAGATAGATTTATAATTTAGGATCTTTAAATCTAAAACGTAAGGTTTCTAAAACAATTATAATAATAAAATAAAAATTTAACAAAAAAATAATGTTGTACATTCACCTTAATTAAATAAAAATAAAAAATCTTTAAAAGTAAAACGCGCAGATCTCTTTACACGTTGGATTATATAACTGTAACATATATATTTATTCATTCGACGTATATAGAATTTATCGTAGATTGGTAGAGCAAATACGACACTCAACAATTTCTCACGAATTGGATCTCTTATCGATGATAATCTCCTTTATCAAATACGTGGAAGTGACTTACGAAGATGATGCCGAACGATTATCGAGCTCGGGCCAATCCAGGTTGTACGTCGATAGATCTTTTAGGTACGCTTGAACCGAGAACACAGAATGATAATGTTAAAATTGAATGTTATCACGCAAACGATAAGATTTGTTTTTAACTGCGTGAAGTGCAAGATGAGTACATACGAACGGATGAACACCTGGTCGATCTCATTTTCACTTCCTTCGATGATTCATAGAACTTGAATTCTCAACTCTGGGCTTGTGTAACTCCGAGCTTTCTTTCGGCAAAGAACAACTGCTAGAAATTGTTGCGCCATATGCAAAAGTACGCACAAGTGTTTTGCACGTTAAATGTTGAATTTCCAAACTCCTTCAATAAACTTTTTTTTTCTATTTATTGATGGTTAGGTCATCAACATTTTTTGTGACACAGTACTAAAACAATTGTTCATAAAAAACTTTATTCCACGATATTTTGGGTCTTTTTTATTGTCTGTTTATTTCAAGTTTGTCACAATTTTAATTTAGAATTTTTAGATGTATAAGTATATAGGTATTATATTACATTTTTATTATTTTTTATGATGTATAGGGAAATTTTTAATTTTCGTTCAAGAATGTTCTGAACTGCAATTGTGTGTTGCGGATATTTAAATTTTTACATTGTCGGTACATGTACAATGTCGACGAGATAAGCTTACGTTACAACGTTAGCGGCGGTTCAACATTTTCG
Source organism: Crematogaster levior (assembly GCA_901521435.1). Lineage (NCBI taxonomy): Eukaryota > Metazoa > Arthropoda > Insecta > Hymenoptera > Formicidae > Crematogaster > Crematogaster levior. The sequence goes on along the minus strand of CABEGB010000603.1, from coordinate 158,886 downwards.
ATATTAATTAAGCAATCTCGCAGGTGGTACAGTGGCAAAGGCGTCGGATACAAAGTCTCGGATAATTGAAGGCTCTCAATGAAAAGTATCAGTAAATTCTCTCGCGTATACAGGCGATAGCATGCTATGGCGTGTTTCCTCGGTTTATTTATTCCTGGAGGTCAAGGGAACTGCGTTTCTTAAACACCGGGGTCAAGGAGTCAATGAGATCCGGTTGTCCAGGTATGTAACCGCACAAGTGTTTGCCCGCCGAGTCTCACGGGCGTTTCGCGTTCGGTTTTATTCCCTGTAATTTTCCACGGGATTGTTCCTCGTGAGCGTCTCCGAGAAAGAGAGAGAGAGAGACTCGTCACACCACGCCGCGAAATTGTCGCCGCCGTTCTGAATAACGATTGTCGCGATAATATCCATGAACGGCCATCTTTTTGCGCACCGGCAATAGGTGTGACTCGTCTCTTTTTATCCTTATCAGCACCGTCGACGCGAAAGAAAAACGCAGTATTAGCGAACCGTCGGAAGATATTGCGAAAGAATGTATTTTTTGTCATTATTCTCTGGAATCACGCTTGGACAAATAAGTCGACGCGTGTTTTCGCCGATAGTAATAAACTCGCTTTTTTTTATCTTATCGACGTAGAGAAAAACATTAGCAAACCATTAGAAAATGCCACAAGTGTTATTTATTTCATTGACAAATAAAATGATAGATCTTTATTCTCAGTCATAATTTGTTTTCGTCTGTCAGACTTCCTTTGAATTAGCTCATGTCAATTAGATTACTTAGTTAGTAGAGCGAGATAAAAATATAGCACTTTCCAATTATGTTACTTCGCTATTGTCTGGAAGAGATTCGCACAGATTGAGATATCAATAAAGAGATGAATAAAGAGATATCGACTGTAGTTAGTAGAATAAGTCTGTCCTCTTAGCTGCAAATTATTGCGTAAAATTTCAGTTTAAACGAAATTAAAACGAAAAGATATAATATCAGGCTTCCGGAATGGGGAACGTGCTTTCTTTAGAAGACTATAATCAACGCGTTATTTCGGGCCGTGCGGAGTCCGCTGTTTAATCTAAAGATTTGATGATTTATAGCCACTTGTGGCCACTAATGTACATACCGATAAGACTCGCGCGGTTTGGGAATCTCGCTGGAGAAAGACAGACAAAGGAAGAGAGACAAAGGAGAGGAGAAGCGAGCGAGCGAATAAGCGAGAGAGAGACGGCGTTCTTTGTGCAGCTGCGACACGGATCGCGCGAGTATCTCGCGAGCGGTTGTCAATGATTCCGCACATCCACCCCGCTCCTCAATTGTCTCCGCAAACCGCTCGCTTCCTCAGACGAGTCCCGGGGCGCGCTGTCGCCTGGAAATTCTACGAAGCGTATCGCCGCTAGTCCAGTTGATTCTCTCTCTCTCCTTGCCTATCAAGCCACCTCCCCGTTTTTATTTAACTCATCCGTAGCGCCGGACATCGGACGGGTTCTTGTCTTCAACACCCGGTAACGAGACTCCGCACGATGTCACGAAGCGCGTACGTGCGAGCACGTGAGCCGCGAGAGCAAGACAGAAGACACAAAGTACAATGTAATCGCGACGACGCCACCGCCTCGAGCGAAGGATATGTTGGGAAGATTGAGCCGTCCGCGGGGGACGATATTTGCGTTGCCCGGCCCAAATGGAGACGGATGAATGCGCGGAATAACTCGTGGAAGTCGTCACGAAGCAAAGCAGCGTTCAAAAAAGCCAGAGGCAGTTAAAAAAAGGGTCGTTTACGAATAAAGCCCTTCTTTAAAGGAGCGTTGAGCGTCGAGGTATAATCACGGTCACCACGCCGCTTCGAGCAAAATAACTGATTTGGAAGGATTGAGTCGTGTGAAATGACTCTGGGCAAAATACAGTCCGAATGAAAGCGATCGAATATGATGTTTCTTCGAGATCGTTGCAAAGAAGAATAATTGAAGTCAAGCATTCAGAAAGTCATAAACAACTGGCACTAAATTGCAGTATTTTTAATTATCAATAATATACAATCTATTCTAACAGAAACATTTCTAAAGTTAAAAATAAGTAACTTAGCAATTAAAAGAAAAATTACCTTCCGAATCAATAATTTCCTTTTTTCGGTATACGAGATCGTTTACTGGTCGATGCATTTGAAGAAATAAAAATAGTACGAGTAATAGAAATTGAGAAAAAGAATATTATATATTATAAAATTGCTATAAGAAAAATAAATAAGTTATATGAATTAACTAAGATAAAACGAGCTTTTCATGGGGCTCCCTCCAATTATATTCTGCATTAGTTTATTACTTTTTATTATTAAAATTCAACCGATTCAACATTTCTACCTGTTTAATTGTCCCCCCCAAAAGTTCTTGAAGCTCCTGGGTTTTTAAAATGGATGTCTTGATTTTTTAAATCTTTTTCTTCAACTGACGCAACAACTCTTGTTTACCGTAAATGATCGGAATCTACGAAGCATCTGCGAGCACGCGCGCGAATTTCTTCACGCGACATTCGTCGCCGCGGAGAAAATCACACGGCCGGAATCATGGTGTGTGCAGGTTAGCGAGTGACCATCGTCGTACACGTCGGACGCATAGAGCCCGGAATGGTGGTGGTCGACCGCCTGTTACAGCGTTGGTGGCGATGGTGTCTTCGTGGTAGTGGTAGTCGTGATGGCTAGTGGCTGGCGCCGCCGGACGTTCAACAATGGTCGCATTCCCCTTTCCCGTCTCCCTTTTACACTCCCCTCATGTTCCACCAACGCCGCCGCGTCGCATAGTCGTCAAACACCCCCGACTACTGATAGCTTCGAGTCGCGGACCCCACGTGCGATTTTCACGCGAAAGTCATCTCGCGTTTACCACGCGTTTTCCAAACGCGTCGATCTTGACTCGATCGCAGACTGTTTCCTCGCGATTAGTTTAGGACTTAGTCGAGTTTTAATTTGGTCTCACCTACTTTTTACGTTAAACAACAAGAGCTTTCTCATACATAAGAATTTTGTAATTGCATAAAAGCGGTTCTTTGATTCACGAAAAATTCGCCGAGTCTACGCTTAATAATTTGTGCTTATAATGAATTGATGAGAATTTATCTGGCGATAGATTCGTTCAACAATTCTTCTAGGATTCTTATTTTCTCACTTCTTTACATATAACATGTCACGGTTTTTTATTCTCCGATTTTCTTGCTCTTTTATAGTTAAAATTAAGTCACTTTTATTTATCGAAAATATCTGCGAGATTCTCAGAAAATGCAAGGTACAAGTCCAACTCTCTGAAAGAGAGAATAGAATTGGGGAAAAATTCGAGAAATTCGAACGATCGGATCGCGTGACCACTCGAAGCCACCGCTACTCTACTCGGGCAGCGATTGCGCCGTACAAATGCTGGAAGCGTCTGGAGGGTATGCGCGGGGCGCCGGGTGGGGCAAGGCTATAAAAAGACGCAGGTGAGGGGCGGAGGCCAGTCGGTTTCGATCCGTCAAGCGATCGTGTTCGTCTCTCTGGTCGGTAGTTGACGTTCGGCTGTACGCTCGTACGCGGTGATCACATCAATTCATCATCATCATAGGTACGGCGTAGCTGTCCGAGAATGACGCGGCTGGTCGGTGAAATGAGTACCGGCGTGTGATCTCGCACGTGTGACTCGACCAGCGTTAACGAGAGACCGGAGAAAACGAGGAGAGAAAAACGCTTCACGGAGACGCGAGGGAAACGGGGGGCACCATCCTCCTGTGCATCCGCTCGTCGCTCTTCACGTGCATTTACGCCTCGGACAGCTCCGAGCGATCGATAAGGCACACGCGCGGTAGGTGGTTGGTGTATGTGTGTGTGCGGTGACGCGCTGTCGTCGAACGATCACCCAGCGGCAGTGTGCTCGCGAACAGCGTCGAGAGGAAGGAGCGAAAGCCGGACCGATCGATTCCGGCCGTCCGAGTAAGCAGCTTCTGCTGACTGCTACCTGCATGAAGGCGATGGTGGTGAGCCCGGTGAGCGGCCGAGTGCCGCCCGACCATCACGGTGTCCTGCACAACGGCCTGGGGATCGGCGGCACCAGGCGTGACCTCGAGGCCGAGGAGGTGGCCGCTTACCTGACCAAGCTGCGCTCCCTCGTGCCGGACATGCCGCGCAAGCGGAAACTGTCGAAGCTCGAGGTGATCCAGAGGGTCATCGAGTACATCTGCGACCTGCAGACCGCCCTGGAGGAGACGAACGCCGCGCATCAGGATGCGAAGACGGTGACGACAACAGCGACGGCGGCGGCGGTGTCGGAGGCGACGGTGACGGTGACAACGCAGTCCTCGAGGCAACCCCCGCAACCCCTGCTGAACGCCACCACGTCGATCGCCACGACGACCACCACGACGTCCGTCGTAACCGCGACGGTCGCCGATCGGTGACCTGCCGGTCGAACCCATTAAGGGTGTTCAGGTCGCGTCGAGGCCACCCTTTTCGTGGATTTAGTTAGATCGCTCCGCTCTTCAGAAGGGACGTCCGCTCGCTGATCTCTACGCTCGATCTGGGTCACGGGAGGTGTCGATCGTCGGCCCGGAAGAGACTGATCGGGGACCATCCGAGAGGCGCACCTACATCCGAAGATGAGAGATATACACGACGGCGACGGAGAGGGACGATTTCAACGAAAGAGAGCGAGTCCCGCGCCGGTTTCTCAACCTCTGTCCTTCCCCCTTGCGCGGGGGGAAATTGTAAATACATTTGTACATACGCTCATCGCATTCCACGAGATCTCCTCACGATTACAAGGACCCGGCACGAATCCTCTTCCCCCTCCTCCTCCTTTTACTTCCCTGCAATCTTATCATTCCAATTTTTTTACCGATCGCGAGGCCGGGCGATCGATCTCGTCGCCGATCTCACGATTGACGGACTGTGGAGGGTCACACGACCAGCGTTCGTTCCTCGGTGACTCCACTCGTGCGATTTCGAAGAAACCGGATCGACTCGAGCTCCTCGAGGGCGAGAATCCATCCTGCTCCTCGTATCAATCGTATCGTCAATGCGATATCGCGTCGAGTGCGGCAACACGCGCACGCGTTCGCGTACACCGAGCGCTCTCAAAACGTTCGCTACACTCGAGTTCATAGCGCCCCGCCCAGCTAGTCTCGCCGATCGATCTCGCCTTTTCTTGCGAAGGTCCTTCCTGGAGTACCCACGCGTACGCCACCGACAGCGAGGAGAAGAACTCAGTTTTCCGCGAACAAAGGTCGAAACAAAGCCGACAATCAGCGAGCTTCGAGTTTCGGTGACGATCGATCGGGCCAGACCGGCCACAAAATCGAGATTCGTTTAACAAGGTCAACTCGGTTGATGACGAGATCCCGTTTATTTTCCGCATCAAGTTTCCGCACTCTATCGCTGGTATCCCTGATTATAGTTATCACTATGTCGTTGTTATTAGCTTCTTATATTATAATTTAGAAAGTGCTGAGCTCTCCCCGCCCCCTCGACCCGCGTAAAAATTGTATATTTGCAAAGACTGAAAGGCTGTAAGTACATCATTGCGCGGGCGTACTGCACACATACACGAAATAAATGCAAGCTGTGTCTATAAGTTAGTCTCGTGCGTTTGTTTTTAATCTTGCGAATGACTCAATCCCTTGTTCCCCGACGGCCTATCCTTATCGATCGCGGGTGCATGCAAATAAATTGATTAAGTGGCAAAAATAATTCCATAATCCTTTAAAAAAATCTATATTTCTCTCTCACGAAATCGAACACCTGGAAACAGCATCATCGAAAAAAATTGAAACGTTTATTATGCACGCTCGTTGCTTTAATCTTGAAAACGAGAGATTTCGTTAAAGAATTGAAATAACGCGATGTTATGCTAAGATTAAAATAAATATAAATACATTTTTGTTGTTCTTTTCTGAATTAAAAGTAAGACACATTTATGTTTCCTAAAGTAAGATTGAGGAGAGATCCTAGCTTGGCCGATGTGCGTCGTCTAGACCGTAAATCTGCGAAGATTCGACGATATCGGGAACGGAAGCCAGATGACGATGAGGGGCGAACGGACGGGAGGGTTAATAGGCGCACGTGCGCGCAACAATCTACGCACACGTGCGAGGAGGGGCCGTTCGCCATCAGTTTCGTCGGAAGGCGAAGGATGTGTGCGGATTGTACAAGGGCGACACGTCGTTCCGGTGGGGTGTAGGAGTTCGCAAAGTCCGTATTGATCGTCTTCTGACGCGGGTCACGTGCGCGTTCCTGGGAACGCTCGATCCGGGTTATACCCACGGGAACCGACCCCATGATACCTCGGCATTCTCTCTTTCTCCCTTATCTCGCTGCCCTCCCTTTTCCTCGCGTCCTCGCTTTTCGTTCCCCTATTCGAGTGAACGAGGGGGTGCATTTATTATATTCCTCGGAGGATTTGAACAATCCTCTAAGAGCATGTCTAAGTATATTACCTCTTCGTGTACTCTTAACTTTCTCTAGAATGTCAAAAAATATCAAAAGTTCGGAGAATATCAAAGTCCAGCTGCAAAATTCAAGAGAGAAGGATCGCTATAAATGCATTTGAGTTGATCATTTTAACACTGCTACACCAATATTAGAATTTAGTAAAGTCGAAAGAAATCAAAATAACAGAACTTTCATCTAAAAGTTCTCATTCGTGATTATACTTCCATCATCATAAAAGATTTATGTTAATTTCTACCAATGATTAGATTATAATTTTAATCTTAGTTTAACTTACTTTTCATCTTTTCCTAGTTTCTAAAAATTATAAGAAGACAAAAAGGAAGTTAAATCGAGATTAAAGGTAATCTAATCATTGGTAAAAGTGGATATTAGTTTAATGTTCGATTTCAGATGGGATCACAGTCGTTTTTAGAAATATCTGTCTCATGTTTAAATTTGTTATTATAAATAGCTATGCCACATCGAACAAGAAGTACCAAACAAAATAAGCACTTTTTTTGCTCTGATTTTAAATGTTTAATAGGCAGATAGATAGTAAGCTACACTCCGTAGCAACCGTCGGCTGATGATTTTGAACAGCACGCTAATAATGGAAATAAAGACTGATTCATTACCGGGATCATCTTCCTCCCTTGTTTCGGCACGTGTGACCATCAAACGCGGAGAACTGCGTTCTATGATGGTCGATATTAAAAGTGTCATGACATCAAGCACGAGAAGCGTACCATGTTTCGTTTTATTTCTTGAAGCAATTTTTTACTATGGTAAATATTTGTTAAACTCTATCAAATTTTGATCGAATTTACACCTATACAAAACATGTTTGATACCGTCTCTCTCCTACCAACTGCTACACATTCTCGACAATACAATTTTTGAACTTTGATGAAGTTTTGAGTTTAAAATTACAAGACTAATATGTGTAAATAATCAATGTATGAAATATAGAAAATATTTTAACAAAAAAATTACAGTACGAAAAATTAATTACAGAAAATTACTGATATGAGAAGAAATGTCGACGCCAGTTACTCATTATAGACGTAAGAAAAAAATGATATACACTTATTAATATTTAAGATAATTATTCCACACTGCACTTAACATTAATACTTGAAGTAAACAATCGTCTCTATAGAATATAATTTGTACATATTATGGGGTTACATACTAATAAGTTTTGTATAGAACTATAAAACTGGTGCTATTATTATAAAATATAATTGAGCAAGAGTACTCTAATTCTCTGTTATCAGTGATAACATAATGACCCAAATACAAGAATCTAAGAAATATCTAAAAAGTGTCTAAGGGACATCTAAAAGTTTTAAAGCAACGTTCGGAAATCTTATAAACACATTCATTTCAAACATTTCAATTCTGTAGATTGATGACCTTTTCAGTTTAAAACTTAATACTCTATTGAAATATGATACTTAATTTAAACACTTAAAATAATTGCTTAATTCAGATTTCGAGGAACAATTATCTTCTTTTCTAATTACCATTCCATAAAATAGTTAAGTCATACTGGTTAGATAAATAAAAATGCGTACTCTTTCGTTGAATTATTCATCAGATTGAAGTTTGATCTTTTATTTTAACAAACGAAATTGGGACTTTTCAGAAAAAAATGATGTTCGAACATAGTTCTTTTACATGAATACTGCTAGTATGGTTTATTTACAAATCGAGAGCCAATATCTTGCAAATGGCTCATGTAATATATAAATAAACAATACAAACGCAATAATCTTTCACGGCTTTTTAAAATTATATCTATATATAAATCATATATAAATCATATAAATCATGTTTCAAATGGATTCTGCTTTAAATATTTGTTGTAAATATTGTAATGCAAATATTGCTTCAATATATCACTGAAAATTAAAAGAGTATCGATATAAAATAATTCAGTTTTAAAACTTTTCTTATATAATAAATGAGAGAAAATTAAAGTGATTATTATAAGTATTACAATTTTTACCCATGAATGATGGCCTCAAAATGATGAAATCTAGTGACAGTACCAGGTGAGAATTAAACGATAAGAAAACACTGTAAAGTATTAGATTACATCAAGATGACTTGTCATTGAGGTATAACAGGTGTATATAAAATTGTATTTTCTTCCATTTGTTTTTTTTATTCAGTAAAATTTGTAGCCAATTCCACTTGACCACTTCTTGTATGCTGAAGTGAATACGATTTGATTGATTGAAATTTTTAACCAACATTAAACAAATTAGCGATTTTTGTCAAGAGTATATGTGGTTTATCGGATTATTTATGTATTATCTCATACACAAGAGACAAGTCCATACCTAATTAACATCCTTTCACAATATCAAGCAGTACTATAAGATGTTCGGGTAATAAAACCGTTTGGTTGGTACACGGTTTCGAATTATGTCAAATGTCCTATTAAGATAACGAAGAAAAAAATAAAAACTGTCTTTACTAGACTTGAGTGGTCAGATATTTTCTGATGGAGTCTTTTTCTCGAGCGAGCCATGCCGCGTTCAATCTAATGGACTCCACGCACTGCTGCACCGTTCTTTCGGTGCCCGGTGTCGGGTGACCCTCGAAGAAGCTCTCTACATCTTTGGCTTGTTCCTCGGTGACGAAGTTCTCCGTAGTGAACTTCACCAGCCGCGCCAGTAAAAAGCCGCCCTCGTAACGATCCAACAGAGTTTTCCATTTCTCCTTGAAGAAATTCCATGCCATGAGACGTCCTTTGTACGACAAACCCACGGACATGATAGCAAATACTGTGTCTTGAGCACGGACCTCCTCACTCATGGCAAAGTCCAGAACCTTTCTTAGCAGTGCCTCATCTTTGATTGCACCGAGCGCTCGTAGAATCCGCTCTTTTTCCTCTTGAAGATCGGCTTCTTTGTATAATTTTATCATAGTCTCATAAGTACTGGCATCACCCACGGAGAGTACAGCTCGATAAACTGGACTGCGCAAATCAGCAGCAAGCGGTGTCGTACCGTTTACATGCAGCTCGAATCTTCTCTTCGCTTCCTCGATAGTATCTAAGTCATTTAAAGCTGCCATACGACCTAACACAAGAGATCTAAGTAACGTATTTAAATGACTCTCATTTGGTTTAGGGTCCCAGCTCAATCTGGCATTAACATCGCGGAATAGATTACGTCCAAATGCTTTGAGAGAATCTTCGAAATCCAAGTGCGAAATAAGAATGCCAATTTTACTTAGGATATTCACTATAGTAGACCAAACGGTGTAGTTGTCCTCGTGCAAAAATGCCTGCATTAATTCGAGCACTTCCACCGTGGATGCATAACCCGCCTGTACCATCGCGAAGAGATCGTCCAGCAAACCTAATCTGTCGAGAGGAGGTAATGTATGATCCTTAATCGCGGGCAACAGAAGCGACAGAGCGGTTTGACTATAACGAGTTCGATAGAAGCCAATTGTTCCAGGATTGATCTTCAGCCATGTGCCCTCGGGAACGTTTTGGATTACAAATTTCTTGGTTTTTGCGTCTAGTATACCGTCGAATACCGTCTTACTCGGATCTTGCGAAGAGCTTACACTTATCGGTATGAGCCATGCATTATCCGCATTGTTATCCACCGATCCGTCGGCTAGGAATCTCTCTTGAGACAATGATAAGATCCTATTGTCGCCTTCTTGATGAAAGTCGACCTTGACAACGGGGAAACCCTGTCTCTTGGTCCACGACGACATCACTTTACGCACAGCCTTGTTACTTGCCTCCTCTAACGCGGCCCAGAGATCCTCGGTCTCCGCATTAGCATAGCTATGTCTCTTCAAATACAAATTCATACCCTTTCTAAAATCGTCGTCACCAATGTACGCGTGCAACATACGAATCACGGAGGCACCCTTGTGATACGATATGTCGTCGAAGATCTCGTCGATCTCTGACGGATGACCGACCGGTACCTCAATCGGATGACTGTTCTTCAGAGCATCTAATTCCAACGCTCGGATGTACGTGTCCGTCACAAATTGCGTCCAGATATCATACTCTGGAAACAAATGCGCGACGCAGAGGAACTCTACAAATGACGCGTAGCCTTCATTCAACCATAAATGCGTCCACCATTCCATCGTCACGAGATTGCCGAACCACTGATGCGCCAACTCGTGCGCTACTATCAATGCGATCCATTGTTTGCGCACCGCTGATGTATTTTGCGGATCCACGAGCAAACAGGTTTCGCGATACGTGACGAGTCCCCAGTTTTCCATAGCGCCGGAAGAAAAATCGGCGATCGCTATGAGATCAATTTTTGGCAAGGGATACGCGATACCAAAGTAAGTCTTGTAATAGGGCAGCACCTTGGTAGCCACTTCCAGAGCAAACTGGCCTTGCTCTTTCTTGGATTTGGGCACATAAACTCGAACTAATACACCATCACTAGACATGTCCTCTATGTAATCGAAATCGCCTACTACTACAGCCACTAAGTACGTCGACATAATAGGCGTTCTTTCGAAAGTCAATGTCTCGTAGTTGCCGTTTGTAACTTTGTTTTTTACAGGCTGAAAATCAAAACAAACAAGATGTACAACGTTATACATAAAGAGACAAAGAAGAGATTAATAATCGGAGAGTACATGAAAAATATTAATTTAAAATCACACACACACACACACACACACACACAATACGCGCGCACACGCACGCGCGTGTTATATATATATATATATATATATATATATATATATATATCAGATGTAAGAAGCAAAATAAAAGAAAAAATATATATATAGATCTACCTTAAATATGAAAAATCAAAAAATAAACAAAAGAAAAAAGAAGCGAATAATATTGCAGATGCTGAACGCTGCTTACCATATTGGAAAGTGCTGTAAGACCGATTGGTACTTTTAGCGTAATGTCAAATGTAGCTTTGAGCGCTGGTTCGTCCCAACATGGGAAGCAACGTCTAGCATCTGTTGGCTCAAACTGGGTAACCGCCGCGTGTTCAACCTTACCATCCTCTCTGAAATCATAAAAATTCTTCATTGTATTGAGAATGCTCACCATATTCGATAATCCGACGAGGGATGTCTGAGATGGGATTACAAGATGAATATCAAAGGTTGCTTTGAACGACGGTTCGTCCCAACATGGGAAAAAGTTCCGTGCTGACGTAGGACACAAAAAAGTTACAGCACAGTTACCATCTTGCCTTTAAGAGACACATACAAATACACAGTTTAAACATTGCCTTCATTTGTCCGTGCGCTAACATAATTTTCAGGTGTTAAAATCAACAATGATTAACATTGTCCAGAAAATTCTAATTAAAGAATGGAGGTAAATTTTGTAATTTTTTTTTTTTCATATACTGCAAAATTACAATACAAGCTGTAGTCTTACCCGCTATATTTGCTCCTATAAAAGCCTTTCATCTTGTCATTGATCTCACCCACGAATTCTATATTCAGGTATCCGCTCTTACCGGACGGTAGAGCTTCAGGAAACACCAACATGGCCGTTTCTTTAGACGCCGACAGTTCAATTTTCTCGGCGACGATGGTCTTACCATTGTTCCCATTAAAAGTCGCACTTTTTATTTTAATTTCCAGAGAATTCAACACAATGGTATCCGTTGGATTTTCCACCTGTAATCCAGAAAAAAGAAAATGAAGTTAATAATCGGCAAAGTGAAAAAAAATTTGCAATAATTATCGTGCGTTACGCAAAGATAAGCGTGAAGTACCATTAAAGAAAAAGTCTGAAGACAAATAACAGATAACGTTCGCAAATACAATTAGAAATCAAATGTCGCAATTCGTTACGGAATTAACGAGGCAAATTGTCAAGAGGATTAAAAACCGTGATTGCCGGCAATTAGAAGATAAGGGCGGTCGTGTCGGTGTTTGCCAATCAAACTCGAATCTAGACGCTATTCAAACAGACACATAGAACCGGCAGCGACGGGGAGGGGGGCGGCGAGAAGAGGGAGGGAGGGGCGTTTCTTGGTTATGTTTCCCATATGGTTAGCGGCCGCTTTGTTCTCTATCTTCTCTTTTTCATTCGACGGGAAGGACGAGGAGGGACGACGAGAGAGATCGGAGCCACGGCGGAACCTTACGTTGAGGTGCACGTTCTCCGTGCCGTCGAAGGTGAAGGCGGTGAGATTCGGCGTCAACGAGATATCGTAGTGATAGGGACGCACGCACAACGGCAGACGGCGAAACGGCTTCTCGTCGCCCGACATCGTCGCTCCGCTCGGCACACTGGCAACTTCACTTTCACAACAGTGACCCGCGTATAATATTTCAGTACCACCGTTCCCGACGATGCTCGCTCCTCGTAACAGCCGCGACAACAGATTATCGCCAACTCCCTTCCCTTTTTGCTGACTCACAAGGCGACAGCGCACACTTACACGTGCGACGACGCGCGAGAACATGGCCCAGGGCTGCGGCGACGGGTATCGATACTCGTGCGTGCTTCGATACTCGATTATTTCCAGTCGTCGAGGTCTCGACGTCGAGTATCGATAATGAAGGCTTGCGTGTACGTATATATGATTGTGTGTGTGTATTTTTACATACAGAGAAGAAGAGTTACGCAAACTTGTTCTTGGAAAGATTTTTTCCGAGAAAAGATTAATATCTACTTCTATCAATGATTTAATCCTAGTTTAACTTACATTTTATCTGTTTCTAGTTTTATGAATTTTACTAGTTTTATGAATTGGAAAAAGTAAGTCAAAACGAGATTAAAGTTTAGGCCAGTATTCCTAATTCGTTCTTATATGTCTCAAGTTATTGTGTTATGAGCCAATCACAGAACTGCATTAACATCTTAAGACATTATTTAAGACTGTTTTGAAATGAGAACTGGTATTTATAGTCCATTCTCATTTCAAGATTTAAGTGATGTGTTTTATGTTATGTTTTAAGATGCTACACAGCTCTGTGATTGGTTCATAACACATCTTAAGATTGCACTTAAAACGATCTTAAATATACGACTCGATAAATCGTCCTATGATTATAGATCTTAGTTTTAGCATTAATAGAAATAGATGGACATACTCAGATAGCACAGAGAATTCGAAAAGAATTCTTTTTTGGTCCCCGATTTACAAAATGAATTCTTTTTCCATCCCATTTCTGTTCTAAAAGTATTCTTCAGCATTCCAAAAGAGTTCACTTTTGAACACTAATATATATTATACCAAAAATATTATTTCTTTAGGAAAATTATATATTTTACACTGCGCATATAATATATTTATACTGTAATAATACTATAAATATTATAGTGTAATAAATTTGTAATAATACAGTAATTATACTAATATCAAAAACTCACTGAAATAAAAAATTCACAAAAAGTGAATTCTTTTCGAATCCATTACAAAACAGAAAAAGGACTTCTTTAAATCTACTTTAATTTAATTCCAAAAGAAATCAAAATATATACTTTTATGGAATCCTTTTTCTAACTATAAAAAGGAATTCTTTTTTCGTTCAGTTCATTTCGAACAGATTACGCGAATTCGAAAAGAACTCAAGAAAGTGAATTCTTTTTGAAATCAAAAGGATCATGTGCTATCTGGGTAGTTGTTAAACAGTGCAATTAAACAGTGTCATATTTCAAAATAAAATCGATATACAATCATATATCATGGAGAAAAAAAGGATGAGAGACAAAAAATATGAAAAATCAGCTATATAAACCGATCGTGTACTTGGTTACCCCAAGTTCGATGAAAGTTCGAAACTTTTCGTAAGTACCGCGGTGTGTCGCGTCTAAATATTCATGCGCTATGGACTTGAAGGAACACGGTGAATTTGACAGCCGTAAGCCGACGATTGTTAAGTGATATATATACATATACAGAAAAAAAATAGGAACCGATTGAAAAAAAAATGAGATTGAGATGGTTATGCAGCAAGTATACGAGTCGAACAACGACGAGAGAGAAAGAGCGATTGGATTCCTCCCGTCTGACAGTTGCAACGCGCGCGCAATTGCATTCGCTCAATCTAGTTACTTTTCCCACCTACGATCACGCACGCGTTTCGGAGCAACTTCATGTCAGTGGTCGCCGTTCTAGGTTCGGTCGCGCGCGCGTCTCGATTGAGCTCGTCTCGCGACTTTCGTGTCGTGCGAGGTGCGAGGTCGAGTAGACAGGCTGCTGCTGCTGCTGCTTCCGACCGGTCAGTCCCGATCGCAGATGATTTGCCGGAGATAGTGGTGGCGGGCGCCGAGCACCCGCCGTCAAGCAGGGTTAGCGCAGCGGGAGGGTTGACCGACGTGATCCCGTGGGCGAGAGGAGGAGGGAAAATATAGAAAAAAAAGAGAAAGAAAGAGAGAGAGAGAGAGAGGGGGGAGGGAGAGTATGCTGTGTGTGCGTGAGACGTGTGCACCGACGTGAACCTTGCCCCTCTCGTGGGGGACCGGTGGTGGCGAATTTCACGGTAGTAATATTCTCGCGGTGGCGTACACCGCGCCGAGGGATCCCATCGCCGTCGTCGTCCACGGGGATAGCGCGCGGAGGCGTTTTCATGGCGCGAGGCTACGCGACGGGGACCGTGCGCGCTTCACCGAGATACGAAACGATCGAGGCACGAGCGACGTGAGAGGATCGCGCGCTAGGGAGCACGGCGCCCGGGTGATCGCCGCATCGGAGCATCGGCCGAAGGAAAAACACAGCGGCGGCGACGGCAGCGGCGGCGCGTACACGCATACACACGCAGCCGAGTGCGTCACCGCCCATATGTGATGTGTTCCGCGCGTGCGAGCGAATGAGTAATCATGTATTGTCAGGACAAGGGTTCGACCGCCTCCAAGAGCAAAGAGGGTAAGTCGGATACTGAACGCGGACGCGCGAATCCCTTTTTCCCCGTTCGCGACGACGTTCCGGCTCGCCATTTCTTATCGGCTTCGGCCGCCTTTGTGTGTGTGCATATATATGGTGAGTGAACGCGCGCGCGCGCGCGCGTGTGTGTGTGTGTGTGTGGACGAGGTGATAAAGATAAAGAGAGAGAATGTGTGTGTGTGTGTGTGTGTGTGTGTGTGTGTGAAGAGAGAGAGTGTGTGAGAGAGAGAGAGAGAGAACATGAATGAGAAAGAGGTAAAGTCAGTTCCGTTCCAGGATCGTAGAGGGAGAAGGACGGCAATAGTCAGCAGTGCGATGGAGAAGAACGGAGTGATAGAAAAAAGAAGGGGAGAGAAAGAAATTGAAAATAATTCTCTCTCTCTCTCTCTTCGTGCGCGCACGTGTATGTGTATGTGTGCGTGATGTCGCTTCCCGATGGCGGAAGAGAGCTCGAGGCTCCAGTATGCAGCACCGAGAGAAACTGAATGATTCTTCTTATTCGACGGGCTCGGACGTCGCTTGAAATTCGCCTTGAAACTCGCTTATCAATTATCTCGATCGCGAGATTCGCATCATCACCGAGACGACGAGCACATCAACGTGACGACGAGTACAATGCGATCTTTTGTGTAGCGCGAGGAAAGCCTCACGTCCTCTTCATCTTTTGACACTTGAACACCTACGACCAGAGATTTCTTATCGGACGTATGAAACTAATGTACTAATGTATATCAGTTCGTTGACCCCCTCTGCATTGCAACTACTTGTACGCAGAAGAACGTGTGTGTGTGTGTTGAACTCTGCCTGTATCCGTGCGCGTGTACGTGTGACTGAATGGCGTGTCATATGCCGTATACATACGGCAGTTTCAAAGTTTTTATCGTGATGATGAGTGTTCCGTGAGAGAGAAAGAGAGAGAGAGAGAGTTTGTTTTGTTAGCTTGCTCCAAGAAACATGATAGTTGGCTAGTTGGGCAAATTGATACTGCATTTACTACTGGAACGTATACTTGAGAATACTTGCGTGCCTTCACTTATATAAAAATCATTTTCCACATTACGAGTGGATGAATCATCTACTCGGAATGAATTGCATCATTTTGGCCTGAGCAAAACGCTACCCAAGTTGCTTCATTCATTCATTGAGTGTCGTTACACTTGTAACGAGAAATAATAATCTCGCTTCAATCTATTGTATGTCGATGCATATTGTCCGGCAAAAGAGAAATTGTCAGATTTCTTTCTTTCTCTTCTTTTCTTTCTCTTTTATATTGTGTAATTACATTTCTTAACGTGCAATTTTTCTTGTCATATTAAATTCTTCGCGTTGTCATTTGAGAGGAATGTGATACATGTACATATATGCATCTATCATCATTATTAAGGAGCACCAGCATAACACAGCGTATGATGTCATCATAATACTCTGTTATATCTGAATTATTCTGATGTTCTTGGCCTTCTGTTATGATATGTCATGCTATCTCAACTTACACTCGGTATATAAAATAGTTATTTAAATATTAATTATGTATAACTTATGTATTATTATTATTATTATGTATAATTAAATATGCTTGTTGCAGGGCCTGTGACAATGCGGGAGAAGAAGGGCGGTGCTCTCAGCAGAGTGCAAAAATTAAAGAAACGTCTCAGTCACAGCTTTGGACGACTTTGTAAGTACTTTTTGTACAGATAATTATTTTTACATTGATAAAATATTCAACATGATAAAATATTCAGCATATTCAAAGACTTAAATATTAAACTTTATAATCTTTTAATGCTTCTAAGTATTAATATTTTAACGTCAAGCAAATAATTATTTTTGTAGGTTATAATTAAACAACGTGTTGTTCTATAGATTTGATTATTAATGTTACAAATATAAAAAAAATCTATAAAATAAATATAAAATAAATTTGTATTATTGAATAAAATAGTTTTGGCACAATTTATGAACAGGACGATCTAGATTTATCTTGTTAACTAGATATAATTATCATAAATTATACATTTAAATATTATTTATTTTATTACAGCTATATCAAAAGAAGAGGCTGATGACGCAGCAACCAGAGGTCAATTGCCATATAATGGTTATTCTGAGGAGTTCCTAGACCGCTTAGAGCCGAATGGTAACATACCTGCGGATAAAGATCGTCGTTACGGTAAGCTTTATTTGAAAATGATTAGATATCTTTGTGGAGATTTGATAAAGTTTTTTAGATATAGAGTTTGATATATGTTTATATATTTTTTTAAGTAAGAGATGAAAACAAAAAATTTAGTTCATACTTTTTGAAACAGTATAAATATAATTAATGTACACACATTTTATGATGTTATTTGTTAACTAATTTTTATATATAAAAATACACAATACATCTTGCTACTAAAAACATTAAAAAGATATTGCTAAAAATTTTTTTTATTAATCAATGTGTATCGAGAGAATATATTTCCTTACATATATTAATACACATACATAATTTTTATGTTTTCGTCTCTTCAAAAAATATATGAATATTTTATACATATATATATATATATATATATATATATATATACATATGCATAATTCAGGCATGCATATGTAAGAATAGCTATCTCGCAATTGTTCAAATAGATAACACATAATTAATAGATAGCACAAAATAACACCAAAACCTGTACATATAATTCATACAAAGTTGAATTATGTCCCAAAATTATAAAAGTCGGTGACTTTATGTTATTGCTATTATTTTAAAAATTTCTATTGCTGTTATTTTAAAAATGTTTTTGAAAATTGGATTTGTCATAGAATGGACAGGTGTGGGCGATCACGAGAGAGTGCATCGGCAGCTTTCGGTTTCTAGCGATTCAAAGCTTCTTGATGAAGATATACGGGAGGAAGCTAGGGTAATTTTGCGACCCCGACGTCCACCGCGACCCAAATCTGAGGTTTTCCTTGGTCCGGATCCACCTAGAAGAACTAAAAGATTCTCCGCTTTTGGGGTAATGCTATATTATATACGTACTCATTTGTGTTCATTTTCCAGTGTGACACTATACATTAATCTCAATTTGTTTCAACAGGGAGATTCGCCATTCGGTAAATCCGAAGCTTATATAAAACTGGAGCAGTTGGGAGAGGGATCATATGCCACAGTGTTCAAAGGCTACAGCCATCTCACTAATCAAGTGGTGGCTCTTAAAGAAATTAGACTGCAAGAGGAGGAAGGAGCTCCGTTTACTGCCATTCGCGAGGCAAGTCTCCTCAAAGAGTTAAAGCATAGCAATATCGTGACTTTACACGATATCATTCATACCCGCGAGACGCTCACCTTCGTGTTTGAATACGTTCACACCGATCTATCGCAATATATGGAGAGGTATGGAAGCGGGAATGGAGGATTGGATCCGCGTAATGTTAAATTGTTTCTTTTTCAACTATTAAGAGGGCTGGCATACTGTCACCGCAGGTAATTACAAATAGTACATAATGTTGATGTTTTCATCTTAATACGCGTTGATTAATTTGTGTTACCGCATACTTTAGGAGGGTTCTGCACAGAGATGTAAAGCCACAGAATTTATTAATCAGCGAAATAGGAGAACTTAAATTGGCAGACTTTGGACTAGCAAGGGCCAAATCCGTGCCATCCCATACATACTCACATGAAGTCGTGACCTTATGGTATAGACCGCCCGACGTTCTTTTAGGTTCCACAGAATATTCCACCTCGCTCGATATGTGGGGAGTGGGTTGCATATTTGTGGAAATGTTAACTGGCGAACCGACATTCCCAGGTGTACGCTGTACGTACGACCAACTCGATAAGATATTTAAAGTGCTGGGCACACCTACCGAGGAAACTTGGCCAGGTGTCACGCATCTGCCCGGGTATAAAGCGCATAGACTGATATTTTATCCGCCGCGGAAACTGGGACTCTCATTTCCCCGGCTTTATGATATCGCCGAGGGTGATAGTATGGCGTCGTCGCTCCTGCAACTAAATCCCGATCAACGGATAGGAGCGGAGGAAGCGTTACGACATCCCTATTTCGCCTCTCTTCCTAGGAAACTATATGAATTACCTGATGGTAAGAATTTTGTAAAATTATGCTCACCACATCATGTAAATGTTGTCGTGAAATATAAGTTTCATATAACAATCTATTGATCCTGTTGCAGAAGTGTCGATATTCAGCGTAGAAGGTTGTCACTTGTATACAAACTCGAGGCACGGGTGCGCGGATTCGCGTCACACGACTCTCAAGACTTGAGGTTAAAGCAAACATTAAAAGAGTAAATTATAAGTAAATTCGCAATTTACACATTGAGTGAAACATTCATTCTCATGAAATTCATACATGTGGATGTACGCGTGGGCGCACAATACATATACACAAATACACGGCTTTACACATATACGTACAAACAGGCATACACGTACAATACCCACACACAGATACACAGGCGCACATGCACTACTCCAAGATGCGTTGTTCGCTCTTTCTCAGGGCTGCTCCATGATTTCCGCCACTGTTGTTTTCACACACGCAATAATAATATTCTTTTTTTCTTTCTTTTCGATAATATACGTATCGAGTAAATTAATTATTAACGAAGATAAATCGTAATTCTGGTCAAGGAAACAAGAAAGTAAAGCTTACGGCTACAAGTAAAAAAAGATTAAGAATTTGCGCACGCTCGATTTAGGAAGCAAAAGCACGCACGACCCATCCTCGCACTTCGTCCAAATACTAGATTTAGATCGATACCAATCAAAAAGAAAAAAAAAGATACCATACCGCCGCCCTGCGTCTCCCCGATCCCAGCCCAAGCCAAGTAGGGCGGACGGTCGCTGGTTAGCAAAACTATTACGAAGTAATTATTACTTATCTTAGAAAAATTGTGGAAGACCTGTAGCACTTTATATAAACAAACTTTACTGCTGTTTCGGACACGATGTTGGTGGCTAAGACATTTGAGAATATTGATAGATGAAATAGGGAACCGTTATTCGAATTAAATTTATTGTTAGATGTGATGATAGCGTGTAAGGTAATTAGAAATTTAGGAAGAGGAAGGGAGAGAGCGCAGTACGTCAGTATTAGTCAAATGCCATAGTAACCAACATCGCGAGATGCAGCAAAAAGAAATTAAACGCTCATCGTTAATATCCGACTGTAGTGATCTAGACGTAAGTGATTAGCATTAGGTCGTATTTAATATCAATCGAAGTTTATCGACAATGTCACATAGTGTAAATGATAGCAAATCAAGACAAAGAAAGGGAGAAACGAGATAGATTTTAGAGACTTGTCGAAATTTTATTTGTACAATTTGCTTTTAATTATTATTGACATTAGCCAAATATGGTGCTCGAGCTGTAAACTGTGACATGTTCAATCGACCTCATACTCGTGATATAATTATTTAACGAGTATCCGTTCGATTTTCTAAAAACTACCGGATAAAATAGCGTTTGCAATAGTAGAAGTAGGAAAATGTAAAGAAGAAAGATAAAAATGGCGTTACAGTTCTTCCAAATTTGTCTAAGCTACAATTGAACGATTATTGCGGTAATATTACTCCTTTTCGTAGGTTACATTTATACCGATTTTTCAGCACACTTATTAAAAAAAGAAAAATATATTAACGTGAAAGTAGATGAAAGGAGGGGGAGCTTCGAAGAGATTTGAAAGACGCTATTGCTATTACTACCGATTATTGCGTTTATTTCGGTAGATTGTATATAGAATTACCAGATTCGTATTATCGATGATGCTGAGATAGCTGAATCGAGATAATAAATGTGACTTTGTAATAAATTCAAATGTATGGTACTCTGGACCCTGTTCATCCTTAACCCGGCAGTGGTACCACAGGGCTAGGTGAAATATCCGCCAAAAAATTGCATTTCAAGTGCAATCCAAAATTACATTTTGATACAAGCTTGTAGTCACTTTATGGGAGTACACACGTTTAAACTACTTTCTGAACTAAAACGTCAAGCGCTGTAAAAAAAAATTTATATTTCGTCTATATAAAATACAGTTACACAAATTTATTTTTACATCTTATGAAAAAAATGTCAGTAAGCCATGATGATTAATCCTGCAACGAAGATACATATTAGGATTTCGAAATGTCATATTTCATTTTGTAGAACACGTAAAAGAAATATTTCCTTTTATTGAATTTATTTAATAAGAATTTTTATTTTGTTATTTAATTTCTGCCATCAAAACGTTTTCTTTATTAAACATAGGTTACAATTCCAATATATTTTTCATTATCTTGACGTTACTGTTATCATTCGTATCATATTTTGTCAGTTAAATATACGTAATGTAAAATTAAGCTTGTATAGACGTTTAAGACTCTTCGTTTTTTATCCTGCCATTTTTGTGAAAAAAATGGGCATTTATAGAATGAATTAAGTAGGTTGATACGCGCGCGCGCGCGCGGTAATCATAAGTAGTAATTTCCTATGTTTACGGATTTCGGGAAATATTCCAGTAGATTGGTTTTTAGGAAGCGGTGCTAATACTTTTTTACTCTAATGTGAAATTTGTAACTTATCCCATCCTATGGATGGTAACTTCGAATTTTGTTTCTAGAAAGAAATATTCAAACGTTTAATGTAAATATTAACGTGTAAACAAGAATCCGTTTACATCGATCTCAATAAATGTAAAAATAGAGGAAGAAAAAAATGAAGTGTCACAACTTTTTTAATATATAAAATTGTTTTTATTTATATAAAATTATATAAATTACAAATTTAAATTTTTTTTTAAACGAGATTTTTGTTTCTTTCGTTTATTCTGTAAGATTTTTTTCTATAAACTCTTCTTTTCACTTTTCGCTCTTTCTCTCTTGCTCTACAGTACTATATAACTGACTTAGAGAGTTGTAGCGTTACAAAGCACTTTTACAGAATATAGCGCTTAATCCTGAAGTACATTTCATTATTTTACTTATTAAATATGAAAAAGATACTTCACAAGAACAATTAAGTTTCAGATACAAATACTCTCAGACTAACTTTGGAAAACTTGAGAGTAATGCAAAAAAAAAACAAATATAAAGATCGACTTTATATTATAAATTTTGTAATTTATTTTGTGTATATAATAATATTTGTATCTTTCACACGCCATGTATGTATTTTATATATAGTCTTCATATAATGGCTAATATAATTTTGAAGTTTGTTTAATTCCATATATTTGGATGCATTTATCAGTCTTCTTAAAAGATAAGTCTTCTAAAAAAATTTATTTATCTCTTCTTAAAAGTTACTTTTCCTTAATTTTTAATTATAATATTTCTGAATAATAAAAATAATTTTTCACAAATGACACAATTTTCTGTAAAAAAAAATAAATTTATACAGGTCTCTTAAAACTCCCTTATATCGGTAACAAATAAAATCCTACCACTGCCGAGTTAAACTTCTACCATACATAATGTTTAATTTTCTAAAAATATACAAAAACCTTTATAGCTTTAGTATGTACTTATGTTGTTTAACTATTCGATTTTGTACAAAATCTTCCGGTCTTCAATTGTATATTTTATTTGTAAATTTTTTTATATAAGTAATCGCGAGTATATCGAAACCGCTGCGGATTTGCGCGTCGACAAAGATTTAGTAAAAGAAAGAAGAGGAAGGACTTATATTTTCGCGCAGAGATTTTGCTCGAAAGCGTAACATTTTCTTGAACACCTCGCGTCGTTAGAAACATGTGATATGTCTGACGATTAGACCGATTGAGAATCGATTCCGAATTTATTCGGAAGCGTCAAGTTGAACGTATTGTGCCTGTGCTACAAATATTTGAAATAATAAAGATACAATTCTCGCTATATATATGCGTGTATATATTGTATATATACACGTTCTCTATTTATATATATATATATATATATATATATATATATATATATATAATATCTTATGAATCTTACATCTATTTTCGAAATGCATTGCATAATATTCTCGACAATCTGAGAGAGCTGAGCAACATTATGAATATATCGAACTTAAATTAAATTTAAAAACTCTGTACATAAATTGCTGTTTTTATGTTTTCAGATTCACATTGCGTGTAAGCAAATTTAAATAATTTAGATCTGTGTGAGATAGAATTTATTAAAAGTCCAAATTTGTCGAAAACAAAAGTAAGTTTGCTGCAAATTTTATCGACGTATCAATAGAAACGTGATAGAATTTGCTAATGGAATATGATGACAGATTGTCAGCAAACTTCGAATAGAATCTGTAGAATACTCCATTAAATAGTTACGACAGATTCTTCTTGGCAATCTGCTGATAAACATGAGCTTAATGTGGTCGATATTAATCTACCACATATTCTACTACATTCTAATTGTTGGTAAACTATTAACGTTTTGTTTACTGGGAGTAAGCAAAGTCTTTTCTCTCTCGCTCAGCTTAAGATACTTTAGATATTTAGAATTACAGAGATTTCTTGTTGCAAAATTGTTACGTGACGGCATGCAAGACGACGATTAAGAAATCAAATTTAAATTAAACTATCATACATTTATCATTTCAAGGATTATTTGCCTCTATTAATTTCACGCATTAGAAGCATGCCAATTTTATTTCAGCGTGTGCGATATTGCTCGCATTATGAAAAAGTTTTTCTTATCAAATACTTTTACGTTAGAGACTAAATATATGTGCAACATTTAATACAAATAAATGCATGTTGTGGTTTTCGTACAAAGTATACAAACAAATTCTGTAAAAAAATGCTCTTCTAATGTTTTTGTTTCATTTTGTATTTTTAATTTTCTGATTTTTATCTAATGCATTCTTTTATCGTTGTGCTCATATCAAATCGAATTGTTTCATAAAATTATTAATAACTAAAATTATTAATAACTGTTAATTTCGGAATAAATAATAATATAAAGGCATGGATGTGCGTGCACGTGCGATAGAAGTTCTATTAGCTCTATATTAAAGGTGGGGAGCACAGTGCATTTGTGCATAACACAACGCATAATGTATAAAGGAATAAACCAATCAGAATCTTTTATTTTCTCTCTATTTTTCATCTAGGAGATAAAAATAAAGGACTTTGATTGGTTCATTCTCTTATGCGTTAAGTAAAAATATATACTCCCCGCTTAAACTCAGAGTCTAAGGTTCAGTATTCATAGTCCATTCTTATTCCAAAACAGTTTTATGCCCGAATCACACTAGCGATTGCGTTTGCATCTGCGTTGCGTTTACGATTGTCTCTTGACCAATCAGATCGCCAGCAGCTTCCTTCTGATTGGTCAAGAGGCAATCGCCAATAGAGTGAGCGCCCAAAGCAAATCAACGATTGACTGTCAGTGTTACCAACACATCTGGCGAACAAATCTCTCTCTCCCTGTCTTTCTCTTTTTAATACAAAATATGTAACGTTGACAAGTTTATTGGCAACGTTAATTTACACTTAAATTAATTAGAGTTCAATTGAAGTGGCCCTTATGTCCATTTCTACCAATGTAAATTAATTTTAATTTCGATTCAACTCACTTTCTATCTTTTTCTAGTCCTAAAAAAATTAGAAAAAGATGAAAGGTGGATTAAAATTAATCTACATTAATATTAACCAAGATTAAAATTAATCTACATTGATATTAAAATATTAGAAGTACAAATAAGTTTCCGCCGTTTTTTATCAAAAATTGGGCATTTATTGTGAAAGAACGGTACCTAATGTTTTATTCAAAATATTGTCCATCGCTAGCCACTACTTTTTCCCATCTTTCTGGCAGCATTTGAATTCCACGTCGGAAAAACGACACGTCTTTTGAGACTATCCAAGAGTCGACCCATTTTTTGGCATCTTCATGAGAATGGAAGTGCTGGTCAGCCAGGCCATGTGCCATCGATCGGAACAAGTGATAATCAGAAGGGGCAATGTCTGGTGAATATGGCGGGTGAGGTAGGACTTCCCATTTAAACGTCTTCAAGTAGGTTTTCACCGGTTTTGCAACATGTGGCCGAGCGTTGTCATGTTGCAAAATCACTTTGTCGTGTCTCTGTTCGTATATCGGCGTTTCGTATTTTTCCTTCTCAATGATTTTAAACGATGTGAAATTGCTTGTTGAGTCACTCCTAATGTAAGTGCAAGTTTTTCTTGCGTTTGGCACGAATCTTCATCCAACAATGCTTTCAATTCCGCGTCTTTGTACACTTTCGGCCTTCCGTCACGTTCTTTGTCTTCGACGTCGAATTCACCGTTTTTAAACTTTTGAAACCACTCACGGCAACTTCTCTCACTTAAGGCAGCCTCACCATAAGCTTCTACAAGCAATCGATGCGCCTCAGCTGCAGATTTCTTCAAATTAAAGAAGTAAA
The DNA here is from genome assembly GCA_901521435.1 of Crematogaster levior. Lineage (NCBI taxonomy): Eukaryota > Metazoa > Arthropoda > Insecta > Hymenoptera > Formicidae > Crematogaster > Crematogaster levior. The sequence continues at coordinate 133,189 of CABEGB010000603.1, read as the reverse complement.
TCAAAAGTTCCCGCAAATGACGCTTATTCGGCTCAAAACTCGACATTTTCGCACCAAAAAAATATATGATGCTGATGCAAAATCGCTATTATTTCAAGGTTATGTTGTTGACAGATGTTCAACCTTACGATATGACGTTTTACATCAGACAATTTTAACCATAACTTACTGGTTGCGCCATCTTTTATCAAACGGCGGAGACTTATTTGTACTCCTAGGTTGCATTCCAAAACATCTTATTTGAAGAAAATTTTACTCAATTTCTATAGTATATGTGATGTGAGCTATAGAGTATTGAGTAAAATTTTCCTCAAATAACACGTTTTGGAATGCAACCCTAATAGAATACCAATAGAAATGGACATTTAGTCATAATCGTAAGGCTGAAATCACATGGTGCGGAATAGAAGTACGGAATCATAGACATAGTAAGTATAGACTGAGCATCCTTTATATAAGCAGTGAAGCATACGATGAGAGAGAGAAAAGATATTAAGATGAGTTTCTCTCTCTTTTCAATGCCGGAGAGTGGGGAGCACTTCTCCTCATCCGCCGGCGCCCTATGTCTATGAGCGCCGAGCGGATGAGGAGAAGTGCTCCCCACTCTCCGGCATTGAAAAGAGAGAGAAACTCATCTTAATATCTTTTCTCTCTCTCATCGTATGCTTCACTGCTTATACAAAGGATGCTCAGTCTATACTTACTATGTCTATGTACGGAATAGAGAGTGCGTCATAGAAATAGCCAATCAGAGCTTTGCCGATTTGATGCGGCAAAACTCTGATTGGCTATTTTTATAACGCACTCTCTATTCCGTATTTCTATTCCGCACCATGTGATTTCAGCTTAAGTCCGTAAGAAAATTGACCAATCACAGTCGATCGTTCTTCTACCGCGGAGATAATGATCGACTGTGATTTGTCGGTTTTCTTACGGACTTACGACCGAAGGTTTGTTACGTGCAAAGGCCTTTAACCTACCTTGGGCGCCATGAGTGCGCTGTGAGCTCTTGTCGTGTGCCTTGTCCGTACCTGCCAGCGACGCGTTCTGCGCGTACGCGTGATCGCACGCGACAGAACATGTCTAGAGACGTTCCTCACGTGCCGTGTTCGATTAGCGTCACTTGATACAATTCGGTGAACGAACGCGAGGGCAATACGGCGAACGAGTGCGACAAATTTTCTCTCGCAGGTAGGTAGTACAGCGAGCGTATCTTTTACCCTCCCCTTTCCTCCCCCGTTCTCTTTTCGCACCCGTCGTGATACTATTGCGATGACCGCCGCCGATGATTTTAGATAAATTTCCGAAGTTAATCGACTTTCTATATTTTTCTTTATTATTATCTAAGTAGAGACGAAGAGTCGATTAACCTCCAGAAATCATTTAATATTGGGATAATCCAAGATTATTGATGTTATTGACTATTCTCTGTTAGGCAAAAGTGCCTGCACGCACCCTTGTTATTAAGAAAACTTATTCGTGTGTGTGTACACACACACACACACATATATATGCTATATTAATAAAACCTCAAAGATTGTAGTTTTAAAATTAATTCCGTGTTGCGAATGTCCATTTCTGCCAAATGTGGAATTAGCTTAATCTCAATTCAACTCGTCTTTTTATCATTTTTTAATTTCTGGAACTAGAAACAGATAAATTAAACCGAAATTAAAATCACTGCATCGATGGAAACTGTCCGTATTTCTGTTAATGTGGATTAACTTTAATCTCGGTTTAATCGAGCTTTTAATCTTTTTTCTAATTCTTAACAGCTACAAAAAGGTAAAATGGGCCGAGGTTAAAGTTAATCTACATTGGTAGAAATGGACATTAGAAAAAAAGATAAGTTAAACTGAGATAATGAGATTGAATCTTCATCCACCTTGAACATTCATCCGGATCGTGTCAGGACGATCGAGACGGTCGGTAACGTCAGCGCTCTCCCATTATCCCCGAGTCCATTTGATACACTTGATCGTCGCGAGAATTTTTTTACCCCAGAAACCGACTGTCTTTTTCTGTAAAACCTGTGTCCCGAAGCCTTCTAGATTCGCGATTCTCTCTCACTCTGCGCGATGAATCACATATTCCTCGCTGTTCCGCCGTGATTCATATTTCCTCTTTCTTCCTCTCTTTCTCCTTCTCCACCCCGGGTTTATGGCAAATGGATGTAAGGAAATTGTTTTAATGTTTAACGACTCGGGGCGCACGTGTGTGTAGCGCGCGATCTTGTCCTCGATCGTCCGAGTGTGGGTCCTCCTGTTCCTCCGCCGTGCATCGGGACGTTGATTTTCGCGCCAGACAGTCGTCCGAAATTCGCGTGACTTTGATAAACAAAGGACACGAAGGGAAAAAAAGGTGTGCATCGGAATTCATTGGATCTCTCAACTCGCCGTGATAAGCTCCCGTCAATTTTCGTATCTCGAGCACTGTTCCTCCCTGGATTGGCAGTTTCTGTATCCGTGTCCACCGCCTCGTCCGCATCGATCAATTTGGCATTTGACATCACAATTTATTCGCGCGCGTGACAAGGAAATATATATTTCTCATTCTTCCTCATTTGCAATGCAATGCAATGCAATGTGATGAAGTTATCCAATGTCGTACAGACTTCTCACGTCTGCGGGCTCAAAGGGTTATAAAAATAAGTGTATATTATTAGGAATATTATTAGGATTTGGGTATATTATTAGGAAGTATATTATTTAAGATTTTCTTGCGGAGAGAGTGTTCCTGAGGCGACGCACGCTTATAAATTCCTCTTAATCTTTTCAGGTTTTCTGCGCGGATACCATGGGTCGTTACACGGGGAAAAAATGTCGTCTTTTGACAATGTTATGGCTTACAGCTTTATTTTTCTTAGTCGAAATCGTAGTTGGTTACGTTACCAACTCGATGGCTTTAATAGCAGATAGTTTTCATATGTTGTCAGATGTGGCGGCTTTGGTGGTAGCATTTCTCTCGGTAAAGGTAAGTTCCGCACTCGTTTTGGATTTTACTGAAAAGTTCCATTGTCAAAGTTTTATTTGCGTTTGTCGCTTACGTGTGTTTTTGTATGTTGCAGATGTCACCGAAGAAATGGTCCAAAAACACCTTTGGCTGGGCCAGAGCCGAAGTGTTAGGAGCCTTAGTAAACGCCGTGTTCCTGGTTGCTTTATGTTTTAGTATTACTGTAGAGGCGTGTAAGAGATTTATTGAGGTAGAAGAAATACACGAAGCCAAACTACTTGTCGGAGTTGGAGCACTTGGTTTGCTGGTGAATGTGGTAGGCTTATGTTTATTTCATGGTGAGTGTCTCACACAAAATTTTATTTATTTTCGATAAAGTTTAAACTGTTTGAGATATAAACGTAAATGTGATATTTATTCTGATATCAACATTTCTTTGTTCTATTTATTAGCTAAAAAGGACATAGAAAAAATATTTGTATATCAATACACACTTGAAAGAATATTCCTACTTTCTTTCTGTTAAATAATATTTGTAAAAGTTTATTCATATTCATATTTTATATCTGAATTATTATTCTTCATCTCTAATCATATGATATCTTAATTATGATAATGGATAATTGTATATTCCATTGCTGTTTGTGCATATAAAGTTCTTTGTTCAACATTGTCGATGTTATCTTATTATTGGTGCTCAAGAGATTTTGTCAAGATAAAATGATTATTAAATGGATATTTACTTATTAAACGTATTAACACAGCAAGATAATGAAATAAGATTCTTCTGTAAATATAAAATAAATATCAAAGTTCTCTGATGGAAAGAGATGTAATACTTATTAATTAATATATTACTTCTATTATATATATATCTCTCTTATTGATATTAAGTTCACTGTAACTGCATATTTGGAGAATTTGATTATTTGAATATTAATAATATTAAAGAAAACGAATATTGATAATATTAAGGAGAAAACTTCATTATTTTATTGAATTTCATGAAGCACTAATTTTAAGCTAGTTGAAGGTGTTTATCATGTCCAATGTATTTCATAACAATTAACGAGACAACAATTAATGTTTCTTCCTTTTAATTAATTGATTTTTATATTGTGTATCTTGTATGATAGATAAAATTAATCTATTTTATCGATATAAATAACAGATATTTATAAGTGCAATTATTGCAGAACATGGAAGTGCTCATGGTCACTCGCATGGTATATCTCGAAGTCATAATAGACTAAGCACTTTGGTAGGCACAGATGACAATGAGAACGATGAAGCTTATAGACCTTCGACACCCCAAGTAAAACGAGCACATGGTCATTCACACGATGCAAGTCAGATGAATATGCGAGGGGTATTTCTTCATGTACTTTCTGACGCATTGGGATCTGTCATTGTAATTGTGTCTGCCCTAATCGTGTGGCTGACAAAGTGGAAGTATAGGTGATTATATATTCTAATCATCTAATTTCCAAGTATTTTATTAGATACTGAAGAATTAAACATGTACAATTTAAAATTTGTTTAGATTCTACATTGATCCTGCACTGTCTCTCTTATTAGTCATTCTTATCCTGCGTTCAGTGTGGCCATTACTTCAAGAATCGGCTTTAATTTTATTACAAACTGTGCCAACACACATTCAGGTAACCTTTTTCTTGTATATAATTTAATATCTGATAAGATTTTTAAAACGACTTACACGATGTATGTGTATGTTCGCATTACCTAATTTACAAATTTATTTATAGGTCGATGCTATACAACAACGTTTGTTAGAGAATGTTGACGGTGTATTAGCTGTACATGAGTTTCATGTATGGCAATTAGCAGGTGATCGTATTATAGCTAGTGCACATATAAGATGTAGAAATCTTTCAGAATATATGAAAATTGCCGAACAAGTTAAGGAATTTTTCCATAACGAGGGTATACACTCAACAACTATTCAACCAGAATTTATTGACGTAAGCAGAGATAAAAGTCCATATGCACGCAAAATAATAAAGTTAATAAGTTAATAATAAGTAAAACAGAATTTAGATAAAAATCGCAACGGAAGTTTGTATAAAGAAACGTATAAAGAAACTAAGTAAAAATGCATGCAATTTCCGAGTAACAGTCTTTTTAAATATGTTTAAAGCTTTGAATAATCCTAAGTTACGATTAAAAAGTCTATCTGTGAGTCACATGTACGTCTAATGTAAAGTTAAATGAACGGTCCTTTGTTCAGCGTTAATGGTGCGTAAAGTGAACGTTTACTAATTATCTGCGACGGATAAACGATGCTTCAGTCACAACTTGTCTCTAATATAGATTTTGTTGCTAAATATTTTTAATACATTGTAAATACATTACTAGGTATTTTTAATATATTAAAGATTTTTTTTATCATTTTAGTATCATTCTAATAGTGAAATTAAAGAGACTCCCACAGAAGATTGCGTGTTGGATTGTCCAAAGACTGATAAGCCATGCAATCATGCAACGTGCTGTGGTCCTTCCAAACAAGTGAGTGTCGCATTATAAATTTTACATTCTCATATCATTCATATCATCCGTATATTCTTCGGTTCCCTAGTTTAGTGTGGAAAGAGATATAAATAATTCATCCGAATATCCTAAATCAAAATACCTCGGACGATGTTTAGAAGGAATAATATCAGAATCAAATACGACTCTAGATCGCGATAGTTCGTCTACTACGTCTGGGAACCTAAATGTACTTCATATATTTGAAAGTACAGTTATATCTGTTTGCGAAGAAAAAAATACATTTTATGCGATGAAATTTTAGTTAAATAATTGAAATTATTTGTAAAGAGCTAAACCAGCTATTTCACAATTAAGTACAAATTATTTATCCAAATTCAAAATCAGATTTCAATAAGATTAATAGTCAACGATACAAAATCAAAATTGTATGTAAGTCTTATTTTTATATTTGTTTGAGTAAGATAAAAGAGAATTGTTATACGTATTTAACATCTACCATGACAAATATCGTCTACATCATAAAATTTAACTTCTTTTACGTTTTGTTTCATCCATACAGTATCTTATTAATAATTTGTAAATATAGTATTTTGTTAATAATTTGCAAATAAGATTTATAGACAATAACTTACGTAATACAGGGTCGTGAAACGCCGTCACCTGGAGAAACACCATACATGTGCAGACAGCGTAATAGTCTGGCACGTTCGACTGGCTCTATAGGAGGAACAGAGCAACAAGAAGTGAATGAAATGGAACGCGGACACTTGTTATCACTGCCTGCTTCGCATCCAACATCGTTTCACTCCGTCCAAGTTCCCCATCCTCATGTTAATGTACCAACTGTTTGAGCTCTCATTGCATTATCGAATATCTACCTCCATAGTAAAATACGCGAGATGCGTTATGCTTTATTGTACAAATACAATATATATCTACATAGAATTCATTAATATCACAGTTGATGGCAGTCATTGAATGACATGTTAGAGACAATTGCAGTATAGTAATTAACAAATTAATACATTCATGAGATCATACGATGAATTAAAATTATATACGATGAAATAAAATTATTATATAATAATTCTTCTTTCTTTCTAAGAAAGTTGGCGAATAGTCTTACAGTTGGCAAATAATTTTTCAGTTTCTTATCTTTGCCATCAATTTATTTATAGTAAATAATTAAGATAATAAAAACCCAAAGGCATATTAATACCAAATATATTACGTTACATAATGCTCTATACGCTCTATATGCTCTGATATAAATAAAATATTGAATTTTTGCTATAAATTTCTTAGAGATTTCCAAATTAGATGACTATGTGACTGTTTGATACATAATGTATCACAAAAATATGTAATCTAAGTTAGATATTCTTTTTAAATCTTACTTGTATATTGAATGACTGCGGCTTTATAAAAACCCACTTTGTGAAGTTCTTTATTTATATGTAATTTTTATGTTAATTATAATATGTAATTTTGTAAAGATAGGACAAATCTATTATACTACCAAATCTCTTCGTTATATCTGTATTCTTTTTCTCCATATAATTCTTAAAGTTAAGTCTGTATATTTTTTATGTATTTCTTATAGATTTAAGCAATTATAAAAGAAAACTGCAAGATGTATATTAATTGTTTTTGTATTCTACGTATAACTTATACAATACCTGCAATTTTAAAAAAGAGAAAATTGTTAAAAATTTTTTTTGTTTTTTTCTCTTTCTGTAATCTTTAAAAACTTTTATGTTAACTTAGAACAGTAACACTACAAAGGATAAAAGATATTGTCTTTCTTTTTATGTATATCTAAAATGTATATCTATGTCAAACAGTGAAAAACTATTAAGTAATACGAACTGATAATAAAAATTTTCTTTTTTATTTTGTGTGTAATTTGGCGAACCTATTATATAAAATTTTGAGATGTTATAAATAGTATCTTTTTTCTTTCTTAATACTTTTGAAATGGAAAAAAGTTTTTATTGACGAAACGACAGCAGTTTCTTCAAAAACTTGCTTTTTACATTTTTCTGAAAAGAATAAAAAATTTTCTTGACAATATCTAGGTTCAATTTGTAGAGGGTTACAAAATTATATATTTTGTAATATTAAAATATATATGTGTTAATATTTTTTTTTAAGATATTTTGTGTTGATATTAATAATTTATTGCATCTACAAGGTTTAGTTTGATATGATAAGGTTTTTGTTTAATTTTTATGTTGTATATTTTAAGAATTCAATTGTGGTATGATGAAGGTTGTAAGGAAATTGTACACGTTAGTGTATACACCAGGTATCCCTGCATCTGCACAACCTATACCCCATGCCACCAGACCAACAACTTGATATTGGCCATTTATTGAACATACTAGCGGTGAGCCTCCGTCGCCCTTTAAAGAAAATTCATAATGAATATTTTTAAAATTAATCAATGAATACATATTAAACTGATAACTTCATCATCCGGATTGCTATATAACATTCATACTTTGTAATTAGAAGCAATATAGATTATTCTCTTACAGTGCATGCGTCTTTGCCAACTTCTCCTCCCGCGCACATGAAACTGCTGTCCAGAACAAAGATGGGACTGAGTCTTGTCCTTCGAAGGGCCGTTTGGCAATCCGCTTGACTCAGCACAGGTACGTCTACCTCTTTCAAGGTACTTTGAAGCATCCCGTTATTTCCAAAGGCATTTTTTCCCCAGCCCGTCACCCAACATCTTCAAGATATTAATATAATCAAGATATTACAAAAGTATAATATATTCAAGTCATTTTGATGCTTAACAGAACATTTGATAATACAAAAATTAATACAACAACACAAAATAGAAAGTACACAGATTATTATATATTTGTTGATATAGTTGTTTGAAGAGAATTCAAAGTGGAAAGAATTATACTGACTTTTAATATATATTCATTATACATGCCTTGTTCCTGCGGCAACTGCTGCGGATGGCAAACACGCCGTATTGATGTTAGGACTAGTCGCAATAGGAGCAGCCGAGCTTAGTTTAAGCACCGCTATATCGTTCGAAAGGTAAACTTGCCAAGATACATTATATAGAGGGTGCAGAGTAACTCTCAAGACGGGGATCTCTACATATGGAATAGGCTGAGTGGTAGTTTGATTCCAGTCACCTAATCTGACTTTGATCCCACCATTCCTGTAATGCATTTACATGTAGTACGAAGAATAGAAAATAAAATCTGTATTATATTAAAGAGAGTATTAAAAAATTAATCTCTTTGAAGATCTAAAAAGATAAAAGAGGCATACTCTTCGAAAACTTGCGCATGTGATGCTTACACGTAACTTGCCACTTTATGAGCGACAGTGAGAACATGTGTTGGACTGATAAGCACTCCACCCCCGACGTAAACATTACCGATGGTCCAAATGCCCACCATCCAGGGGTACGCACCATAAGCGGCTTGTCCCACCGGATGCGGGGAGGGTGGGACTTTTTGAATGCCGCAAAAAGGATTATTTATACCGCCGCCGGGTGTACAACAGGACACGTATCCAGGAGGACAAGTTGTACCCTAAAAGAATAAAACTAATGTAATAATAATTACTAATGTAAATAATAAACTAATGTAATAATATATTATACAATGCAATAATCATTAAATATGATACTTTACAGACTATATTTGTAAGAAGAGTGATTCATTCCTTTTTTGTATAAAATTTACATGTAGAAGTGATAATTTTTTAATTTTTCTATTATAGATGTAGTATATCTGTACTGTATTTATACTATAGTAATTATTTCAAATGGATTATATATCGGAATAATTTCTTGTTGTACTCGTTAATGTGAACTAAAATATAACTAATGTATTACCGTATTTACTATTCTGATGTCAATGCCGCCAGGGATCGTGGGACAGGTAGTTCCAGGAAAGCACAGACAATTCACAGCTATAAGTCAATAAAATACGTTGGAAAACGTTAATACAACAGCTCATAAACTAATGCCCATTTCCATCAATTTAGATTAACTCTAATCTCGGTTTAACTTACACTTCATCTTTTTATAGTTCTAAATTAGAATTAGAATTTGGAAATGAGCATAAATATGTTAAATTAGAAAATGTCTTTATACCAGATGACACATTTAAACGACTATAACGTCATCAGATCTTCCAAGTATCATTAACAATATTTCTCACTTCTCTACACATATTATTATTACACGTAATAATATTTTGTCATTTTATATTTTATTTATTTATATTTTATTATATTTCATCTTATTACTTTATTATATTTTATATTTCATTATATTACTATTATGTTATTTATTATTATTATTAGTATTTCGCATTTTTCAATGATAACTTAGTGTAATACGTACGTGTCTGCGCAAAAACAAACGTTTGCTGCAACAGCTGGTACGACAGCAAAAACAATAAGGCGTTATTCATCTTGAAGATCCGAGATCAGAAAGAAAAGAGAGAGAAAGAATTGTGTGGTGTGACACACCTTTGTGAACGAAACTGACTCACAATATATAAAACACGAAGTGCGATACTTACAGGATTTATATATGTATATATACGTAAATGCATCAGCGCGTTGCGCAGCGGTAAACCATTTCCGTTCATAACTTTGAGGGAAACATATTAATCCGCTCATCCTGCCGAACGAGATATAATGTGTGACCTTTCACGGCTAGAAACGATAGTTCTTGGTGACGACACTCGGTGGGCTCTCCGAGTTACATAACGTGTAAAATACTTGGTACATGGAAAAAAAATGAAAAAAATGAGATAAATTGTTTCCGATTATAATTACGATGTGTGTAATAATCCGTAGTACGTGCGCGCTGATAATAGGCGCCCGGTATTCCCGGCGGATTGAAATAGCCGCGAATTTAATGCGGAGAGAAAGAACAAGGCCATTCATGTCTCATTGATAAATAAGCAACGAAGGTCAATAATCAGGAATCACCGGTGCGAGTAGATCACGCATCGCTGGTCTCATTCAACATTCAACATGTATTAAAATACATTGTTGTTAGAAACATTGTTTTTACAAGCGCCGATAAATCATCTTGTTCTGTATTTGAACTGTGAAAAGAGCCTGTTACATAAGTAACGGATACTACAATACAGAATGTTTACAAAAAAGTGATATTTTCCATGTACTCCGTCTTCAAATTTATCAAGAGAGCTGAAAGTTTGGTCTTTAAAGAACTTTGCCAGCTCGAAAAAAAATACATACATCAAAATTACATCATTTATCAATCATGTAATAAAACTGTTCGAATTGTGTGAAATCGGGAAAATCCGTCGAGACGCTCGAGAAATGCCTCTTTTTCGCTCATGTACTAATGAATTAATAAATTAGTTATATACATATTAGTTATATACATATATTCAAAGTAAATTAATGAAATTATTGGAGAAAATGATTTTTTTATATTTCCTTATATAATTTATTTTTATAAATCAATGAAAAATAAAATATACCAATCATATAAACACCATTATTTAAAATTCATCCTGAAACAATATAATAGAGAAAAATATATAAAAATAACGTGTCTTTACGATATTCCAATTATTTATAGATTATAGAATGCTTAGATTATGCTGCTTTTATATTTGTGCACAGTTTAGCACGTTTTTCGCTTTTTCATAAATTAGCGCGACCATATGTAAAAATATGTACTTTGCATATACGGTAAATTTTTTTGAACGGCACTCGTCAAGTACTTGGCGAGAGGCACAGAGGTAGATACCGCGTTGAGCAGTGCGTTTAATTTATTACGACTGTACTCGTCGTAAAACGGCGATCTCAAGATGTATAGCAGCAGGCTTAATCTTCGACGCACGAGTTCTTCTTCCTCCTCTTTGCTGAACAACGCTTTTTTGGCGTATCGCGTAAAGATATTTAAACTGCACAAATGAATGAAACATTTTAATTATATAGATGTAATTTATCAATTATAGTATAACAGTTCTCATGCCTACCTGGTTACATCGATAATAAGCGATAATATCCACGGTGGCCAGTCCTTCTGGCTGGTGATGTACATACATCCAAGATGAAGCAGTGGCTTTGTCACATAAAGACTCTAGAAGTTATACATTTTGTTATGTTTCTTTTCACATTAGTGTTTCTTATATAATTATATATATATATATATATATATATATAAATATATAAATATATATAATATATAATTATAAATATAATTATATATATTTAAAAAATATATATATATATATATAATTATATAATCAATTTTTAAATTACTCTGTATAGAATATAATAAAACAAGACAAAGATAAATTTCCATAACAGTACAATAAAACTTAACCATGATTATTATTTTTATCTATTCTAAAATTCAGATCCAAAGGTCTATCTACTTTGAAAAGAGATTCATAATAATAATACTATGATTTTAATAAATTCCAGTATAAATTAAGACATGACAGTTTGATTTCATACTGAACACTTAATTTCATACTCAACAGTACATTATATCAATATTATAATCCTCAATAACAATATAATTGTAATATACAATATGTGTTATATTCCACTTATGTCGTTGAGTGAGAAATTATAATATTGATGTTACTGCTAATTGATGTTTGCTAGATTATCATTAATCATGATATTCTAGTATTGTATTTCAACTAACTTCAGCTAGTTTAAGATTCCTCTCAGATTTCTGATTTTTTGTCAAATTCTCATTCTCGTCTGTACTAGGGGACAAAGCCTTCCACGTTCGTATCTCTATAGGAGCCGAATATTTTATGCTTCGAACAACAGTGCCCGATCTCTTCAGCGTAAAGCCCTCTTTCGATTGTGTATCGTCGATAACTTTATTAAACTTTTCTCTGTTAAGCGGCGGTGTCGCAGGGCTCTTCGTTACACGTTCCTTATATACATGAACTAACAATAGTCGTAATATAGACCTGAAATGGACAAATCATTGGTCGACAATTCGAAAGAAAGCTTTGATGTATCAGCAAAATGAAGGAGTGCCAAATGCTCACTTGAACAATTGTATAATCACGATTATTAACCATCTTCCCTTTGCTCCCCATAACTTCTTGGCAGATACCTCGAGCAGCGTCTCGGTGTACTCCACCACGGTCAACCAAATCTTAATTTTCGAGTCAAACTGAGGTATCTTCAGGTACTGGCGTTTGCTACTGTACATAAGCAAATCATTACAGAGTACAATTAAATTTGGCATAGAATAAATTAATTCCACGGCCAGGGTCGAATTGCGAAATTGTCCTGTAAACAACATGCATTTTAGTGTCGCGAAGCAACGGGACGTGAATAAGATGCTTGACAGTTCGTTTTCTAACCAAAGCTGAAATAAGACAAACATCTGACGGTGGCCTCGATATCAGTCAACAGCTGTGGATTCGCCACGATCCAGTTCTTGTAAGACTTCAGTAGATTGTTTAACGTGGAATTGACACAACTCGCCATCTCGTCGTTGTATTATTTCACAGATTTTTTTTTTTATAGTGAAATATTCAATTCTGCTTATCTCATTATGAAAACACGAATTATCACATTGGACAGGTTGTCATGATTGACTCCGAAGGTCGGACTCTGGAGTTTCGATTTTAAATTCGATCTCCATCGTCCGATCGATTCGAATCGACAGGTCATCTCGAGCGAAAATCGATTTCTTCCATGGATTTCATTCTAAAGGCTTGTTCAAACGCAGACGCTCGGAGAAACTGACCAATGAAATGTCCACATAAAAAAACGGTGGTGTCAACATAACCTAACCTAACCTTCTTATTGGTTGATCCGAGTAGAAAACTCCGAGCATCCGAGCAAGATTATTCGTGAACTTAGCCGATTAATGATTTATTAAACAATCTTTTTATGAGTTTCCTTCATTTCGCACGCGAAGATTTTAAATTGTAATTAAAACTATTTTGACAATCATCCAGATAATTTTGTTTAATTATTTTTAGCGGACGTAGAAGAATTAAACAAAGTTTTTCTATGAAATTGTTCGCGTTTTGCATGAAGAATTTTGAAGTGATTGGAAAAAATCTGATAGTCACTTGAATTTAAATGTTTTTAAATTACGTGAGCAACAGATTTCAGCTAATTGTAAGTTCATCCAGCTCAAATTATTCGTGTGAACTTAGTCGATAATCAATTGTGGTTTTTTTTTAAGCTTTATGATATTATTTATAGGCTCCTAGAGATAATTGAACTGTTTATATCAATATTGTTGACTATAGATATAAATATTTCATTACTAACTAAAGATTTGAATAATTAACTCTTCACACAAATCCGTTTCATAGGCAACAATATATGCATAATATAAATATAAATGTGTGTGTGATAATATAAATATGTATATACATATTTATTTTTCGACACAAGAATATCATAATATCGCCAAACTACATTTTCTTTCTTACAGTTATCACTTTTATGAATAATCGAGCTCGAATGGTAACAATAAAATTGCAATTTTTAATTAAAATTGAATATTATCGACTCCTAGATGCGTATACGAGTCATCAAGATATTAAGAAGAACAAGTCACAAAATTAGTATTATACATTGTGAACCAACTATTCGAATTTTAACAATCACGCGAGCTCTCATACAATATATGTTTATTCTGCAGATTAACTTTCATCCAATTACCTTTTTTCAGTTCTATAAAAAAAGGTAGAAAAACACAATGTATTTTTCTACCTTTTTTTAGTCTTATAAAAAAAGGTAAAAAAACAACGTATTTTTCTACCTTTTTTTCAATCCTATAAAAAAAGATAGACAAACACAACGTACTTTTCTACTTACTTTACTTCAAAAAGAAGTCAAACCAATAATTAAAATTAATCGACATTGATAGTAATGGGCGTAAAAATATCATTTTAATAGCGCCTCGTCAGCGATAAGGAACCTGTTTCTGAACGCGCGCTCAGTCATCGGTGGTTGGCCGCACTGACGACAAGTGGTTCGGTAGTGGTGCGACGCACAGTGCCCCGCTTGACAGGGCGCGCGACGCGCCTGTGTGCGTGTGCGTCGCGGTGCGTTGGAAAGCGGCCGTATAAATAAACGGACGACCGCCTGCGGACGATCAGCACCCGCGAGGCCCGTCACAGGTCTCGGTCGTTCGAGGAGTCGTCGGAGTGACACGGTCACCTGCTGCGGCGCGTTTCTCCCTCCCCTTCACCCTTCGCTCTTGCGCCCCCGTCGGTGTGTCCTTCAACCGAGGATGTCATCGCCAACACAAGTGGTAAGTGGACGAGGCTGCGATAGGCAGTTTACGCCGATAAGGCGTAACACATATCTCACCCTCTTTTCATGCGTTGCTTAATTTTTTTTATTTTAATTTAATTTAGTTTGATTTTATTTTATTATTTTTTTTTATTAAACTTAAATAAATAATCTCGTATCGCACTGTCACTCGATTTGAATTGAGAGAAGTTGCTGACTGCTGCTGCTTGCTTTTGTTTTCCCCTTTCGTATGAATCATGTTATTCTCTCTTTGTCCCTTTGTTCGAACGGTATTCGCGTAAAAATAGAACTTATTGAATTAATCGAGATCGTGGTAGCTCGCACGCGGTGGTTGAAAGTGGAGGATAAATATTTTTTAAAGGTTTTGTTTTTTAGTGTTCTCCAGATGGAAAAATAATGTAGATTTCTGAACGCCTTCGACTTTAGAGATATTCAGTTTATCGCGACGGCCTGTCAAAAGTACACGTGTGTATGCGCGAAATTATCGGGGCGAGATTCACCATCGGTACTGTAACTGGTATTTTGCAAAAAGAATTTTTCTCGAAGAATCATGTGATTTTCAACGGATGAACTCGTTCTTGATTTAACCTCTGCACGCTGTTACTCAAGTATGTTAATAAAAATGTTAATTTAAAAAAATTTGCATTTTTCCTGGGAGATAAAAAGAGGATGTAAAAGAGGATAAAAAGAGGATGTTGTTGCTTTGCTACAGAAGATTTTATGAAGATAACATGATTGTGTGTGTGTGTGTGTGTGATTTGTGATTTGTTTACATTTTAATGTTGTAATTAAAATGTGTAATAATTGTGTATTGATACATATATATCGATGTCATATAATAATTGAAGTATAATAAAGTGATATATTAAAAATAGAAAAAATATTTTTTTTATAAATATTGAAAACTATTTTTTATAAATATATGAATATTGAATATTAATATTTTACACATACGCTACACACACACACACACACACACACACACGATATTGTATATAAATGATATGTAACATATATAATAGAATACATGTATATATGTATAGATACATATTTAATATAAATGCATTGAAAACTGAAAAATTAACCCATGGAACACCAATTAACAGTAACACAATATCAATGTTATAATTTTCTCAACAATATAAATATAATGTAACGCGTGTGTGTACAAAGTTACTTTGTTGAGTAAGAAATATATAATATTGATGTCACATTAGCTGATGTTTGAAATATATTTATATTGTATTTGTATTTTTTTAATGATTTTATACGTATTTTGTAAGCTAAATTTTTCCACTGAATTTCCTTTCAGTGTTTCAAATGGTTGGATATTCAAATTGTTGATCATAAGTCGCGACATTAATGAATCATAAAAAAAAAAACTGGAACGAGAATTAATTACAAAATAAACGGTTAAAAGCTAGAATTTCCGTATTACGCATATCCTGTTTAAAGTTCCTTAAAGATTAACCCAATGCGGTTATCGCAATAGAGTGCCATTAGAGAAACTACCGTATTGGCATAAAGTGACTACATCAGGGACCATTGTGCATCCTGACGGTACCAGTATTAGATAATATACTATCATGTAACTAGCTGGATTAGGTCAATGATTAGGCTTCAGTTTAGACTGTGGATAAATCTTGTTCAGACATGCACTGTTATTATGTATTATTCAGATTTCATGGATGATGAGCAGCTTGCTAGGAAAGTTTATTTTACTGAACTATATCTTGATAATGATATATGTATATCATTCTTTTGCTTAAGAAATTAGGAAATGTATTAAAAACGATAATAAGTATATAAATATAAAGAATTTTATAAGAATTGTATCGAGTGCCAAGTTAAAAATATGTTTGTCCGGTCTATAAATTTCATAGAGCTCTCGATCATCCAGTTGCGAAACATTAAATGATAAAAGAGTGATAATTAAGATAATTAAGATAATTAAGTGTGTTTGCAATGTAATCTATAATCTGTTCTCGCATATATATCATTTTTATCCTTTTTTATTGTTAAATGGTGTTTTTCGAACTTATATAAGTTTCTTAATCTTAAGATAAATCTTAAGATAACTATGTTACTGAAAGTAAACATTAATTAACTTTGCTAGTTTAATTTATAAAATTTATTAAGTTATTAAATTTAATTTACTAAAATTTATTTATAAATGTTATGATGAGGTAAATATTATTATGTTCACTTACAAATAAATATTAATTTTATGCAACTTTTTTATGCAACTGTTTTTATACTTGTTTCGCGTACATAAGTGATTAAAAAAAATTAATTGATTTATTAGAGCATAATGCCTTTTTTATCATCACGTGTTTCTGCATGTCAATAACGAATTTCTCAACACGTAATAACGCGAGTATTTTCATATTTCAGATAAAAAGCGTTGGACCGAAGTTGGTACCGTTCTTTAAAAGCGTATCCGTATACTTTGTATTACTTGCTGAACAGCCTTCTCTGCTGACGGCGTGTTTCAAATGCTTACCGATAATAAGTCTCATTATTTTTGTTTTACTACACGGGATTAGTTTGTCAAAGGAGTAAGTAAAGATGCTCATTACATGTATATGGACGTATAATATGCAAGATAATTTTATTTCACGGTCATCTTTCTTGCTTCAGCGTTTTTACTAACGTAAAACTGTTCTTTTTGCAGATATACCTTTTCCAGGCGTATATTAACGGGATTAGTGTTTAGTTGCATAGGTGACGCACTATTAGTGTGGCCTAATTGCTTCACCGCGGGAATGTGCATGTTTGCCGTTGCGCAAATTATGTATATATTTGCATTTGGATTCAAACCACTCAATTTAACACTCGGAGCGATATTGTACATGTCTTGTTCAATTGGTAAGATTCATGAACACAGATAATCGGATTGTTTTTTTCAGACATTTTTATCGATCGTTATCCGTGATTAATTATGACAGTGATGATTAACGTTTTTAGTTATATACGCACTGATGCCTGGATTGGACGGGGTTTTAGCAATAGGAGTGCCAATTTATACAGTATTACTTACCACTATGGCATGGCGGGCAATATCGAGAGTACAATTTTTTGGGGTAAATTTAATGTAATAATATAAAAACTATGATCAAACGGTGTTTGACTTTACATTTATCGTCTGTTTCATCCCCTTTAAATATGTGACATTTACTTCTCTAACAACAAATTGTTGTTGTTCATTTGAACGGAGAATTAATCATACTTTATCCATCAGGAGTTATGGACGTGGACTAAATTGTGCAGTTGTATTGGAAGCATTTGCTTCGTCATATCTGACACTTTACTCGGATTTCATTATTTCCATAGCCCATTACCTTATTCTCAGGTATGTACATTGTGTGTGTATGCGCGCGCGCGCGTGTATTTTGAAAAATAGATGACTCTACGATAATTTTATAAAGGCTATAATAATAATAATAATCGATTTTTACCTTATAGGTATCCATTATGTTGACATACTATGCAGCACAATTAGGTATAGCACTGAGTGCAGTAGATTCGAAAAACAACAGTAATAACAGAGTACCTGTCAGTAAAGGCTGAAATATTTATTCTTAATCGTTATTCGGACAACAAACCACTTTGCAGATACAAGAGCAGATACAAAAGAGATTTTTTACTCGTCTGCTTTAAACTATAATGCATAATTCCAGTAGGAAATCGTTGTGATAATCGTCTTTGACATGTTGAATATTTCAAAGGCACATTATTGAACGAGACTCATGAAGAGTCTCAGTGATAGGATGTTGTACCTTCAATTGTAGAAATAGATTATATTTTTTTTTATATTATATTAATGCAAAAGAAGTGTCCTATAGAGATTTCATACTAACCACATTGTGGTTTCCTATTTTTTGTATATGTATAAGATTAAAAAAAGATATTATACTATTAGCATAGATATAATGAAAGAGAATGTTAGAAAAATTCTTAACTTTTAGAAAAATGATTTCTTAGCAAAAACTTTGTTGTTGTTTTTATCAAGGAAAGACAGTTATGTTGTAGTGTTGTAATATATCTTTAGATAAAGATTTCTCCAATGTAAAAAAAGATATGTTACATTGTTAGCATTAAGCGTTTCTTACGCATCAAAAATCATGTTTACATAAAATTGATTATTATATAAAATTACATAAAATTGATTATTTTTCATATACACTTGAGCCAAAATGTAATAGCTTACCTGTGTGAACAAATATGTAATGATGTATGATATATCACATATTTGTTATTACATATTACTTTTGTAAGAAAAGTTATTGTTTTGTGCGTGCGTGTATGTTATGTATTATGATCTCTTATACTCATTGTTAGTATTATCATGTTAGTATTATCATCTTTTAACTAAATTATCATTTTACAGAGAACAAATTGTAATGTAGCTATAAATTGTATTACTATAGAAATATTTCCTATGTCAATCTATATTATGTGTTATGATATATATCATGATATATAATATGTTATACACGATATGTTATGATCTGTTATACCATAAATCCTTATTAACACTGCCATTTCCTTTGGCAAGATAAAAACTAAATAATTAGTTTATAACAGGTTTAACTGAATGTCTAGTTAAATTAAATTTTTCAATTTTTTAATAGTAAAAATATATGTTCATAACATATATATAAAATTAGTAACTTTTATCAATTAAATTTTTAAGTAGAACATTTTTCGGCTTAATTAAATGTCCTACTCTGTTTACCTTGTGCTATACATATATACTGATCTCTGTTGTCTTAAAAATTTTCTTACTTTAATACAACTTCTTTTTCTACAAAATGTGGATTAAAGTTGGAAATTAAAGTTAAAATATTAAAGTTTATTTATTGCACATATTAAAGTTTATTTTTTTGCAACAATGAATTTGTTTAAACCACTTGTACTCTGGCTGTGTTGTAATATTTTTATTCTATATTTTCTCATTTTGTTAGGTAAAAACTTATAAGCATTTTTTAAATAGAAATAACATAACAATTATGTGTGTGTGGTGGGGGAAGGATATGTGTGGATGTAAATCTGAAATATTTTTTGAATGTTTTTTTGGAATTACTTGAAAGAATAGAATATTGTAATTTTCCATTAATGTATATACAGTATATATGTAGTAAAATATATCATGTATCATTTATATAAGGACATGAAATTTTTAACGAGGACACATGGCATGTCTACCTCCGTCCACAGGTAATGTCGCTCCTGTTATGTAACTAGCATCATCACTTGCTAGAAACGCGATGGACTTTGCGACTTCCAAAACATCGCCTGTTCTTCCGAGAGCATGCGTCTGTTTACTGTGCTCGAAAAAGCTCTCAAGCTGCTCGTCACTCATTCCACTAGTCTTATGGAGATTGGTTATTACAACACCAGGATTCACAGCATTCACACGCACCTGGTGCAATTTCAAAAATAATACGAAGTAAAATAACATTTAAAAATAATATTAATCTGGGAAAAAATAGTCATAGTTTTATACGCACTTGTTTTGGTGCCAATTCCAGAGCAATGCAACGTGTAAATTGATCAACGGCTGCCTTACTCATGCAGTATGCCAGAGCACCCTGAAAAGCTCGTAATCCAGTTACGCTGGAAACGTTGACAATATTGCCTTTCGTCTTGATTAAATGCGGCACTGCCAGTGCTGTCAATTGGTACACCGAGCGAACATTTACGTTGAACGTGCTGAAATGTTTATACGATATCAATGTGGTCTTAAAGTAAACAATTTTTTTTTATCATCGCATGCACATCATTATATGATACACACTTGTCATATTGTTCCAAGCTTGTGGTCTCTATGCTACCAGCCTCCAGAATTCCAGCATTATTAACTAAAATATCTAATTTGCCATAGTGCTTGATAGTCGTGTCGATGATATTTTTCACATCATTCTCATTCGTTAGCTCTCCCGTTATGATGAGTGGCTTGGACTGGCTGCATTGCTCGGCCACCTTGTCCAAATTCTGCTTGTTGCGTCCAGTTATTGACAGTGATGCACCTAGCTGAGCCAGATGGACAGCTGTTGCAGCACCAATTCCTGAACTGGCTCCTGTTATCAGGACAACTTTCCCCGCAAAGGACATCTGACAAAATAAATAAATGTTCTTCAATTGTAGGAACAAAGATATCAATGTTTGTTACAAACTAAGTTATATAAGACCAATGAATAAATATGAGTAAAATAAGAATGTTGGTTTAAAAAAAAATTTAATTTAATTAGTTTCATGTTAAATCATTGTTGAAAAAGATTAAGTACAGTCGAAACGTTCAATTGTATTTAATATACTATTTTAAATAAACTAGATTTGTATCTTAAACTAACATTCTTATCTTGCTTATATTTTGGCCTTTTTTGAACTTCTTATACAACAATCTATATGATTAATCATCCGTTATCATGTCACCTGACTTAAGACAATAATATCGCAAATCTATTGTTATTATAGCCAATAATATTATATTTGCATTTGCAAGCTTAAATCAGCAGAAATATATTCCTCTTAAAAAATGGGTTAGGTTTTTCAGAGGGAAGAAAGAAAAAGAAAGATGTACAGAAGAAAATTAAGATAATTATCGTTTCCAATTATAAAACGATGCTATTTGTGTTTTAACATATGTGAATACTTACTATGGTAATACGATGATATCCGTAAAACTTATAAGCTCGAACGATAAGGAATGTTATATCGTATGATAACCGGTTCCGGGTGTGATGTGGCAGCGCAGCGATAAACAGACCCAACATACAGTAAGTGGCTTGACAATCACGTACGCATTTATAGGAGATCTGCCCCACTCTTCTATCTTTCAGAACAGATGCCCAGCCGACCTCCTATATATCTCTCTCCATGCTCTTGATATCCATTTCTACCAATATAGAATAATTAAAAAATGTCGATTTACTCACTTTTTTAACTTTTAAGAATTGAGAAAAAAGATAAGGAGTAACTTAAATCTAGATTAATGTTAATCTATTGATAGAAATGGATATAAGTGCCAAAAGTCCTGTCGCACTTGTATCTCTCCTTTTTTTAAATAATTAATATAATTTTTACTTTATTATTAGACTTTTTAATTATTATTAAAATATTATTATTTGAAGAAAGAAGAGAAAAGAAACACGTAAACAACTTAAAACGACTTAAAACTAGAGACGCAAAAAAATGTTCATTTTATATTATTAAAAAAATAAAGTAGTGAGGGTAGATACGTATTATATTATGTATGTGTATATAAATCTCTATCTAAAGAGATATTTATAGCATTTAGGGAGATACAGCACATTGAAATCGTTATCGTTCCACTTAAAAATTTTTTTCACTTTTCCAGAAAGTTCAAAAATTTATAAAAATTGGATTTATAAAAAACGTTTTGAATTTAAAAAGAGCACAAAAATCTTGACGCCATCAATTTTGGGCGTCGTAGAATAAAACTGTGTTAATACATTAATATATTTCATATCATACTTCATATATATCTCATAGCATGTTCAAAAGATATAAAATGTAAATCTTTAGAAAGTTATTTATTAAATTTTATGAAATTTAATAAATTTTACAAAATTAATACAGGTATTTCTTTTTTAGAGAAGATTCTTTTTGAAAGAAATTGAATTTAAAATATACAAGAAAATGCAAGAAGTTATTACATTATCGTCTGATAAGTCTAGTAAAATATTATTCGTATGAATATTCAGAATACACACATTAACATACATAGCATTATCATATCGATAATAATCGATTACAATAACTAATAATAGTACAACGTATATGAATATAAAAATGCATCTGTTATTATAATCTGTCTTACTAGAATCAATCATATAATTGATTTCATAAAGTTTTATACAGGAAGAATTTATATACAAAAATCGACAAATAAGCAATATCTTTATGCAGGTTTTATTTGTTCCAATTCGTTTGTTATAGTCGTTAAATAACTTTCAACTTTTATTAATTGTTCCATGATATCTGTATTATCCCACTCTTGTTCCTTGATCTTTTTCATGATTCCTTGAAGCGATAATTTAGCGCTCCCTAACATCTTTCTTTTCTTGACGATCGCGATGTCAGCGGCACAACGTAAATATGTTTGCGCCAGATTACAGCATAATTCCAGCACGTTTAGAGTTGTATCTTCGTGACGATACCATTTTGGATTTGAAGTGATAAAACGATACGCTTGTTGTAGATACTGTGCTGCTCTTTCGTCGTCAATGTCTGTTTTTCTCAATGCAACAAGTTCAGCGTACATTCTCCAGATATCAGGATTATTAATTGTATTAGAAGTGATTCTTCCAAATAATTCCAAAGTGCTTTGAAGCAAACGAGATGCTGGATTTCCGTCCGCGTCATTAATATCATTTATCAAAACATTTGTTAATATTTGAAGAACTTGGGTATCCGAATGGTTGTTTTTCAAGTCCAAGATACGATGATAACAACGAATAACCTGTATATAATAATATAATAATAAATCAAAATTGTTTACAGATATTGAAGGTGTAAGATGTTTAATATAAAGATTTTTTAGAGATCTATCTAGTATAAAGACCATAACTAATTCTTTATAACTGATTTAAAAATGTATCAACGTTCTTAAAATCAGTTTAACAAAGAACTTTTGTACAAAATTATCACATTTGGGTACTTACTTCTGAAAAATGTCCTAAATCGATGCTTACGACCATCAAATTGTCCCATACTTCCCAACGATCGTAATTACATTTTATAGCATCCTGTAGAGACTTCCAAGCTCTTGGTTTATCTCCCAATTTTATGTATGCTTTTGCTAAATTGTTCCATGCTTCAAAGGTCTGAAATTTTTAGAAAAATGAGAATTTTATTTAATTCGTATACTTAACTGTAAAGAATAACAATACTATAAATACGTGTACGTACGGATTGTTCTAAAGCACAGTAACGTCTATACGCCATAGCAGCTAACTTCCAATCTTCTATCTGCAATGCTGCATAACCCAGTCTAAACCATACATGCTCTTGAATATTATTCAATTCGACTGACAGCTTTAAGTGTGGTACAGCTTCAACATACTAAAAAGTATTACATTTAATATTTGAATAAATTTTGCATTGACGCTCAAATACTAACATCTTTCTTTGCAAAATAATAGAATCCCCAATGTTTTTGTACTCTACTGCTCTTTTCTTCCGATAATCTCCATGCGGTTTCATAATGACTCACATCTCCAGTTGCGTCTCCTAACAAGCACCACAATTTCACCGTTGGTTTTTTAGATATTTCTTGCTCAATAATCTCAGCTGCCTGAAAACGTTTGCAAGTTACTTATTATGTAATTTTTTGTTTTATTATACTCAATATAAAATATATATTACTTTGTGCTTCAAATTTAACACGCTGTAACAGGCAATCACATCTTCCCATAATCCTAGTTTTGTAAAAACTTCCAGAGCTCCCTTTACCAAGCCAAGACTAAACATTACGTTAGCCCATTTCTCCTCCAACGTCCAAACAGGTCTCATACCGCTCGCGAAAAATATATCTATCCTTCTGGCTACAGGTGCTTTTGCATCATTGTAATCTTTCAATAGAGACTCTGCTTGCATCATGGATCTTTCGACAGTTCTCTTATCATCGGACTCCAGCGAGCAACGGTAGCATAAAGAAGTCATTTTTAACGACCAATTTTTTGTACCATCCACAACTTTCTATAAAAAAATATTTCTTAATAACATTATTTATTAATAAAAATATACAATAATAACATTGCAGCTTACAGTCAGATAGGGTTTGAGTTCCTCATCAGTCAGTTTGTCCTTAGGTTGACATAGCTGCAACTGAACACTATTAACTATTAAAACCTTTCTACGTTGCAATGTTTTCGTGCTATAATTTGTACAAATATACGAGCTATACTTACTATTTTGCCAAAATTATCGCTTCTTCCATCATACCCAGTTTAATCTCTTCTTTATCTTCCGAAAACGTAATATGTTCTAATCTCAATTCGTCATTTAAGTTCAAAGATCTTGGTATATCTTCACAATCCATTGAAGGAAAGATATCTTTGTCCATTTCTATTTTGAGGTACAGCTGCGCCTTTTCTTCTTGCTGATATTTGGTACGCTTTCCCATCGCACCTTCCAAATTTAATCTTAAGCCTGCAATTCTCTGCGCACGTTCAAGATGCTTCTCAGAGTTCTGTGTTCTTCTATAGTGCAAGTAAAATCTAGCAGCTTCCAAATTGAATAAAAGCTCGCAAAGAGAATCCTCTAATATATTCAATTTATTAATTTCTGTTATTAAATTTTCAGTTTGTTCGAATAACATCCCTGAATTTTCGTCTAACACATACTGATGTAAAAAAGTAGCTCTAAAGAGCCACCAAACGCAGCTTTTACATTTAAGCTGCAGATCCACGTTAGAGAATATCTTCTTAGCCAGATAAAGAAGCTCTGGTTTTTGTACATTTATGTTACATCCATCATGCAGAGATAAATGCTTGAGTGCCTCATCTCTTCTAGTTTTCAACCAATCGATATCTATGTCGGTGTGAGGACCTGTCCAGTTGGTTTGGACAAAGTACAATAACGAAGCTATTCCTGTACACAACCATGACAAGTATGCATGGGTTTCAGATAAACTATTATGTATAATCTCTTCTAAGTTATCACCATTTCTTACTGCCTCGATAAACATAGAAAGTTCATTGTCTATCGTATCTTTGTATTGTCCATTTAATATGTTGCATACATTGTGCGGTAAATTTGAAACTAAAATTAGAAATAATTGTTGAGTTAGAACACATACTCTACTAGTAAATGTATATAATTATTGAATTTGTGATTTTACTGTAACATATATATACATATATTACAATATAATATATATAATGCACACCTTTATTTATGGAGAAATTAAGTAAAAGTTCAATTTCTATATTTTCGTCTATTTCGCTTGTATGTAGAGCCATAATGTAATTATAAACAAGTGAAACAATATTGCATTTACTTTATGTTGAGCTGGAATTTCAATTTCACACGAGGGTGGATAACACCTGTAATCGCACGCGACTGTTGAGGTTAGGTTGGCCGCATGACATGTGGTTAGATTTGGATTTCGATTGAGCGCCATGTCTGAATTTTGAGAACTGTCTAACTTCTAAAGAAAGTAGAAATATTGAAAATGAAGTTAAAAAAGATGGATTAAGAATCGATTACAATTTGTTATTTACTGTCTTTATATTTGCCTTTAATAACCATCTTCTTATCTCTTTTTATTTATTTTATTTATTTTTACAATTCAATTTTTATGAGAAACACACACAAAGAATTTCAAAAAATAAATTCTCTTTTCTTACTTAAAAAAAAAGGTCATTGACGAGATATTATTAAGTATATATCGTCGGTGGTGTAATCTTTTAAGCAAATGACAATTAACAGTAACATAACATCAGTGTTATAATTTATATAAATGCAGCATAACACGTGTTATATCACAGTTACATGGTTGAGTGGAAAATTATAACATTAATGTTATATTACTGCTCAAGGAGAACAGAAAGTCAAAATAATGTCAATTTGATGTCATTTGACCGAATCATGACTAAAATGTGACATTTTTTTGTCATAATTTAGTTAATATGACGTCAAATTGACATTATTTTGACTTTCTTGTTTTCGTTGGGTGTTTGATGAGTTGTATATTCTTATCTTCACTTCTTATTAGAATAATATATTTTTTGAGTTATCTTTTTTTCATTCTCTTTCTCATGTGATTAAATTTTAATAAAAGTAATATAATTCTTCTTCTGGATCGTCCGCTTCTAATCTCACTTAATTATCCAATCAGAGGATCTAATATTGACTGAAAAAACCAATGAGTAATTTTCAGATATAGTAATTTTTAATTTGGTCCAGAACTGTGTGTTTTTGTATAATATTCTATAATAAATAGCCATTGTTATTAATATTATAATTGAATTTTTCAGGTATGCAGATAACCATCTTTACAACTAATTAATATTTAATACAGATATATGTAATACTATACATATGCGAGTGAGCTAACAATCATATATTATAATAAGTACTTTACACGCGCAAAGTTACATTAAATGACAAATGTATGAATACTTCTTCAGTCACTCGCGAGTAAGAATAATTTATACATTGTAGTGGTATTATCCAATCCATCGGTAATCAATCGGAAACAAAATGCCTTACTTTCTTAAAAAGATCTTTCAATTTTATAAGTTGCGTTTTAACAACATTTAAGCCAACAATAATACTGAAAACACACGCAGCGGCGATGTAGTACATTCTGATTAACGATGGAACGCATTAATATTCAAACACAGAAAGAAAATTGTTCATTTGTAAATAAACTATATAAGACAAGATAAAAAAACAAGAAGATATCCATGCATTTAAGATACATTTAAAAAAAGGCGGAGCAACACTCTTGTTACAATACAAACGATTATTCGCTGTAATATGAACAAATATTACTGATTTACGATCGATCATTTAGACAAAACAATATAACGATAGGATAAATATAAAGATGTTATAAACAGCTACGTAAAGCTATCGAACTTTTAAAAGTAGTTGCCCTTTTCGTTATTATTCTCGATAGTTTCTCTCTTGGCGGCTATCAAATTTTCCCATTGCGCGATGAGCGTGTTACGACGTCGTGGATTAGGCTGTGAAATGAAAAGAGATCTTTTATTACTTAGTCAAATTGTCGTCAAATCTTTTCCAAAGAATCGTTTTTATCATAAATTGACGCGTTTGTTTCGGTTTGATTCGGTAACATTAATTAATAATCAGTAACATTAGTAATTAATTATAATCATATTGATTATAATATTATGAAAATATTATATTAATAACCTTATGTTTTCCTTTATGTTCTCTCTCAATTTCATCCTCGTTCAAAGTGTTAGTGGAAGTGCCGCTTCTGAGAGAACCGGAGCCGTCATAAATATCAGAATCATTATCGTTTCCTATATCAAGTAGATTCGGCTGAGACTTCGCTAACATCTGTGATCTCATCAATCTGAAAGATAAACGAGATTTACATGAATTTACGGTTTGAGTTTATAAATGTAATAATCAAGTAAAAAGAGTTTAAAATTTTATTACAGCGTGTAATAATTTGCGTTGATAATATAGTGTTTTTAATGATTTCTTTATCACAAAACAAATTAAATAAATCGTCTAAATTAACCATTATGTAAATTTGTCCTGGTAATTATTGTCGCAGGATTGGAAATATAATAATAGTTTAAATTATTTTCTCGAGACTTTTCAAAAACTATTCTTAAAAATTTTAAAAATCAATCTCAGCTTAACTTATACATATATAAAAGTTAAGCTGAGAATATACGTATATTCATATTACACTTTTATATTATATTATATTTATACACGTATATATAAAATCTTCTTCTTTATTATTTTTAAAACGGTTTCACACTCGCATTGAATTTGTTGACTTAAAAATTTCCACCTCAATTCATTCTCTCGTTCTTTCATGTCATGTAGCTCCTTTTGAATCTTCTGTTCGACAGGAACGTATCCCTTCCTCATTAATGGCTTCTTTGGCTCGTCGTCCGGCTCCAATGGTATCTCCAACGTTCTGTTAAAGGCCTTGATACTCAGAGGATTAAGCGTGATGGTAGACGTTATGGCAGGACAATCATTGTTCGGCGACTTGTTCCTGTAAAGTTTTCCCCGTGTAGCCAGGAACCTATGCATCAGACCTCTCTGGCTCGCCGTAGTCGCAAAACGCAGCGGTGTCGGCGTGGTACGCGTAGATATCACGCCGTTCGTCATCTTTGGCGTCAAGTTTGGCGACAACGGTGTCAGGCTGACTGCTTCAAGTATCTGTGGCGTGGACGTTGTCCTTTTCAGTTTGCCCGAGACCAGAGCCTGTGGCATACGACGTACCTACGTGGTAAAGTCGTTAATTAAATATTATTTCAAGATGCAAACGGATTTTTTGCGCTTAAAAATAACTTTACGATCTTCGAGCATTTTTATCTTTTGATTTTGTCTTCTTCTTAAGGTACTTGATACAGAGACATCTTTATTTTTACGAATGAAAAGGAAAGTTGATTGCGCGTGGGATTTACAGAAAAGCACAGACGTTAAACTGTGTTTGGAGCATGTGCGTTTCGAAGGTACCTTGAAGTCCACTGTCTCGTGGGATGTGGTTTTAATGCTACCCACGTTCCGCAGTTCGTGTTCCCTCTCGGTGACTTCTTCGATTTCTCTTTGTATTCGGTCCGTCGCTTTCCTCAACTGCTCCAGTCTATGCTCCGCCTATGTGCATACCGAAAATTTCATTAAAACACCACGTACGTTTGTATTTTCTCGCTCACCACACTCTTAACTTTTAACTTTTTTAAGAGATTGATTGCTCGACATAAAAATGTAATGCTTCAGTAATCAGAGTTCTATCTTTTCAGAAACTTTAACACATTAACCGATAAAGAGAGTTAAAATTGTATTTTAAAAAACACAGTACTACCTCCATATTCGATATTGAAGATCGAATAGTTTTGAAGAATTTATCTGATTCTTTTCAACGAGTATTAGAGTTTTCAATAACTGGTCGGCAGATATAAAAAATACATGGCGTGCCGTCTTTTAAATCTTTATGTTCATCGTTTTATGCTTGTGTATGTTTCCCTCGACATATTTTCACCACACGTTTAATTCTTAACTCAAGAGATATATGAGATTGATTTGTTCGATATAAAAATTTAATACTGCTAATCAGAGTTCTAATCTCTTCAGAAACTTAAC
This sequence comes from Crematogaster levior, assembly GCA_901521435.1. Taxonomy (NCBI): domain Eukaryota; kingdom Metazoa; phylum Arthropoda; class Insecta; order Hymenoptera; family Formicidae; genus Crematogaster; species Crematogaster levior. Next base: position 103,612 of record CABEGB010000603.1, on the reverse strand, counting down.
ACACTGATAAAAAGAGTCGCATTAAAGTTGCATTTAAAAAACGGAGCACCAACTCCACGTGTGATCGAAGATCAAATGGTTTTAAGAAGAATTCCAGCAAACATCAACTAACTTTAACATAATATCAATGTTATAATTTCCCACTCAACAATATAAATGCAATATAACGCGTGTTACGTCACAGCTACATTGTTGAGCACGAAATTATAACATTGATGTTACGTTAATGTTGGTTGGTGTTTGCTGGGTTTCTTCTCAAAACCACTCGATCAGATGTGGAGTTGGTGTTCCGTTTTTTTAAACACAATTTTAATGGAACTCTTTTTATCAGTGTGTTAAGTTTCTGAAGAGATTAGAACTCTGATTAGAAGTATTAAATTTTTATGTCAAACAAATCAATCTCGTATATCTCTTGAGTTAAGAATTAAACATGGTGATTCTCTTTAACGAGTATTAGGGTTTTCAATAACTGGTCCGCAGATATAAAAAATACATGGTGCCTTTTAAATTTTTGTGTTCATCGTTTCACGTGTGTGTGTGTGTGTGTGTGTGTGTGTGTGTGTGTGTGTGTGTGTGTGTGTGTTTCCCAACTCTCTCGATATCTTTCTCATCACACTCACAATACATCTCGAAATTCAACGATTAATGGGTCGATTGCAAACTATTGATAAACAGATATGCCGTTTCATTCGAACGACACCACTGTGGAGAACGAAACCACTTTCAAAGAATTACGTACGTGCGGCAGGAAGGTGAAAGGATTTTCTGCGGCGCAACAAATCGTTGAAATAATAACCGTCATCTTCGTCCCTATCGATCGCATATCGAGTGTTATCAGTTTATCTTTAAAAGAAATTATATCGCGTTTCTTTGCAACTGCCCGACACGTCATTCGGACAAATACAATAGAATGGCACATTTTTCCCGAAAAGGGTATAACGAGCGAAATTGCGGTCGAGCGATGTCCTTCGGCCAAAAAAATCAAGACCATCATCGGGCGCTCTTCTTTTCTATCGACGCCTTTGTCACAAAAAATTATCTCCCCCAGCACTTTTCTTTTTCTCACTTCGAATGCTTACATTTAATTGTAAGTCTCAGAAGGCCCATCTCTATTTGTATCTCCGAATATTCAGATACAGATTCATGAAACCTTGACACTCAAGTATCGTCGAAGATCGCGAATAAATTTTCGTGATGATTAACCAGGCCTGAAAAGACGCCCAAGTCGGCTTTAATAATAATAACAATAATACCTCGTCGGTGTTTCCGGCAAGAGGAGTGCCGTAAAAGGGTTGATGTGTGGCGTACCGAAAGAGGCGAGGCGAGGACAGAGCTGCTACCGCAGCCGATATACCGAGTTTCTCACGGAGGACTCCCAGCTGTGACCCAACGCCGGTCAGGAATGCCGTCCACACAGAAAACTGAGCGAGAGCACTGACGGAGAGGTAACGACTTAACTGTAATCATCGTTTCCCTTCTAAAAGAAATGGGCCACGAGTCTTCCTACCTCGCTTTCGTCTCTTTACGACCGTGCACCATCTTCGCTATGTCTTCGAGAATGTCCGAATGACCGAAGGTCGACGTGGTGTCCCAATGTCGATCATTTGGATCGTCAAATCTATTCTCCCCCATGCATTATAAATTATAAAATGTAGACGAGTAGGTGCCTACTTAGAACTCGAAGAATATCAATTGGGATTCGTTAGCCTCGTCATATGTGCGCGGAATGATATTTGAAGATCGAAGATAATTAAAAAACATTAATACGATCATACGAAGCTTCAATCAACGATCTGTCGATTTCCTTTATCGTAATTCCTTGTCGTAAATAAGACTGTCATAAAGGATAGTCTAGTCGCTGTCTTGATTTTGTAATTGTTTTGTAATTGTCATCGATAATTTTATATCGTGTTTAGCGTCAAATATAATTGCCTCCCTCCCCCACATTCCGTCCGTGAGCTTTGTATCGTTCTGTATAAAAATCACGTACGATATTACGTCAACTATGAATAAGAGTGAAGTCGTTCGACTTCAGGAGAATCCAAGGTCTTTCATCGATGCTGGTTTGAATTTGTAAGTGTACATTCATCTAAAAATGGGTGTTTAAAAAATTAATTAATGACAACGAAAATGTCAGGTCGACTACGCACAATGGACAGTAATTCGCCATGAAGATGATGTGATATATTTCGTTTCCTTTCTATTTTAAATAAAATTGGTGTTTTTAACTTTCGTAAAATGTTTCGTTAAAAACTGACAAGTATAGAAATAATTAATATCCGAAGCAAAGCGTTTCTCATCGACGGTCACTTTATTTACTTTTTGCAATTATATATTATATATTTTCTAATGCGAAAACGTTTTACTTGTGATATTAATTATTTCTATACTTGCTTTGTAAGTTTTTAAACAAATCAATATCTAAAGACACCAATTTCATTTAAAAATTGAAAGAAAAATGAATATATTATCTTTATTATATTCTAAGCAAAGAACCAGTTATTGAAATCGCTGGCAAAAGGTGACTGATTGAAAGGCACATTTAATTATATTGTTACATTATGATCTAACTATGTTGTACCTCGAAATCGTGTTTACAAAACGACGCGTCGCAAGGGGAAAAACAAAAATGAACAAACATGTTCGAAACTAATATTATAATACATCAAGTAAAATGTCAAACGGTAAAGTAATGTCAAACGTACTTAAGAACGCCATGTAAAAAATTTGTAGAATTTAAAAAGGACAAAAATAACAATTTTCCGCAAACGTACGGCAGGAAAAAATCGCGATGACTGTACAAATATCATTTATTGACTGTTCAAACGGTAATATTACATACAAAATATGTCACATCATCGGTTTAACTGTTATAAATAACGATGGAACGATTATAAGCATTTATTTTAATTCTTTTAGATTCGGCCAAGATTTCGTCTCTGTCTTTGCATATTTGTTGCTGCGTTTTTCTTGTAAATTAGAAACGTTAAATTAATTAATGTTAGAGATAGTAAAGCGACAGATATGATATCAGCATCGTGACTCGTTAGAAAATGTCACTGCAAACACAATCGCAACGTTACGAGCGAGTTAGAATTAATTCTCGCTCATCATCAGAACCCAAATCTTTTCTCTCCAGATTTCGCTATAAATATCGATTTGTAAAGTAATTATTTCATCCTGAAAGTACTTTATTCCCTCATTCAATTACACCCATTTATTTTCAATCTCTCTACATGTCCGCATTTATTTTTATTTTATGAATCACTCGCGAGAAAAGAGAAATCTGCGATAAAGTCAAAGTGCAATGAGGCAGATTTTTTTTACTTTGAAGCAAATACAAAAAAGGGACTGACTCATAGATTCGCGTTTTGCGTAACTGTCAGAGTTCTCCCGCTTGAAGAAGTTGAAGATAAGTGAGGTCGCGTGTCACGCTTACAGCAGAATTACCCCGTTTAGTTACACTTTCCCGACTTTGCTTATTGATATTTGCTTTTTCCACAAATTGCTTCTCCGCCCAACTTTCCTGCGTTAATGCCCATTCTTATCAACGTACATAGATTAACTTTAATCTCGGTTCAACTCAACTTTTTGCCTTTTTATCTTTCCTAGTCCTGAAGAAAAAGAAAGATAAAGAAAGTAAGTTAAACCGAAGTTCAAGTTGGTTTACATCGGAAAACTGGAGACGTGAGTGTACACGGATTTCATTTTAAATCGCCGGAAGTGTAAGGGACAACTGGAACAGACGGATCAGTTACTCGAACATCACACGGTGATACACGTGGCGTTTCGAAGCTCCGGAATGCCAGGAAAAGAAATGTTAATACTTATTATTAAAGTAGAACTTTTCCAGAAGAAACTCTCTCGAGACGGAGATGATTCACCGGGAGAAGAATGTGTTGACGACGACGAACAAATGGAGACTATTTGAAAACAAAATACATGTTATTATGATACCTCATTGTTATTATCATCTATTTATCTAAAAAGTCACTTTCATATAACCTAGCAAACACCAACTAACAGTAACAAGTTACAATTTCCCACTCAACAATGTGCAACGCGTGTTACCTCACTTTTATATTGTTGAGTGGGAAATTGTAACATTAATGCAACGTTACTGTTTCTTCGTGTTCGCTGGGAGTGCTAACATTTTTTTTTTTTTTTAAACATCCTGTATTTTTCGTCCGAGCGAGCGAGCGAGCGAGAGAAAGAGAGAGAGAAAGAGAGGAGACTCACCTCCATTCCGCGCGTTTCCACGAGCGGGAATTGGGGAATGCGACGGCAGGCCGGCAACGGCGACGGATCCGGACTGAATCTTTTATCAGGATGTTCCTTCGCGGCAGATACGCGAGCGGTGTTGCGTCGACCTCGAAACGGGGAACAATTTCGTGCGCTTTATCTGATGGCGAGGTGCGCCGGCGAATAACGACTACGTCCCCGCTTATTATCATGCCTCGCGCAACTAATATTACGTCACGTATTCAATATTTACGTATCGGCGGCGACGTTTCTCGAGTCGACGTTTTTTTCGGTCGTCCGAGATGGTTCCTCGCGCGCATGGTACACACACGCGGCAACACGCTCCACCTCGTTTCTCCTCCTCGTCCCCCTCAGGAGCGATCACTCGAGCGTGCGAAGCGTTCCGCTGCGTGTCACGGGAAGATAGTTGAGGAGGGTAGCGCTGCTCCTCTAAATTGCGATTGAGTTCCCTTCGACTTAATTCTTTACCTGCCGTTGGAGCAGTTCGCCGCTCGTGTTCGACAGCTGCTGTACGTCACACGCTGAAATTATCACCGCTGAAAGCGGGAGGAGGACCTCGACGAGTTCGCAGATAATGGGGACCAATTCGCACCAATTCGCGGGGCACGGTCTCGCGTCGCGCGACTATGATCTCGCTGAGGTAGACCTCGAAGAACGATGATCTCGCTGAGGTAGGCCTTGAAGAACGACGATCTTGCTGAGATAGACCTTGAAGAACGACGATCTCGTTTAGGTAGACCTCGAAGAACGATGATCTCGTTTAGGCAGATCTTGAAGAACGACGATCTCGCTGAGGTAGACCTTGAAGAACGACGATCTCGTTCAGATAGACCTCGAAGAACGACGATCTCGTTGCGGCAGATCTTGAAGAACGACGATCTCGCCGAAGCAGATCTTGAAGAACGACGATCTTGCTGAGATAGACCTTGAAGAACGATGATCTCGTTTAGGTAGACCTCGAAGAACGACGATCTCGCCGAGGTAGACCTCGAAGAACGACGATCTCGCCGAGGTAGACGTTGAAGAACGACGATCTCGCTGAGGTAGACCTCGAAGAACGACAATCTCGCCGAGGTAGACCTCGAAGAACGACGGTCGGGTCGACTCCTCTCTCGTTTTCGTAAGACTTCCCGCGAGAGCTCGTTTCGGCGCAGACAATCGCCACAGCAATTCCGCAAGATCGTACTCGAGAGAGCCGTCGCCGACTCCGCTCCCCTCGCCGCGTAGATTAAATCGACTCGAGAGAGCGAGATTACACCGGCCCGGACGACACCTGTCCTAATCGAGTCCTCGCCGTTAGCGATACTGGCCAGACAGGTACGTCGTCCGTGCCGCGTCGTCGTCCTGTAACAGTAAACACTCGCTTGAGCGAAATCGCGCTGTCGGTCTGGCCGGCGATCGCGCGCGATACGTACGTCCCATTTTGTCCTGACCCGAGCGGGGCCCGCTCGCCATTTTATCCGCGACCTTGTTCCCCGAACGTTCTCCAACAAGAGCAACAGGACGGCACGCCGCGCCTAGTTATAATAAGTCTGCCGGTTTCACGTATGTTGTCATTGCCGAGCACGAATGTTTGGTATTCATTCTCGGCGTGATGAATTTGTGATTGCCGTAAATATTTGGATTATGGTTTCCAGATTCGGTTCGGATTGATCCTTAAATATGCAATTCTTCGTCATTCTCTATCTGCGTATATTTTTCAGAATATTTTTAAAATAAATAATGATTACTTTAGGAATCCTAGGAAGATACTTGAAAAATCCTTTACTAATTCGGACCCTTTTTATACAGCGCAGAATATTCCAGCAAATGTGAAATATTCTGGGTTTTTGGATATACTATTTGTCTAAAAGTGTATGTGTGTGAGACAATGTTGTAATAAAAAATTAACAAGAGAGATACTATTCAATTAGAATTTTAAATTATACTTCAATAGATTTTACACCTCTGTTAATTTATTGGTCCTCTACTTGCAAAAAGAAAACGGAATTCCTTGCACTGTTCAAAAATTATTTTCTACGTAGATAAGATGTATGTTGATCGACAAAAATTAATTTTAAGCTAAAATACGCTTCAAAGAAATTGTTTTGCCGAATTGCAAATTTCCTAAGGAGAAAGAAATTTAAAAAATTAAAAAAAAATCTAGGCTTCTCTCAAAATTTTTGTGCAGTCATTGTTCCTATGGAAGTTTGTCATAAATAACTGAAAGTTTCCACAGTTATTTGCAAAAACAACAGTAACGTCGGCGTTACTGTCAACATTTATACAGGAGGAGCCCAAAACAGTAAGGATTAATGAAGTTGCCTCAAGAGTCTTGTCATGTTCACCAAATACAATTGAAAACGAAGCGTATTATGGCTTAAAAATAATTTTTATCGATCAAAATACATCTTATCCACATAGAAAATAAGTTTTGAATAATTTTCTACGAATCGACAACTTTATTTAAATGGAGTAAACAAAAATTGCTAATAATAAAAAGATATTGGAAACGACAGCTTTAAGTAATCTGCGATTCTAGACGATCGACGACTTGATCTGATTCGTTTTTACTCTTCCATTCGTTGATCCGTTTTTGAGCTCTCTTACGTGCCCCGATTTCGCAGTTCTGAGCGAATATTCTGAAAGATTTCACAAGAGAAAGCTAACGATTCCAAAATGATATCGTGATCTTGACCGAGTAGACACGTTGAAAAGATACAGGCGCTTTACAAGTACACATCATTTCTTTTCAATATTGTATCATATTATTTACATATTAATACTAATTATAAGTAATATTATCGTGCTAAAATATTTTTAGTAGCGCATGAGTAATAATTACAAATAAAGGAAAAGTAATTATTATATTTTCATGAAATTGATGAAAAATTACTACACATTCAAATTGCAAACTGACTTTATTTTTCATCATTTTGACGTTAGAATAAGTCAGTTTGCTACCTGGGACGCGTAAATTGTCATCAATTACTAATTTCTACAAAACAATTAATATATCTCACGATTTAATTTAAACCACTTAACAGGTGATCGAAATAATCGACGCAGAATATTTTTAGAAATTTATTCGTAAGTACAAAATATACGTAGAAAAATACATTATATAAGCAAAGTTATTGTTCGTTACATTATAATCGATAACCTGGGGCGCGAATTAAGCTCGCGGTTTTGAAGCGCGCTGTTATTATAATTAATGTTATGTATTATCATGATTGAGAAACTGTACAACGCGAAAATGAGCGTTCTTGAGTAAATTTGCATCACATGTTTTTCTCGTCTGTTTAAATTTCTAGAATATTATATTTTTGCAATCATCAGATCAGATTATAATTAGTGTAAATAATTTTATAGAAGATTATATAAAGATTTATTTTGTTATTCCCTATCAATACGATGCAATATTGTATATAATAACTTCTAAATATTTACTTATCATGTTTTTATAATCTGATATATCTTATTTCTATTTTATCAAAAAGGCACCCTTTAATATTAATAATATTGTTTTTGGATATATAATTTGTATACTGGATATGATCTATCTTGTTAATTAGTATCTTAACTTGTAATTAACTTATAATTTGACATTCTTAAATCTTAAATATTATTAGAAGTTATCTGTGGTTATTGTATATAAATGCATTATTTGTTAACACTACTGATATGTTTGTCGAGAAATTGGATTTGTGAATTATTGAGATTGTGAAAACGATAGTACAGAATGGCGAGTAATATAATGTAATTGTAAGACTATACAGACTGCGACAGACTTTAAATCAATTTCCTCGTCAAACATAGCTTCGTGCTGAAAGAGCCTTGTTCTGTAATTCGATTTTCTTTCTTTACACGAGCAATCATTTCAGTTATACTACCGTAATTACCGCATTCTATATATACATTAATCACATATTGATACATTAATAATCTTTATACCTATGTAAAAAAGTTGTGAGTTGATTCGAATTGATCACTACTATGTATGTCGAGAAAGTTCCAAGTTTGAATTCATTCCAATTAAATAAGTATTCGGAGTATTCTATCAGTTTTGTCTTTGGGAACTTTATCATCGGTTGACAGTAGACAAAGCTAGTATACAACGTACAACAATGTTATTTGTCATTCTGTTCAACAATTTTATTTTGTTACAGAACCGAAGGAGTAGGCCTGAGAGAGAGAGAGAAAACAACTCAATCGTTCAAGTTTTCTAAGTGATTACTTGAAACTTAAAGATATAATATCTATACTTAAACCTGCAGAAACTCTTTAAAAATATTAGATTTCTCATAGGCCTATTCAACAGATCTTGACCGAAGAGTCTCACTTGCAAGTCTATTTCAAGTGAGCAGCACGTAACTTCTTGTATTACATTGAAAAAAACCTCGATGCTAAAATATCAGAAGTTCTTCTTTAGAAGAACTTATTAATGTTTATTTCTACCAATGTATAAAAAAAATCTTGGTTTAACTTACTTTTTATCACATTTCTATTTTTGAGAATTTTACAACTAAAATTAGAAGAAGATTAAAATAAACAGAAATTAAAGTTACATACATTAGTAGAAATAGGTTCAAGAAACCCATGTTTAACTATAACAGAATTACAAGTGAACTAGAGCTCGATTTGGCGATTAGAAGATATTTTACATCGCCAAGGAAGACTGTAATAACTTTACAGCTCGTTATAAGAGATTTAGAGTTATAAATTTTAGATGCTCAAAAAGCTGAAGCTATGAGACGACTACAAAGATCACAAAATTTTGAGTTACTATGTTGGTGAAAGTATGGACTTCTCTTCAATTTCAATATGAATTTTAAAGAGTGCTTTTTTTGACAGTTTTATATATATATATAATATTTTCAAATATAAAATACCAGTATTAAAAAGATCTTTATCAAAGTCACGCAAAATCATCTGTTTCATTCACGTTGTCTCAATTAAGCTGTGCGATGTCTGATTAGCTATGTTTTATGTCTATGCAAACAAAAATCGATTGGCTAATTGGACTGCTATCAATTAAATTTCGGAACTTTCCAGACATAAATTTTATACAGATAAAACAGATTTATACGTTATTTAATATTTAAAAAATATCTTAAAATTCGTAAATTAAATTAAAATATAATTATTTGTATTTAATAAGTAAGTATTAATGTATTGATATATTTAATGTATGAATTCTTGAATATATATATTTGTAACTTAATAATTTACTAAATATCTTGAAAGATATAATTTTCTTGGAAAAAAATATGTACTAGTCAATAAAACCGTTGTCAAAAAGAAATAGTGACATTCAAAGTGTGCAATTATACAATTCACAGTTTCATAGATGGAAAATCTATGTGACGTATACAACTAAACTTAGTTTTCAAATTGCACAGAAATTCATAAATGTTTATACATAATTTGCTCATTTAGATAATATAAAATATAATTACTCACAAAATCATAAACTATGTTATTACTTTATAGTTTATACATTCTGTAAGTAAAAAAATCTTCTAAAATAATCCAAGACAGCAAAGATAAACAGTAAAAGCTTCAATATAATTGTTATAAAAATAAATTATATAATAGTACGTTTATTCTCCACAATCCTAAAAAAATGGAAAGCTTTATATGAAATTATATTAAGATTATATAGCTGTACATGTAATATACTTTTTTACATGTACTAATGTATTTTTTTATACATTTGGCACATATTTTCATATTTTTCTTACGATTGTTAAATAAACATAAGTTAGTAAGACCACATCTAATAAAAGTAGATGTGAAACTACAAATAAACTGCAGATTTATTTTTCGTATGCAAGAATGAAATTGATGATTGCAAAATTTAATTCTGAATATTAGTTTGATATTAAATTTGAAAATTTGATTTAATAAATGCAGACAATTATTGCAATCAATACAAACTCGTAATCACATTTCATAATATTATGAGATTATTTTTAAACTTATAAAAATCTCTTACACTGTAAAACAAATAAATGCACTATTAATTTTCATTGCTTACAATAAAAATATGCATCATCTATCAAATCGACAAAAATACCTTCATTAGTCCGTCATTTTCCTTAGGTTAATTATATCTCGTATTAAAAATGAAAACCATTACATCTATTTGGTTTTGCTATCTAAATATTTATACAAGCAAGAAAGTGTAGCGTTGTGTTATTCTTTTGTTCTAGAAGATAATTATATATTACAACAATTATTGCATATCTATCTCAGTTAATCGACTGTATCTAGCGTATCGCTATATGTTACAAAATATATTTTGAATGTGACCAACGTTAAACTTTACATCTCTTATTATACAAATATTATTATTACTTTGCATACCGATCTATCTTTTTAGAGCTTTGACAATAATGCTATTCTTGTCAATTTGAAAAATGCTATTCTTGAAGTTATCGCTAGATAAAACTAAAATCGTATTTTGTTTCTCAAATTGGTTTATAATTGTTTGTATATCCTCATTTATAATATATATCGATCTCTGGTTATCCACCTTCGCTTGCAATCCATGATTGCGACACGACTTGATCTGATGTAGTGGTATAGTTACATATTTATTCTGAGCGATTAATTTACTTAACTGTTCGGAACGGACGTATAAATACTGATTATTTTGTCGTTGATCAGTTTCCTGATCCACCTCGACAGAATCTTTCGGAGAAACATTTAAGATTTCTACCACATCTGTTGCAACAGACTGAATTATACATTCGCTTTCTTGCAATATATTATTTTGATTTTCCGGAATCTCTTCGTTAACTTCATTGAACGTCTGCAAAATATTAATATTTGCGTATATAATCTGCGCGCAGAAAATGTTATTTCCCGGATGTTCTTTATTTTCAATGTCGAAATTATTAACAGATTTTGTAGATTTTTCATTCGTGACATCGTTCTGCGTAATGACATCATATTTTTGATTGTTTTCATTGGAACTTGTAGCTTTTGTTTGCTCTGTTCTTAAATGCCCGTATGTTATGTTTCTTTCTTGCGTATCATCATTGCACAGTTCCTTATGATAATCATGTGCAGATTTTTGCAACACTTGTAAATTCCTTCCATCTTGTTCTGGAAAATCTGTGTTTACCTCCTGCTTGGTTATGTCTTCTTTTTCTTCATTTAATGTCTCGTTTCTACAAGTCACTTCGCATTCTTCGATATTATGTTGATAGATAACATGATTTTCTTCATTATTAGTTATTCTTAAGTTATCATAAAAAGGATCATGTAATTGCAGCGAGCCATCCTCTATACCGTTAATACATTCCACATTGACATTACTGTTCTCCCTATCGGGATATTTACAATCTACAATTATTTCAGTCTCTATACCGTCAGTCTTATTCAATTGAGATTCCGAACAAATCTCAAAACCCGCAAATTTATTAATTTGTATTATATCGTTCGTCTCCCAATTTCTGTTACTATCGATATCCTCTTTCAGAACGTACTCTTCTATTGTATTTGTAACAACTTGTGTTTCGTCATGGTTTTCGAAATTTACGACTGTATCAGACACGATTGCATCACGTGCGAAGTCATCGACACTCATTGTAACTTCTGGAGCAAAATCTTTCCTTTTTCGATTAGTGCGAACTTTTTGAACGTCTTCTTCTGGTGGATGCAAAACTTCACCAAATGTAGTGAGGATTTTATTGTGTCGTGTTTTTAAATGACGTTTATAAGTGTTTCTGGTTTTGAACCTAATATAAAAGACAAAATATTAATATGACATGTAATCGAAACTGTCAAGAATCAGTATTAATTGATTCTTTATCTCTTTTTCTAGAGATAAAATTAAAAAGACAGAGAATTTAGTTGAAATTAAATTAATTAATGTGAAAATTCCATTTGGCTTGAACTTATTTATGAATATAGAAACATAGAATGTAAACATTTATATAAGATATTACTATTCACATAATTCATAAATATATTGTCATAAATATACTTTTAAATAATAATTTTACGAACCGTTGCCCACAGTCATCACATCCGAACGGTGCTTCTCCGGTGTGTCTACGTTGATGTTCTCTAAAGTGAGACGGATGCCTGAACTTTTTCCCGCAATCCTTGCACGTAAAGCGCGTTTGATTTTGATGAATCAACATATGGTACTTCAAGCTGTGTCGTCTCGTAAAAACCGCTTTGCATATCCGACACTCATATGGCTTTATTCCAGCGTGACTTCGATAATGCGACACTAAGGTTGTAGGCGCTGTGAAACTACGAGGTGGGTTACAAATGCGACATTGAAGATTGTTCCCTGTAGGATTACCCTTCTTCTTAATTCGTTCTATATATGCTAGTGCCATTTCCCTTTCTTCCTTGCTCGTGCCAATAAACTTTGCTTTCCCTTTTGGCTTGGTAGTCGTAGATATCTCTGCATTTGACTCCATGCTGATTTGAGTTTTATCTGATCATGAGAGTGTATATACATAAATATAATAGAAATTTACATGTGTTATACAATTATACTTTAGCATAATCGGCATTTGTAGCATCAATTATAAGACAGTGTATTTTATTCTATAAATTGTAAAATAAGTTATGAAACATACCTGGTGAATAAATAATATCAGAATCTTGAAAATTTTCAGTTAATTTCTGATGAACATGAGAGTACTCTTTCATATGTACACTATCAGTACCAACAACCATCAACACAATCTGAAAAAAATACATGTTTATAAAATATAATACGTATCTATCTCTCTCAAATGTAATGTATAAATATTTTTTACAATTGCATACTGTTTTAGATTGTATAATATGTAACACTCAGGTAATTAATTGTTTACTAACATTTTCTTCTCCTGTTGTATCATGGACATTATTAAGAGAGGTTTCTCTCCTATTATTAGGCATTTTGTCATTTAGCCGTTCGGAATAACTATGATCGCCGAGAACCTTAATATCTATTTGCTCAGAATTCCTTAATTCAGAATGCGCTTCCTTACTCTCTGATTTTTGAAAACATTTTTGCTTTTCGTTCTCTTTAATATTAATATCGTTTAAAAGTATTTTACGTAAATAATTGGTGGATTTTTCCAATATCATATCTTTATTCTCCTTATTTAATGTTTCTTGAGGTTTCTTTATTTGTTGCATCCGATTTTTTTTACTTTGTACATTAGTCTTGAAATTTTTATGGTATATACTTTTGGCTGTAAATGTATCATCTATAACACAAAAAAAATCCTTTAAACAATGCGACATAATTTCTTGCATATCAGTTTTCCAATATTAGCATTTACATACTTTGATGAATTTAGAGTTTAATATATAAAATTATAAATAATAAATAAAAAAAATGCCATTAGAAATGCATTTTAAAATAAGTATGAGTTGGCATGATACAATAAAACAATGATAAGCTTACTACTACGTACAAGTCTCTTTGTTTGCTTTCAGGTGTTCTAAATGCTCCTCGAGATGATTTTTAATACACACTCTCGCCTTTTCCTCGCTAGCAAAACTAGTATATGTTTGGTGGCAACCAGGCACTAATGCACATTCATAAGAATATTGTTTTTTGAGCTCGTTACTTGAAAAATTAGCAAACTGCTTAACAAGATGTGAAACAGGCATGGATGCGAGCTGAGATACAGTAAAGCATGACTCTTTTCGTTTTATACTCGCTGTTTTCGGCTTGAATTGCAATGTCAGCATTGAGTTAATATGTTTCTTTTCTGAGTGCAACGTTTGCGACGCAACTTCTGCAAGTACCTCTAATAGTGCCGATGGACTGTCTCTTCCTATAGTACCTATAACAGTATTCATAATCATTATTGTCTCAATTAATCCACATATTAATCCTGTTATATTAAAAATATATATTTTTTCTATTAAAATAAAATTAAATTCTCTGAAAAAAAGATAAACTCTTAAGATTTCAGAAAAATTCTTATAAATCATGTTACAAAATTCTAATAAAGGATAAACTGCAATTATACAATTTTTTGTAGAGAACAAATTTTATTTTACATATGTACACATTTCACATCATACAGTTCCATCCATTTTTACCAATATAAATTTACTCTAACTTACTCTTTATCTTCTTTGAAACTTTTAGAACTTAAAAAAGATAAAAAGTAAGTTGAATTGAGATACAAAGTTAATTTACTGGTATGGAACGTAAAAGGGAGAGATATATAAAAAAAAATTAAGATAATGTTCGTATAACGTTCTATTCGGTAAACACTCTACTATCAACATTAAGTTTTTCGCGACGATATCACGTTATAATATACATTTCAAGCATAAAAAAATTAAAATTCACGTAATCCGCGTCGGATTTTGGTTTCTGATCCATCTTGCAACATCGCAGGAACACCTTCAGGTACACACCGAACAAAAGTTGTTTTCGTTTAATAGCAGACGCCATAAAGACGCCCAGCAGACGGTTTTTCAGTTTACTGTCTACGTGCGTCGCGTACGCGCATTTTTCCCGATCACCGCTCGCTTGATAATATCGCGAAAACAAAGAGCGTGAACATACCGGGATTACCTCCGTTGTACGAATTTGACATATTCTGCGGATTTCTTTTGGCGTTCATGATGGTATTCACGTTCACAGCGTGCCTACGTTCCTTGACTACGCGTTCGCGAACAACAGGTTCTCCATTCGTTGGCCAATTCCTCCCCCTTCCACCGTTGACAACTGCTGCCAACGCATGAAATACGAAAATCGAGAATGCAGACGTCTGACATAACATAATACAACTAGTATGGACACTCCGAGCTTTTTCGAGGTTTGCGTCGATCCGTTCTGCGCATCCGCCATGTTTTTTGGGGGAGGACCAATCAGACAATTGTTGTATGTGGTAATGTAAAGTCTGTGAGAGTGCATCAGAGGTTATAGCTTGTGAACAAAAAAAAAATAATAATAATATAATATTTAAAATGAGTAAAACTAGAGGGCACAAAAATTGTAGTGTTGAAAATTGCAAAAATACAATTGTAAACTCAAAGTGTCATTTCTTTCACTTCCCTAAGGATAATGAAAGGTTAAAACTTGAAAATGCCACATAATTTTATTTTTTATATATGTTCTTTAGAAGCGATTTTTAATGATAATTTTGAAAGCGTTATTTTACAGACAAATGTTATTTTACAGACAAATGTTATTAGAACATTTTTGACAAAAGCTGAATCAATTACGTTTCAGCATCCGTGTAAAAATTTTCCACATTTATTTTTAAAAAATTATTTTTTAGGGTGCATTTGTATTATACTTAAAAATTTATAAATCGTACTTTTAAATCTAATTCAAATAAAATGATTATTTGGAGACATAACTAAAAAATTGTAATTGTATGTGTATCTCTATATGTATAATGGTATATAATTAATAAATGATTGCATGTAATAATTTGTTATTACCTAAGTCTTATCTTTATGTAATAATTAGAATAATAATGATAGTACATAAATAACAATTTATTTATTATTATTTATTTTATTATTTTTTCAAATAATAAAATATACAAACCATTTTATATTTTGTTTTTTATTTATGTATAAAACTGTTTCTAATTTGTAAATTTGTTTAGATATATTTCTATTTTTGATCAATCTTAACTCATATTATTTTATTCCTAATAAATTGTTTATATAGCTTTTTTTATTTAATTTTAATTTATTGACAAAAAACAGTTTTTATTTCTTTTATCTACATAATTTTTTAATTTTTAAAAATTTTTTAAAAATTTATAAAATTTTTATACATCTCTTTTGCGATACTAATATAACGCTGGTTTCTTGAAAAATTGATACGTCACTGGATGTTAGTCCAAAAACATGGCGGAATACTACGTGATCAAAGACAAAAAGATCGAAGTGCTGACAAAGAGTGCCTATACTAGTTATACTATGGCCGGGAGCACATAAAAAAACTTAAGTAGTAAGCAGTAGAACTTAAAAAAATCGACCAATTACAGCCCAAGCAGTATAGGCAGCTGTCAATTGTCAAATCTGATATTAGATTTGTATTCAGCGATCTCAAAAACCTTAGTGCGCAACATTTTCTTCTGAAAGCAGCCAGTGAAAAATAATTGGTCAAAAAGACATCAAATCGGTATCGAATCAATATCAAATCGATGTTTATTCGATGCAGTTGCGTCAATTTGACATTTAGTCAACCATTTCTCACTGACAAGGAAGGTGTCGGAAGTGTCCCCAGATAGCACAACTGATCCTTTTGATTTCAAAAAGAATTCACTTTCTTGAGTTCTTTTCGAATTCGCGTAATCTGTTCAAAATGAACTAGAAAAGAATTCCTTTTCATTGCGAATTCTTATGGACTCGAAAAGGAATCCTTTTTGAATCTAAAAAAGAACTCACAAATGATGACATAAAAGTGAAGTCTTTTGGAATGCTGAAAATACTTTTAGAACAGAAATGGGATGGAAAAAGAATTCATTTTGTAAATCGGGGACAAAAAAAGAATTCTTTTCGAATTCTCTGTGCTATCTGGGTCCCCCTCCGATTTTGATGAGCTTCTAATATGTTATTCTCTAGATCAAAATAGGGGACACGTTTTTTTTTATACGTTCCCATATGGCCTTTTAGGGGGTGAAACACCCCTTTGAAAAAAATCGGTTTTTCTCTTTCGGAGCGAATATCTTCGAAACTAAAAAAGATAGAACAAAAATTCAAACTGGGTATTAAATGGCTTGATGAGTACTATAAAATAACGTAAAAATTTTTTTATTTTTTTTTATTTTTCAAAAAGCCTTACCCCTTTAACTTTTTTTTTGAAGATTTTGAATTTTTGTTTTTACCAAATTAAAGGTTATTTTTTTACGAATTCATCCATGTATATTAAAGTTATGTTGCGTAATATCATTTTCGAGAATTAATTATAAACGCCTCCGTAATTTCATGTATGCTTTTTACTTTATTATATACTTTTTAATTTTAATTAATTAATTACTTAATTATTTTCTTAAATTATATTATTTTACTTAATTTATATATTTTATGCAATTTCATTATGCTTTTTATTATTTAATTAATTTTATAAGTACAATTAAGAAACTATAACATAATTACAATTAATGAAATTACATATAACAATTGTGTAACAATATAATATTACAATAAAGTTAATAATAATATAAATATTTAATATAAGTAATATTATATTGTTACACAATTGTTATATGTAATTTCATTAATTGTAATTATGTTATAGTTTCTTAATTGTACTTATAAAATTAATTAAGTAATAAAAAGCATACATGAAATTGAACATAAAATATATATGATTTAAGAAAATAATGATAAAAATAAAAGAATCGCGTGGAAAGAGTGAGTGTTTGCAGTAAGGCGTAATTGTAATATGTCAATCCGTCTTATATAAAACCGCGGTTAATATTTCATACAATTTAATTAAGGGTACACGATAAAATGTACGATGTTACGTATTAAACTGATGCTCGCAAAGCGACGGCATTTTATATTTCCTCCAACGATAAAATTATTCGTCTTACAGACCTTTAAACTTGTTTTAAGTTTTATATAAGTGCTCAAGCTATATGTGATGAAAACTTTCGTGATTATATATGGATATGTCCTCCAAGTGTATTCGTCATCTTTTGATTACAGGAAAACGCGTTGCGCGAAGAATCGAGCGCATGGACCGACACAAAGCGTATGTACGGAGGCGTTAATAATTAACTCTCGAAAATGATATTACGCAACATAACTTTAATATACATGGATGAATTCGTAAAAAAATAACCTTTAATTTGGTAAAAACAAAAATTCAAAATTTTGAAAAAAAAAGTTAAAGGGGTAAGGCTTTTTGAAAAATAAAAAAAAATAAAAAAATTTTTTACGTTATTTTATAGTACTCATCAAGCCATTTAATACCCAGTTTGAATTTTTGTTCTATCTTTTTTAGTTTCGAAGATATTCGCTCCGAAAGAGAAAAACCGATTTTTTTCAAAGGGGTGTTTCACCCCCTAAAAGGCCGTATGGGAACGTATAAAAAAAAACGTGTCCCCTATTTTAATCTAGAGAATAACATATTAGAAGCTTATCAAAATCAGAGGGGGACACTTCCGACACCTTCCTTGTGAGTAAATATTTTTTTCAAGTTTGTACCAAGATTTACAGCTGTCTAGTGCTAAACCTTAATTCTGACATTAAATTTGAACTCGGCGACCTAAAAAACCCTTATATACGATACTTTAGCGCATAAACAGTTTGAAGCCTAAAAATAGGCTTCCCGTCAGCTAAAGGTTAAATCGTCGTTAAATTAACGTCGGTTAATCAAGCCACACCCAAATTGAAATAATGAATAATGAAATAATGCTAGTTAATGTTCGCTATTGTTGTATGTTTCAAAAATATGTATAGACAGACACGTGTGGATATCTTTCCTTCACCCGTTAAATAAACAGTTATTAATCCAGCTTAAATGGAACTTTTGCAGGACATTGTTCGAAAATAATGGAATTTGTCAAATGTGTCAGTAAGTTATTCTTCTATCCTTCTTTTTCAAAATCTATAC
The DNA here is from genome assembly GCA_901521435.1 of Crematogaster levior. Lineage (NCBI taxonomy): Eukaryota > Metazoa > Arthropoda > Insecta > Hymenoptera > Formicidae > Crematogaster > Crematogaster levior. The sequence continues at coordinate 84,801 of CABEGB010000603.1, read as the reverse complement.
TTTCTTTTTTTTATTGAAAAATGGTCTTGCTGACAGGAGAATACAAATTGAGAAAATAGGACAGTACAAACATCTGTGCAACATGGCAAGCAGTAAAGTAACGAGAAGTTCTAAATGGAAACTGCCGCGAGATATCGTGACGTGTTGTAAAGGATACAGGTGACACACTTAGAGAAATCTAATAAAGTTTAAATACTAAGACTAGACAATCAGCTGTGAAAGAACAGGTGCAGAAAAATAGTTTTTAAAAGAGAGATATGTTTTTTAAAATTATATATTGTATTTAAATCGGAGGTGCTGCTTTCTCTTTAACATGTTTGTTAATCTTTTACATTTCTAATTAATTATGAAATTTATAATTATATCAATACAGTATTTTTCAGACGTTTCGATTTTCATGCCATTAACAACTTTGACATTTTTTATTATAACGATATCATAGAAAATATCACTGTGTTATCTAACTATAACTATACCCACATACTATCTTCTCTATATGATCTTAAGGAGTCGAACGAAAGTGTATCATAGCGAATCCATAGCATTTTTAATAATGTCGATTCGGAGAGGGGATTCGCCGGAGCGATCGCACGCGAGGGTGCACACCACCCCTCCTGAGTACCAAGGTGAGGGAGGCGACGAGGAAAGGAAAACGGCGCGTGCCCCATCGACGAGTACACCGGCGCGGCGGCAAGTTCGTGGGGGGGTACATCTGCCGCATAGCGTGCGGATATAGAGTGCCGAGGAAAACTCGGTGACTCGGTCGCGTAACGCGCGTCAGTCGGTTGCTATGCGTCCGAGTGAGGTGGCGAACGCGGCCCGCGACCCGGATCACCATCCCTGAGGGAACGAGAGTCCTCGCTCTCATCCCGGCCGCGGGACACGGCGACGGCAGCAACGACGACAAGGGCAAGGACGACGACGACGACGAGGACGACGACGAGGACGGCGAGAGGCGAACGCGTACACTCGCACGCTGTCCAATCCTTTCCTCGACGACGGCGACGACGGCGACGGCGACGGGAACACCGCTGCAACACGATTAGACATATCCGAGCACGAACCACGAGCACATGGTCCGGCGATCGCGACGACCATGATCGCGAACCGAGCCGCGCCGATCATCGGCCTCGTCTTCGTCGTCCTGATGACCATTTTCGATCGCGGTGAGTGCCGATCGAACTCGACGGCCCGCTTTCGCGGAAAGAGAGGCTCTCCCTGGAACTGCGATCGATCTTCTCGTCGAGCGGAGTACGCTCGATTGAAACGGCGAGTCCCTGGGTGTCGATTCCGCGAAAGATCGAAATTACGAGAGAGACCCTTCCCATTTTTATTACTTTGCACGCTTAAGTCTTTTTATGTTTTACATGAAATAGGGTAAAATAACATGAGTTTTATTTGAGGCTGGGGAAAAAGACTTTTTGAGAGACTCTACTATGAAAAATGCACTTAATACTTTTACATGCTTTTACTTCGTTTTACAAAATATTTCGAACTATTATAATATTTATTTTATATATATATAAAATATATAAATAATAAATATACATATAATAAAGATTATATAAGATTATAGTTTAAATATTATATATTTGAAAAAGTATTTAATTATTGAGTAAAATAAATAAATACTTTAAACACGTTCTTTTAAAAATAGTTAAAAGTTTCTCTTGTAGTTATCTTATTTACAGATCTGTAAATGAGGAATTATTAAAAAATTCGAAATTCTCGAAATTTCACAGAAATTGGATTTTACTGAATAATGCTGAGAGATGTTGAAAGGCATTTAAAAGCACTTATATATGATAGAATGACGTCCTTACGACGGTTCTATATCGTCTAACTCGCGTTAGTTTCCATCGATGGTACTTGAGAAAATATAGGAAATTGTTAGACAAACGTGCAGAGAGAAGTTTAATGGTTCCCAGGAGAATATATACAGGATTTCGATAGACACTTCGAATTTTCAAAGTAGGAAATTCGGAAGACAGATTCATGTAGAAGCGGGTCCTTCTCGCAGGGAACTTAACAGAGAACTCAACATACTTGATATAAATTAGACTAAATTGGCACATTGCCTTTTGAACATTGCCTCGTCCGAAAGTGTAGAAACGATCGATAATACGACCTCATGCACTTTATTCAGAAAAAGAGTGAGGAACGGAGTCGTATACATCACGGACGCAATGCGGCGCAGACACGACGTAACAGGGAAAGTTACCCTCGTAAATAAGTCCAGACAGACACGTTGTCACGGGGGGAGAAGTTATGAAAGTCCAGACAACATTTAGAAGATGATTAACCCTTCGTGATCCAAATTAATTTCGAGTCATCATTAAATCCTTTTTTTTCTTAAGTTTGATGTCATCCGGAAAGCTTCTCAAAAATTTCTTAGATTTGTTATCACATCAATATTCTAGGAATATATACATAATACATGCGCGTGAAAGTGAAAACATATTACATAAGTTTTAAAAAGTTCCAATTTTTTTTTAATTTCTAATAGAAATTCTAATCTTCTAATCTTGAAATTCAAAAATTGAAAACTTGTAAAACTCTCGCAGAATTTCTTTTTACTAGTAGTTTAGAAAATTTCTCTTTGCGATGGATGTATCGATGTAACGATTTGCGATTCGTATTTTATTTTAATTTTGTTACATTTGTTTCGAGCTAGTAGTAAGGGTTATATCTTTTTATGATCTTGTATGTAAGTTTTAATTATTTATGATCGCGAACAGAGAGAGAGAGAGAGAGAGAGAGAGAGATTTATTTGTTTAGTAGACTCGCAGACTTGCATCATAAAATTGTAAAATATCTTTCTATGATTCAGAAATCAACATGTGAAGACTTAGATACGTTGCTATTGTATGAGTAAAAAAATTAGGTCGTTTAAAATGAATTTGTCGTGAAGTTCTAAATTCTCAATGCTCGAAACTTGAGATTGGTTTCATATCTCTTTTTATATCTTCATATCGTTTATTTTAACTTTTACAAGAGTAGCAAAAAGAATTTCTTGTCATTTTTTAAATAAATCTCTTAGAATTTAGGTATTTCGAGGCTTTTTCTAGTTCAATTTTAAATAAGTGGCTTTCAAGCTATTCATCTATTTTTCAGGACGATCGCTGGAGGGAAAAAACTCGTCTCCATTTATTTCTTTTTCATATTTTCCTCTACAGATTTCGCGTTTTTCTACATTGCAAGAAAATAGAAAAAGCGATATGTAGCAATGTTGCATTATTGTTTGCATACCGATCCGGCGAATTCTTACAACGGTAGCACTTGTGGTTCTTCGGATCGCGAAGATGAGTGTAGGCGATTGTTAAATCGAATCCTATTACCGTGCTAAAAAAATATTGCGATAATTCCGCTCGTTGTAAATGTCTAATTTATATTGATGTTATTCTCTGGAACTATCGGAATGATTCTCTCTCGAATGTAATCACTCAAGACGAATGAAATTATCTCTTTGCCAAGGCTTTAGTAAGATTATAAAATAATCTCATTAAAAATCTTATTTAATTATATATCCAGAACACTTATTGAGCATTTATAATTTTGGAATGATAAAATTTTATAAAACTGCATTTGCAAAATTGTAAAAAATGTAATTTACGACATGTATATTAAGTATCTCCGAAAATTTTGCTTATGCCTATTCCGGTAATTTTCAACGCGACCGTTCGTTCAATTAATAATCAAACATCCCCTTTCTTCAGAATTAAGTCTCGATAGGCGAGAGACTTAAGTCTCGACCTGGTTTCGTCACGTTAAATATGCGTTGCCAACGGGGAAGCTTTGAACGAGTTTTCTCCTTCGTCGACGTTGTCGATACGCATCCGGCGACACTTCGACGATGAAAAAGTCGCATCCGGCCAAGATCAGCATAATGATATTCGTTTCCTCCGCGTCAGACAGCACTATCAGAAGCGCAATGTCGTTATCTTCCTAGCCAGGATCGCCTGCGTGTCGCATGACGTAACTTTTACCGGCGCAAAGGTGAAAGGTGAAAGTATTCGGATGAAATGGTGTAACTTAGTCACTTAGTGACGTAACTGTTTCGAATTGTACCGCTTGATTTACACATTGATCGCGATTGATCCTAGATAGATCCTGGACACGTTCGCATCGAGACACGAGTTAGAGGATCGATCGTTGATGCGCTCAATGAGTTACTCGATTTCCCTCCCTCGATCCGCCGATCGAAATAATTGCCGATACGAAGTTAACGATGGCATCGGCAATCCGTGTTCTTCGAGGTGTCGCGGATGAATGCGCTATATCCGACAATTTATTGAAATTTAGGGTAGCGCCCACGACAGCCAGACCATCGCGAGGGCTATCGAGCGACCCACTTTCTCCTTCTCCGACCCCTTTCCTCTCACTTACCGCCCCTCATCCCCCTCCGCTTCACCCTGTGTGTACTCTCAATGCAGTTTTTGTTTATCTTGCTCTTATCGCGATGACATTATTCCTTTTTGCTATTTCCACTCTATTTTTGCTTTTCCTTCATAACGATTTTAATTCTTTCCCTTTTCTATTTAAAATACATTTTATTTCTCTAATTATATAACGTTATCTCTCTCTCTCTCTCTCTCTCTCTCTCGATCTTTATGTTGTGGGATTTAACAAGAACTTTAGATCTATAAATTGAAACGTTTGTTTTATTATTTTATGAAAAATTAATTTGCTTACCACAAAAATATAATAGACAAATTTTAAATAGCAACGTAACTTTTTATTCATTATCTATCTCCAGAATTTTCATATGTATATTATGTTTTTTTTATTTCGTGCACACGTTTCTATATTTTGTAATAATGTAGGTGACATATGTCTATGTTTCGTCGACGAATAAATCTTTGTTTGTCGAACACTGTCATTCATCCGAATTTTATCTTTGTATCTCGCAGGCAAATGTAATTTTTTTGCCTAATGCAAACGAAATAAATCATATAGATTCACTTGTAAATTATCTATTATTGTAGGGTTTTCAATAATGAATAATTTTCAATAATTAAGATAATCTACTTGCAAATTCGGCTGGAATGAAATTCGTATATACGCTTCTTTCGTATATTAACTTAAATATTATTAAAGTTTTATTCATAATAAAACATTAACATTCGATCTTACTTATATTTAGAACAAAATTTTTCTTAAATTTTATTCAGTACGATAGATTTGTTGAAATAACAAACAAAAAGTTAAGTAGCAATACACATTTCTACTTTGTTTTAGAATGCATTGATGAAAAAAGAGATACAATGTGAAAAAATTGCGGTGAAATAACACAGGAATAAAATGCGGTAAAATAAGAAAAAAGATGCATCAAGAAAGAGAGAGGAGTAGTTCGAGCGGCAAGATCGTGATGCGAAGTGAATTGATTAGGGAATCCGCGAATTAATATTAGTCGCGGCAGTGGTGAAGTAGTATAAAAATCGACGTTACTTATATTTGTTCCCAATCACCTAATTCCAGTTACAAGAATTCGAATTCTTCGTATCGATTCGCGAGAGACAGCTGAGTGTAGGTCTTTGCATGCGTCTTGCTCCCCCGCTCGATATCAGCTGGCGTCGTATCAGCTTGGTTCCGGTAACCGTGGGGATGCGACCGGGCGTGCGTGCCAATGTTACGTCATAGAAGAGCGAGACGACGTAAACCAGACCTTTCTCCCCCGATTACTCCTCATCGTCGCTGACGTCCGTTGAATTTGTCGGTCGAAATCGCGACTAAATCTCTGCTCTCTCTCTCTAAAATATGAGCTTCTCAAAATAAGGCATACAGGGAGGATTTTTTGACTGCACGCGTAATCTTCACACCGCAATCTCTCATATAAGTGTGTAAGACGCCTCCATTTAAGTCTCGCGTTGCACGTTAAAGTATCACAGAAATCCTTATAGTGATTTATGTAGGAGAAACAGTCTCATTCGACCTTAATTCGAATCCGACATGTAATTCAATTTCTTTTTTTATTTTAGGTGAAGCAATAATATGTTATCAATGCAACAGCGAGTACGACCCCAGATGTGGCGACCCGTTCGATTCGTACAGTTTGGGGACTGTAAATTGTAGCTTCAAGCCTCGTCTGGAGCATCTCAGCCACTTAGAGCCTACGCTTTGCCGAAAAATCAGTCAAAAAGGTGAGATTGCTTGTTTTCTACATCATTATATACATTTGACAAGTTAAACTTCGTCCAACAAAAATTTCGAAAGTTTCATATTTGACGAGGTATAATCCGCACTCAGAATAAGACACAGAATATTCTAGTAACGTTGCAGCAACATTGTAACATTCCAGTTATATTGTTAGAATATCATTTCTCCGTTTATCTAATTCTACATTTGATTAATTTGAAACTATTAACTTTTTAAATAACTGTTCGCAAGTGTAACAATTCGCCGCATTTATTTAAAATTTGATTCGTTATTATTACGTTCTATAAATAATACATAGTAATAATATGTAATAATAGCATTGCTGCAATGATATCACTCAAACATTATAACTCCAACAAGTCGTTAATGCAATTGGATGGACATTATCAATTATTTATACTCTCGTTCAGAAAGTAGTTTTCGATCCTAAACCAACTAAATTATCATTGAACGTATTGGTGTATGAGTTTAAAATACCATGCATTTAAATTGAAAATTAGATTGAAAGTTATATTTAAAGTTTAATCTAAATGTATCTTAATCAAATCTAAATTTATCTAAATTTATCTAAGTTTTAATCTAATTTATCTAAGCCCAATCTAAATTTATCTAAGTTCAATCTAAATTTAATTAAATTTACCCAAATTTAATCTAAATTTATCTCTAAACACAATTCTGAATCCCTGGCCAAGTAAAAGGATTCGAGTACAGGTTGATACTGTTCCCGTTACTATTGCAGTGTACGGCAAAGTGAGGGTCGTCCGCAGCTGCGGCTACATCACGGACGAGAAGGACAACGGCGAGTGCCTTATGAGGAGCGGCACCCACGATGTGCGCGCGATATACTGCTCGTGCACCAGTGATTTGTGCAACTCCGTCGAGAGTCTCCGCACGCCGTCCCTACTGCCACTGGCATCCCTCCTGACTGCCGTACTGGCGACACCGAGCCTGCTCCTATCATGCCCGACTGCGCCGCCTCGTATCTCCCTCTCGACGACCTAATTCTGCCTCTAGTCTTGTTCGAATCGCACCCCTTCGAGAATTCCTGCGAATTCTACTCTCCCGGCCCATCGTCGCGCCGCCACGGACCGTTCGTATGCCAGGACTCGCAACTGATCCTTCCCGACACCGCTCGGCCAGACACGACCCATCGACCGTTACTGTCAATTTTCCTTTATGATCTGTGGTTTCCCCGATCGCAACGAAGAGACGACGAGAAGAGAAAGATGATCGTGAAAGAACGTCTGCATCGTTTACCGAGGGAAAAGTTCCGGCTTTCGGCCTAATTAAACCACGTCAAACGATGATCAAGGCACATCAATCATCTCCAGATCTCGCCAACGAAACCTCGCACCCCGAGCGATCGAATTTTCCCCTCTTCTCGCTCCGAAGTAGCTGGATATCCAAATTGACAACGAATTCGTCGCGCCCCGTATTTCTCAGGACTCGGGATTACATCGGTTTTCGCGACGTGAGTTTCAAAAACCTCCCGGATTTCTCTTACTCATCCACGAAGGCCTTGATGACATGTTGAGGGGTGAAGGACGACGCACGCTCTGTGAACTTCTCGTAGATAATTACGAATTCCATTGTTAACGAGGATTTTTAGATTTTAGATCGACTTTCTGGTGTCTTCGGCTGCGAACGATCCGTAACATAGCCAGATTAATTAACGTAGCGTAACGGTGATAACTGCCAGATGCGCGAAGGCGACACTTCAGTAGTACATACATATCTCTGCGAAGAAAAGAAAAAAAAACAAAAAGCAAAAAAAGATATCACGGCCTCTGCGTAAAAGAAACAAAAAAAGAATTTCGAAATCGATCGCCTCTCGTGTTACGCCGATATTGCGCTCACCGTGCGATTTTCATTCGGGATTTTCAATCGGCTGCGCCGATTCGGCCGTCAGACAGAGAATTTCCGGGTATTTTTTGCACAGGCAGAATTGAGAAGAATCGATTAAGAATTCCTCCTGCAATTTATCTCGAGAGCCCTCTTTAACTATTCTAAATCTCTCGAATTATCCTCAATGTACATTTGAAAAATTAATAGTTTGTTCTCCGGCAACATCAACGCGGACTCTTAAAGATTGAGGGAGTTCATGAGTTCTCTGCAGAACGCATTCCCATCGATTCTAATTCGATTCGCCTCACTCTCGTAAACGGGAACGAACCGAATCTTATCGCGCGACGAGCGTGAGTATCGAGGGTAAAAGGGCGCAGCAGGGGAGGCGGAGTATCTCTTACGAGAATTTAATTAGCAAAAACAAGAGAGTCACACGGCAACAAAGTAAATACAAAGTAGCGGCATCGCGATAAACACGTATTTTCGCACCCCGCCTGCTACCGCTGAACACTGATTTGCGTGTCTGTGCATGAGTGGTGCCTGCCCTGTATGTGTGTACGCATAATTACGACGTACGTATACGCACGCGAAGTAAAAAGTACATAAATAATATATTTTGTTGTTGAAGTAAAAGCCTAAATGGAATTGCACGCGAGATCGACGGGCATGCTTATTTCTAGAGGTGCAATGACACATATATTTATATAGCGTTCGCGAAACGAAACGGGATATAGCACGAGACGCGTCCATTCAGTCGCATCCATTCAGTCTACTTCAATATTATATGAACCCTGTGTGGTTCAATATCGTGATATAATTGCATAACATAATCTTTTTTCCGACGTGTATAATGTTTATGAAACGCCTAAATAACTTGTTATTGATTTTTAACACAGAATTAAAATTTATCGCTACATCGTGATAACGATATACGTATAAATTATGCATAATTAGATATTATAATTTACTGACAAAATAAATTATTTTAAATTCAATAAGAGAGAAGCAAAGAGAGGAATCACGATGATGTTTACACAACATTATTGATCGTTTTATGGTGGTAAAAGATTTATGATCGTTATTTATTCTTGAAAAATCGTTACATTTATTTGTAGTTCGCGATTCACTTGATATCCTCACTCAATTGCTCCACTTGATATCAAGTTTCCCGAACTAAACTGATGTAACCTGAACGGATACGATATACCGTTTCTTCCTAAATGATTCCACGTAAGACGAACCGTATAAAGAACGAGATAGGTATAACAGATCGACGATATGTCGGAAGAGACCTCGCAATTTAGATGCGATAAAAGTCAAAGATAAAAATCCGCCGTCGCGTCCACAATTATTCCGTGTTTCGCAGAACACCTTGCAATAAGTGCAGTTTAAGCCTAAGTCACCTGAGCGTACAATAATTGCCGTTTGGTATGCGTTTTTCGAATGTTTGCCGCGTGTCTGTGCAATAATTAATTGAGCGTAACGCTAAACTCGATAGTTCAACTTAGGGTCGGTTGTTGCACCTTCGAGTAAAGTATCCGATAATTTACCTACCAAAGTCTTCTATATCTCGTTTTAGAACGTGTATTCGCCGCCGGTATAGATGAAGGGATCAGTTGACCGACATTGGAAAAACCGGCCCTTAATAATTAATTTTGTCGTTGCTCTTTTTGCCTTGCGGCTGATAAATGGGAGAGGCGTTCGGTAATAAGTGTTCGGTAAATATAGGATGTTCGGATAATAAGCGCGTCGTGGTAAACGATGCTCCCTAAAGTTCCTCTTTCGTCATCGTTAATTTTAATTTTTCTCACGATTTTTGGAAATTTATATTAAGTATCACTAAGTCAAGATAATCCTGGTGAAAAATTTTCTTAGAACTCCTCATAGAATTTTTCAAAACTTCTGTAAAATTTTTCAGAACTTCTGTAAAATTTGTAACTTTTTAGAAAATTGCTCAGGTTCGTTTATACGAATTACTTCTCACAGAAACATTATAAAAATATTTACATCTATCCTACAATTTTATTGAAGAATTGCGAATTCTGAAATATTCTATAAACTTCTTGTTTTATAATTTTCAAAGAAATTTTACAAAATCTGAAAAAGTTTAAAATTTTTCTTAGAAATCTTCATATAATAAAATACATGAAAAATTCTTAAAATCGTTACGAAATATTTTTTCACCAGAGAAATTTTTTTTCACTCGAAAAAGCTATTTTCCTTTCACAGCTCAGAAAAACTTGTACCCACTCATGTAACATTTTTAAGAGGACAAAACCGCAACTGCCATGTGCGCCTAAACTGCAATAATCGAACATCCTCTATAATACTGATGCTAATAATAATAGTAATAATGATGGCAACATACAGCAATGTGCTGGCAAATGTATGACGAACGAGCAATAACATATAATGAAAAAAAATAGGTGGTTTATTGACAAAAGAAAAAGGTAAAGAAATTAGATGGAGTAGGTGCGCTTGTGATCAATATAAATTGTGTTAATCTAGTAGCTCTGCAAAGTGATCATTTCTAATGCTGCTGTTACCACCTCGTTGCCGCCGTCGACATAGTCGCTATTAACTATCCCAGTTAGCCAAGTTTGTCAAGAACTGATTCTGCAAAGTCGTCTGTTATAAATTTTGTCGACAAAACGATATACAGATATGATACAATATTTGGTATGTACAATGCCCATTGACAGAATGTTGGCAGAATTATATATTTTAATAAAATATGATGGCAGATTGATGGCTAAAATCAAGTGGATGTTGACTTTCTGCCTACAGTTTGATGTGGCGATAGATTGGTGACGGAACTGAAGCAGAAAATCTGTACTCGCTGGATTCTGTTTGGTTTCTGCCGCCAGTCTGTATCAGTCGAAATCGATTAAGTCAGCAAGCTTATGTCCATTTTCCACTAATGTAGATTAACTTTAATCTCTTTTTTCTTAATTCTTAGAATTAGAAAAGGATAAAACGTAAGTTAAATTGAAGTTAATCTGTATCGATTGGACATTAGTATATACATGCAAAATACATGCTTAATACAATAATGCCAGCAATTTCTGATTGTATTTGCTACCGTACTGCGAAAAGTTTGCGCTTACTGGGATACTATTACCATCACTACTATTACTATTATTATTATTATAGTTATTGTTAGTACGTACATTACCGACCCGTTGTTACAAATAATACCGTTAATAATTATTATTAGAGGGCAAATGTGGCAACAACCGTGACGGACGTGATGATACCGATAAGATTGGAAACGAGGGGGAATAAAGTAGGGAAGAAAGGGAGAGATCAGCGTGGCTATAAAGGGATGAAACGAACGATTTCAATTCTAGCAATTGTCGCAGATCATAAATTATAGAATATAAATCACATTTTCTCTCTAGTGTTAATTCTGCGATATGTGATTATAACACCGAAGTCACGTAATCTTTGTTAATTTATAATCTTTAAATCTGATATCAAACGGATTCCACTCTTGCGATTGTCCACGATTCCTTTCTTCCCTACAGAATTACAGAATAATTAGAACAAGATAAATAAGAAGATAATTTTGTTATCAGATTTTCATGAGTCGGTTGCGTTAATCGGGAAAAACGTCAAGTTCGTATCGCTCGTAAAGATATGTTTTCATCGTGGAAAGAACTTCTAAAGATGTGATTTTATCTTTCTTATAGACAGATACTTGCGTATAGAAAAGACACAGTAATGAAATAAGATCACGATAAAATATTCTTACACAGTCGCATCGATGCTGTTTTACGTTTCTTATAATGATGGATTCATTTACGTACTTTCGCAACTGGTTTCATATGTAAATCCGATAGTGGAGAGATTACTTCCAAAAAGAGCTCTCTCTTTCATTTCTTTCAACTCTCTTTCGAGAATGACTTTATTCGATTTCTCGTCCGGGACAGTCCGGACAATCGAAAGAAACGTGGAGTTCTTGTTGTTGAGACGATTCACTTTGTATTTTTTTCATATATGTCGCAAATAACAGCCGGTAATTGTAAACAATTGGAAATGTCGTAGAAAATTCATCGCGGTTAATTAGGATCGCTCGCATGGTATGTGTTTCTTTCATGGCTCGAACATTAATTTTACGATTTTCTCCAAGCGAAAAAACATATAGTTGCCGAAAGATTGGATAAAACTAAAAATTGATAAAAAAAAGAAAGTAAAAATTAGAGAGTAGGAAATATCAGTCTACAGTTAATACAAAAAAATAGCTACCATATCTCGAAAATAGCAATACATAGCTATTACACTAATATAATATTGTAAAAAAAAGTATCGCGTAAATCTTAAATGTATATTGTTATGTAAAAATTTTTTAGTTACAGGTCGCTGTTACCAAGTGTACAATGCCTCTTTATAGAAACGTCATATTTTAAATTACGAAAATTAATGACACGTTGCGTCGATTAAAATCGACTTCAATGGTTTCATTATCTTTTAAAAGTTTGGAATTTATGAAAATCTAGGATCTTTCATATGACTGCTGTTGCCTGCGACACATATCGAGAGAATACGATGATCTCTAGCCTCATTGAATATGTTCGAATATGAATATGATCATCATTGAGTGACATTATAACATCATATATCATGTACAGAGAGAAAGAGAAAAAGTATTCTGCCAATAATAAAGTGTTAAATGATTAATAAAAGTGATGTGTTCCTTACATGAATTTTCACATGACAGTACCTTTCTTCAGTTAAATATGTTTTATATATCGTCACAAAGTTTCTGTCAAAAGCAATAATTGAGGCTATATGAGAAATTCGATTTTAAAATTTACGTGAAAAAAACATGATTAATCAATTACAGTAAATTACTTCTATAATCTATACAATCGGAAAGATCGTTTTATAAAGGTAGATAAAATGAAAAATCGCATACAAATTATGTATTTACATTTTTATTATAATTTCACCGAACAGCTGTCGTAAGAAAACTTTTATAAAAGAAAATACTACAAAATTCATTAGCTTATAGATATTATGAAAGTTAGTTCGCTTATACGCATTAATTTCATCCTTTTTAGTAGATATTAAAAAGGCATCAGAATCGAAGAAAATTCTGCTGATAGGAAGACGGAAGAACGTTTGACCATTTCCCTAAATAACACGTTTAAATTAAATATTGAAATTTTCTTTCTCTTAACTGTTTTCTTACAAATAGAGGATACAACGTAAAAAAAATTATTTTCAAATTCTTTAGCTTTTGTTTATACAACTTTAAATAACGTAAACAGAAGTTTAATACTGCAATAATGATATATGAGATGCGAACAGTCTTCCAAATAAAATGATCATTATCGAAGTAAACTATTGAAGTAAAATGATCATTATCAAAGCGAACTAAAAGTGTACAACCTTTCTTTTGCTTGTAACTTTCAAGCTCGATAAATGTTCTAAATTTTTTTCGACATTGATTAAGAGATTCTCCGTTTCTTGTTGCTCGACCACAGAAAAAGATAAGAAAATCGTGCGATTATAGTCAAAGTCAATGGACATCGAAAAAAAATCGGTCTAATCGAAAAAAAATCTTCGTCTAATAACTTAGTTCAAAAGAACTATTTGTGTTGCATACAAACTAAACGAATCAAAATATTCAAAAAATGATGCGGATTCAAATATGAGCGGAATTTTGATTACGCATTGTATCCAACTTATCAGATGATCACTGATGCAATTTTAATCAGTCAAAACGTATCTAGAAACGATCACATCAAAACGCATTATTATAAGTTATTATACACTGCAATGTCTTAGTACGAAGAAAGATTAAAATCTACCTAGTGACTAAAGCTTGTTGGAATGACCGCTATAATTAATGTGAACCACATTAAATGCGTCAACCGTATCAAATGCATTAATGTACACTGATGTACAAGTATATATCGAAAGTTCCATTCCTATCGTGTTATTTTTGAACGATATATTCTCTAATCAATTTGGAGATAGGTTTTTTGTTATTAAAAATTATTGCACATTTATAATTTTCCACAATTTTTCCGATATGTACTTTACAACACATAGATAAAATTTTATTGTAAAAGTATGATTTTATCTGTTTAGATAACATAAATTTGACTGTTATTTTACTGCGTTAATTTAAAAACTGCAGAACATTTTCATTGAGGAAAGATTAGCTCCAAATTGATTAAAAAATTTAAAAATAAATACGATAGAAATATATAGATTCTCCATAAAGAAGTTTCTACTGGATCCATGTCTCTTCCTATTTAAGTGTTGTGCCAAACGTAGTAACGTGTGCCTACGAACTTTAACATTCGTAATTAAATAGAATATGTTACAAAGTGTCAATTGGATCCCATATCTTTTATCTTTACACGTTTATGAAGCATTACATTCTCGAAATGCTAAGTATCCGAAAGTATGTCGGTTGATGTGTCTTCTTCTCCCAATGTGAGTGGAGTGACTAGTTGCATGTTGACCGATATGTACAGAGGATAACATAACTGTTTGTCCAGAGCCATTATTTCATGCTGAAAATGATGTTAATGCATGATGTACATCATGTAAATTATACAAGAACACACACGTTGTTCTCAATCCCAACTTACTTCAGTATTCCTCCTCAAACGTAATCTTAGCATACGCGAGTCCTGAACATGTTTCACCTGACGTTGTTCATTCAGTGAAAATAGACAGACTCTAAAAGTATTTCTGTTATTAACTGATCTAAAGCATTAAATCAATCAATGAATAATCTAAAGCTTACTTTATCAGTATTTTGTGTTCTTTGTGATTTGCCTTGATATGCTCACAATCTATTCTGTGGTTTCTTTCAATCCGCAGACTAGTTGTATCTAAAGTCATTAGTAAATCTAGTCCATAGTGGAATGCTTTCCATCTCCAAATATGTTCGCCTGGCTTCTCGACACATCTACCGCATCGAAAGCACTCCTTGGAAAATTCTTCTTCTGTCATTTGCACCGGACTGCACGTAGAGCAGAAAATAGGTAGTCCTGTCTGTATTGAGTCTATTTAAAAAAAAATTCAATTGCAGTATTCGTAACCTACCCTCTGTCTTTATTTCCATCCACTCTTAACAAGTGAAGCCACTGTTCTCTGTAAGCACTGTGCAGCCAGTCTGGTGGTATTAAATTATCACTATATAAGATTTTGTCGTCCTGTTCGTGTAACAGCAAATATTTCGTCCTCAATGCTTTGAAAGGCGCTGCATATTCTTTGCCCTCTTCAGTCGTTAAAAACGGTTCAGTCCATTTGTGATTTTTGAAGTATTCGTCAATTTTTAGTGTCTCTTCGTAATTATGTATGTGTGCAAATAACCTGAATGACAACATAGAGCACTCGTGTATTATACAAGACATGCAGTGACTCAATCGTTTGTTATTCTCAGAAATCAAATATAGATATAGATACATATCTATGTATTGCATTTATAAACATACCATAAGCGTAACATCATGTATATGCAAAACTCTGTTTGCAAAACGACCAAATCAGGACTGGCAACCAATTCTGTCATCAAATTTGGCGAAATTTCCTTTAGAAAGGACGGATGTCGCCATCCGTAACCTAACAGGTTGACTTCCAGCCATCGCTTCGCAGCTGCTTTCACAGTAGGCACACCATACGATACAGCTGCATTATAATACGACACAACAGTCTCGCTATTTGTAGTCTCTACCATTATGTCTACACACTCGTCTATTAATCCTTGCAATTGAAACAGAGTAGATGTTGCCAGAATAGAAACCACTTCTTTTGGCTCCAAACTGACCTCGTCTTGATACAACGAGCCCAATACCACAGACAATGCTGAAACAATTTTAGATGTTACTTCTAGATGACATGGTATACATCTTCTCATATATTATTTTTAGTTTTTTTTAAAGCAAAGTAATTTCAACGTTTAATTCTACGGTGTATTCTTACAATTTATCGTAATATTAGGATCTGTGATTTCGACACTGATAACTTTTTCGTTAGCCTCTCTCCAAGAACCGGAAAACATACTAGCAAAATATGGACTCTGAAATAAAAATATACACTTCATGTACATATTGTTCTAAACTTACATGTTGTGACATATTATACATATACATATATATATATATATGTGTATATATATATATATATATATATATATATATATATATATTGTGTTAATAATATATATAAATATCTAAAAAAAATATTAAAACTGCAGCAGTAAAATTTCATATATAAATATATATATTTTGTGTGTATGTGTGTACATGTTTTTGAGCACAAAAAACCTTATATATTAAATTAGTCAAAGAATTTGTCATTAATATTCATGATTTTAGTCATATTTTAGTTTAACTAAAATCATGAACATTAATAACAAATTCTTTGACTAATTTGAAATTAACATTATAAATATCCTAATAAAGATATTAAAATAGCAGCAGCGAAATTTTTAATATTATAAGCTATTAAAATGTATATAATATTTTGTAAACAATAATTGCAAAACACAACTAGGAAAGTTTACTTCTCCCTTACTCTAATAAATTTTATAACATTTCAAAAGTTTACATCAAGAACTTATTTCCAATATAATTTAATATTAATAAAAAGCAATAAAGAGCTACAGCAGAGCATGGATAGAGCACTGTCAAATTCTCAAAATCAAATAACAATTCCTATTGAGAGGGATCTGTCGTTGCACGAAATTTTACCTAAGAAAGACAACAGGAGAGGGGAGGGCTCACGGATGACTCATACCTGACTAATATAAACTTTATGCAATCTCCATGCGCGTCCGAGTATAAGGACAGTTATGTCACTGCCTTTCTCCTCTTGGAATAGGGTCTTGTATATGTATTGCGCCGTTGTCAGCAATTTTCTCCTGCGAATAAAAACACACGGAGGTGTAAACGAGGTGTAAAGCTCTCACGCGGCGCAACGCGACACGGTTGTCGTCGAACTCAGACAAAGCCGTCCGGGACGGCCTTACTTTTTCGGCGTGTGCAGCGTCCGCTCGATGTAATCGGACTCCGAGTCGCAGTCGTACTCCTCGATGTACTTGCGCTTGCAACCCCGGTACACGTTGTGCACGGCCAGGTTCGACATCGACGCGATTCTGCTGGCGTAGCCACCCATCGTTACTGCGATCGCGCGACGCTGCGAAATGAATTTTGCTCTTCCTTTCTTTCTCTCTCTCACGTTTCCACGACGCCGCGCGTTCTTCGCCACCCCGCAAAGATCACGCGGGATTCCTATGCGACTCTATCGTCGTCGTTGTCCTCGTTTCCGACTTCCGAGGAACTTGAAAACCCGAACCCGTACAAGCGCGTAGGTGTACTGGCGAATGGGCGGAAGCGAGCCGCGAACGGCGCATGTAAACACTCGACATATGTGCGGCCAGGGCCGACCACCGACGAGGAGGCCCCCGGGAGGGGGCCTTCAACCGAGATTTTCAGGAATTCACCATAAAGACCATTATACGTAAATTTTGAGTCATAACTGTAGGTTTGTAAGAAAACTGACAAATTATACTTCTCAAGATTATTCTCTCCTTTGGTAGAAAAATAATTAACTGTGATCAATTTTTTTTAGCCTTCCCAAAGCCTTCCCAAAAAGAACAGAAAGTCAAAATAATGTCAATTTGACGTCAAACACTCGACATATTATTCTCTCCTTTGATAGAAAAATAATTAACTGTGAACAATTTTTTTAGCCTTCCCCCAAAGCCTTCCTAAAAAGAACAGAAAGTCAAAATAATGTCAATTTGACGTTAAACACTCGACATATTATTCTCTCCTTTGGTAGAAAAATAATTAACTGTGATCAATTTTTTTAAGCCTTTCCAAAGTCTTTCCAAAAAGAACAGAAAGTCAAAATAATGTCAATTTGACATCAAACACTCGACATATGTGCGGCCAGGGCCGACCATCGACAAAAAGACCCCCAAACTAAATTATGACAAAAAATGTCATGTTTTAGCTGTGATTTGGTCAATATGACGTCAAATGACATCAAATCGACATTATTTTGATACTTTCTGTTCTTCTTGTATTACATCTATGCTAAAAATCGGTTCGAGATTTCGATCCGAGAAATATGTAATCAATCAATAGTTTTTGTGGAAAAGCAGCAATTTTATTGCTGAACATTTTTCGGATTGAGATCCAGGATTGATTTGTTTCAGGCACAAAGCTGTAAAAAAGGCTTTATGGTAAATAATTAAAAATTTTGTGTTTGATGGTTTTTAAGCTGTGAAGTCCGCAGCTTATTATTATCTATTCTGCTGGATTTTTTATTTATTATTAGATCAGGTACTGTTTCTCTTGCGATTTATGCTTGTTCATTGTGAGAGCCAGTTAATAATCCAGCAAACAGAAAAGCATCATGTGCCGCAGGCTTAAGATTTAAGAATTTTATTCAATCGAAATTTTCAGCGTTTCAAAATGGCTGCTACGTTTTCGACTGTCATTGGTCGCTTACGTCTTAAGGCCTCTCCAAACAAAACGCGATAAGCGATATCCAATGAGAGCTCTGGGTTTCATTACGTCACATCGTAATGCAGAGTTCTCATTGGATATCGCTCATCGCGTTCTGCTGGAGGGGGCTTTAGCTCTATCTACAAGATAAGAAACTAACTAATCACAGTCGATTATTCTCCTCCTATTAGACTGTGATTGGTCGTGAAAATTTTTTACGACTTACTACACCTGTATAAACCCGACTTAATGCTTATGTATTAGCATATAGTAAACGACCTTTTTTTTCGATCGTGATCATGATATAAATCGGTCGTTGCACGTTTCAATAATTATCTTAATAGTATAAGGACGTCGATTCGTGCTGAAAGTTTCAGGGATCAATAGCGATAAGATAGTGAATAGAAAAAATTATGCTCGTCTCGATCATATAACCTCTCGTGAAATTATCACATTGTGTTGACGATCCTATTAAAACTGATGATATCAAGAATAACGTGCCGATGAATAAAAACTCAAGATTGCATCTTTGAGTTTTTTTTACCCAGCGTTGTATGATGCTATAAATCACGGAGATGTTACGGCGACATAAGTAATTTCTTTTATGCAACTGTCTAGAGTGCAAAAAAATACTGTAATCGATTTTCAAGGAATTATTTTTTACAAAACGGAGAATGAAAATCTGATCCGAGAATTATCTCAGATGAGAAATGAAAAACTTGGCAATAAACTGATTGAATAATCAAATTGATGAAGAGATAAATTAAATAAAATAAACTGTTTTATTTGCATTCTTTAAATATTTTTTAAGTTTGTCAGTTATATCAAAATGGAACAGTAATAAATGATATAAAGTGATTAAAATGACTGTTTGTCTTTATTTTGTAACAATTAAGAACTAAAGAATTACTTTTTAAATTGAATGTAATATGGAAAAAATAGAGTTACAGATGATTAATGACTTATGTGTTAAACAGGTTGAAGCACAGAATAATATGCCTTAGTGTCATTGTTCTCGCGACAATATTTTACAATGAATTTCTTGTATATGAAGTACAAAAGCTCAAGTGGGCCATGCGTGAATGCTCTGAATGTGTCAAGATTCTTCTTGTTGCCGATCCACAAATACTCGGAGAAAAGTATGAGAATTACTTTGGTTCATGGATAGCGAGATGGGATAGTGATAGGTACGACCATCAAGTATTTATTAATTTTACTGTATTAATCAAATGCTACATGAATAGCATGTATTTTGTTGAGATGGATCTCTAGTTTTATATCATAGCGTTGTATTCTTTTACAGATACTTAGAGAAAACTTTCTCGAGAGCGATGAAATTTTCTCAGCCGCATGTTATCGCTTTCTTAGGTGATCTCATGGACGAAGGTCATGTGGCTAATGCAGAAGATTTCGAACGGTATAAGAGGAGGTTGGATTCAATATTTTCGATGCCAGATGACATAATGGTATGGTATATGATATAATTTACTTTGTTTATGCAATATATCTTTTTTTCTTCCTTCTCACAGAAGGTCTATGTTTTATCTCTGGTCTTGTTTCCTTTTAGAAAATTTATTTGCCAGGCGACAATGACATTGGAGGTGAGGACGATCGTGTTTCTCCCAATATCCACAAGAGATTCAATTTTGCATATACTCAGCCAGACACATTAGTATACAAGACCGTCACCTTTTTTAAAGTAAACACAAATCCTCTAGCTGTACAATCTTTGCATATTTAAGAAATGAATATGTGAATATTTCGTTTTGCAGGTGAACAGATTGACGCGTACGATGCCGGAAGCCCCGAAGGATGCGTTTCTTAATGATTACGCAGAAAGAAATATGACCAATGTCATTCTTAGCCACATACCTTTGCTGTTCACGCCTGGGAGTTTTGTACAAAATGTACGTTCAAACATCACGAAAGAAGGAAGCTTACACACATACATGAGAACTCTGTGCTTCTGCGTTCCAGGTACTCAAAGAATTATCGCCGCAGGTCATTTTTACCGCGCACGAACACAAAGCGATGCATATAAGTTTGGACACGGCGACGGATCAGCTGAGCGACGTTTGGATTCTGCCGCCATACGAAACGCCTCTGTACCAGTTAAGAATGGACGTAGGGGACATTCACGAAGTACAAATACCGACCTGTTCCTACAGAATGGGTACACCACACATGGGTTATGGGCTCGCCTACATAGGTACGGATCTTTCAATATGCTGCTCTTTTGAGATCTCTAATCGATAATTAAAAACGATGTGTACGCGTGTTGCAGACACCCAAGAGAAGACCGTCGAATTCACGATTCTATGGTTACCAGGCAGATTTCCGCAGCTACGTGCTTACGTATTTATCGTTATATTGGTCATCGTACTTACCATTTGCTTTTTCGTCTCAGGCTGCTGCGTAAAGAGCTACGCAACTTACAATCGTATACCTTCCGTATAGATTTTAGCACTCAAAATCAAAAGTACTTACGCGTTTAAACGGTGAGTTAACTTAGCGTTGTGAATTAGGTACAAAGATCCGTCCAGAGATTACATGGTTCTCCGAACGTCTGTCTTAAATTCCGAGGAAAACAAGAATAATAGCTGTTTGCTAGTTAATTAACGTTGAAACAACTTCCGATAGATACTTATTTATTAACTTTAAAAGAAATTAGATTTCCTAAATAGGGTGCTAGGCTTTTAGGAAACCTCTTTTCCTAAAACCTTCTGAAGTTACTTACGACCAATATATTCTTTTGCCTTAATCGTTGTACTTGACTAAGGCACGATTAAATGCAATGCCAAACTTTCTATTGAACAACAGCGCTGGCTTTAGGCTTTATATATCTTGACTGATATATATTTATGAATTATAACTCGAGTGGCACTTGTACTCTAAGTAAGACTTAGATCTATCATTAAAAAAAAAAAAAAAACAAATAAGTGACAGAGAATTCTCATAAAAATGTTTAAGATGTCACAATTGAAGTGTATTCTTAATTTTTTTCTGCATTCTAAACGACTGTTTTTTTCAGTCTTAAAGCTGGCGCTGGCATAAAAGTATTATGTACATAGCGATATTTATAAATTTTGATGTTTTTGTTGTGAAATATTTGTGTCTACATGTAAACACGATATGCCAAATGTTCACATGTAACTGTTACTTAAATGATCTCACCTATATTGGATAGCAGAAGAAGAAATCCGCTTGAAATCTGTGCAATGTCAATAAGATAATAGAAGAGATCCGTCGATCTCTCAGTTGATATACTCTCTCAGTTGATGAGATAAGAGATTTTATTGTATTACAAAGTATATAATAAGTATAAAGAAATATAAGGAAGAATTGTTGAGCAAGAGTGTTTTACGAGGGTCAGTCATATAAACCGGAATTTCTCTCTGACTTTTTATTAAATGAATATTTTTCAAAAATACATATTGATTATTTTTCTGTATACATTCCACTGCAATCAACACATTTTTGTCGTCCTATTGGTAATTTTTTAATTTCTGTGTCATAAAAAGATGATGGTTGGTTTCGTCAAGTCAATTGCATGAAAATTCCTTCACTTTTTATCGTTTTCAAAACGTTGACCTCCCAAAGCCTTTTAAAGTGGTCCAAACAAATGGTAGCCACAAGGTGAGAGATCACACACACACGCCACGCTATACCACGCCACATCACACACGTCACGCCACGCAACACCACGCCACACCACATCACACACGCTACGCAACACCACATCACACGCCATACCATATCACACGCCACGCCATACCACATCACGCGCCATACCACGCCTCACCATATCACACGCCACGCCATACCACGCCACATCACACATCCACGCCACACCATATCACACACACACGCCACGCCATACCACATCACACACGCTACGCAACACCACGTCACACCATATCACACACACACGCTACGCCACACCACATCACACACACCACGCCACACCACACACACATGAGGCACGCATGCACGCACACACCACACAGCCGAGTTTATTGAATCTGTATCGCCTTGAAACGCTGTTTCTCTTTAATTAATATGCATACGAAATGATAACTCTTTCATTCATCCATGTATTTCTCTTTCAAGAGATCTTGAAGAGCTTTTTGTTCTGTATAATAATCTATATCGCAATATACAATATTTCTATAAAATATAAGAAAATAGAATAGAAAACAAAAAATAAAAAAAATATAAGAAAACAGAATAGCAGTACGTGAAAATGTATATACAATGTATATTACATTATACAGAGTATGCATTAATTTTTGTTGAACCGACAAACGGTTTCCGAAAGAAAATTGCCGATTGCTGGCTCTCCTTTGCGGCAACAGTCATTAGCTTACGAATATCTAGACATGGTGCCTTCTAGCCGAGAGATTCTATCTTCAGTGCAAAGGCACTTTCAATGCCGAGAGTGTGTTTCTGTTTACAAAACAAACGTTGTGTAAACGGTCGACCCGGTCGTTTCCGTTGTATGATAAATTAAAATAAATAATTCATCGTTGAGCGAAATTAAGAAGTGACAAACTGAATCGATTTCCTCGAGATCTGCGTCGTATTTTCTTGCACATAATGGGTAAGAGGAAGGCTACAGGCAACACGAACAATCCGAATCAAGATTTATGTGAATTTTTGTTGGGTAAGCGACGTCCTTCTTGTAAAATGATTTTTTCGTTGAGAAGAAAATTGAACATGATTGAGGGAAATATTTTGACATATTTGAAAAGCTCTCTCAATCCATTCCATTTCACTAATTTCATAAATATTTGCGAATATTAATATATCATCAATATTTCAGTAATTTTTTATTAAAAAGCAACACAGTTTTTATTTACAGTACATTTCATACAATATTTCATAATTTTTTAAAATTATTTTTCAACATACTTAGCTTTTCTTATATTTCAGTTTTATATTGAATTTTATAAAGAAAATTATTATTAATTTCAAGATACATTCAGTAATTTTTCAATAACTTTCATTTTACTTTTCATCGATTTCATAACACTTTCAGCAAAATATTTCCATCCGGATTCAGATATTGCAAGAATGTGGTACACAATGAGATATTTATTTGCAGAACTGGCAGATTATGAGCGTAATGTCAGTAAGAATGTTTACAAGTACAATGCGTATCGCAAGGCGGCTGGGACATTAAGCGCCCTGACAGAGAGAGTCAAAAGCGGTGAGGAGGCGAAGAAGCTACCTGGAATAGGAGTAAAAATCGCGAAGAAGATAGATGAATTTTTACAAACTGGAAAACTGCAAAAGTTGGAAGATGTACGTATCTAACAGGAATGAGAACTTAAACATAAACGTGTTAAACAAATCACTATGCACGTTTCACTTTTCAGATTAAGAAGGATGAGACTAATGTCGCCATTAGTCTATTGGCCCGGGTGTCTGGCATAGGTCCTGCCAAAGCGAAGGAACTGGTGGATGCTAGTATCAAGACATTGGAGGATCTCAAGAAGCATCAAGACAAACTCAATCATCATCAGAAACTGGGATTAAAGTATGAAATTGACTCGTCGACATCTGAGACATTTTGACTGATGCGACGAATTCTTTTAGATACTTCGATGACTTTGAGAAGAAAATACCGAGAGCAGAAGTCGCGCAGATAGAAAAAGTACTGAAGAACGCAATTAAGAAGCTAGACAGCGCTTACCTCGTGACCATCTGTGGAAGCTACAGACGTGGCAAGGAGGAAAGTGGCGATATCGATGTTCTCGTGACACATCCTGATTATACATCGAAAACGAAAGATAAGAAGAAAGTCGTATCATTGAAAGTGATTGTTGAATGTCTTGAAAAGAAACGACTGATTACAGATACAATATCCCTTGGGTCTACTAAATTTATGGTACTAAAATGAGATAATTCAAATATCAAAGAAGACACATTAAATTCTTAATTGTACATTATTTTTGTACAGGGAGTGTGTCGGTTACCAGATGATAAAGACAAGCCTTTCAGACGATTGGACATACGTCTTACGTTTCACGATCAATATTATTGCGCTGTACTTTACTTCACAGGAAGTGATTTGTTTAACAAGAATATGAGAGCGCATGCATTGGAAAAGAAATACACTCTGAATGAATACGCACTGAAACGTCTCACAACTGAAGGTGGAGTATGAACCACGTGAACGGGAACAATGTAAATAAATGAAAATGTAGCAGTTCGAGAAATTTCATAAAATTATTTTCAGGTTGTCCGGGAGAAGCTGAGAAAATTATGTCTGAAGAAGATGTTTTCAAGTTCTTGGATTTACCTTACAAAGATCCAAAAGACAGAAATGTGTAAACGATAAGAGAGTCCTTTTTTATTTATAATAATTTATTGTCACACATAAATACATTTTATATATCATTACTTATATTGTAATGTAACTTATCGAAAATTTACTTCTGTTAAAATTAATGTTAGAAATATAAATAATTTTAGTAAATTTTATACAAATTTTATTTAGAAAACTTAATACATGATAATTAAAGCAAAAATTACATTATTTACGTAATTTTACAATATTTGTCAATGAACGACGATTACTTGTAAAAGCGATTAAAATCAGACCTTTATCGTTTCTCTTATCACAATATTTTGGAAACACTCACCTTCGTAAATCGCATATGGTTTTATAAAGAAACGCATATCTGCATCAACAGTATTACAAATGCAATCTGTAATAATTTATCTTCCCTTGCACAAGGATGACGCTTTATGATAAAATCATTAATATTTTTGAAAATTTTAAATAGATATAATAACGTCTTTTAAGTACAACCAATATGCGATAACAGCCCATAAAGTTGTGGTCCATAAATTCATAGTGAGGACTGACCAATGCGTAGCATGTGACAGTTTCCAAGCCCATGGAAATAAGCCCATGGTGAGAGTATGTCCAACATAGAGGGTAATTGGATTCAAACCTAAAACAATATAAAATAATACGTAAAATAAAATTTATTTTAGTTGCACATATAAAAAATAAAATACATTGTAGAGAAAAAAAAGAAGTAAAAGACAAAATTAAAGAACAAAGAGATTATATATATATATATATACAGGGTGTCCCATTTTAAATAACGGATAGGAATATCTCGGATGGTAAGCATTTTGGAGGAAATTTGTTGATACAAAAGTTGTATGGTTTCAAGGGGGACATAAGATGGTGTCATTAATGTGACCTTGAATAGTTGCTTGAAGGTCACGTGAAGGTCACCTTAAATTTTTTAAATGGAACTGCCTACTTTTTATTATATATTCTTGTAGCTTATCTCGAGACCTTTCCAAAACACTATAAATAAATGTTTTTTCGTTAAGTATTTTTCGAGTTATAAGGGTTGAAATAATTTCTTAATTTTACATGAACTATAAAATATCTCGTAAAATATTCACTTTTCGATGACCTTACCTCAATACTTTTATGCACAGAATAATGAGAGGAATCAATTAGTGTAAAGAAAACACATAGTTGTTTTTAACAAAATGTATGTAATTGTTAGTTACAAATTGCATATTTTTTGTTAAAAGCAACTATGTGTTTTCTTTACACTAATTGATTCCTCTCATTATTCTGTGCATAAAAGTATTGAGGTAAGGTTATCGAAAAGTGAATATTTTACGAGATATTTTATAGTTCATGTAAAATTAAGAAATTATTTCAATCTTCATAACTCGAAAAATACTTAACGAAAAAACATTTATTTATAGTGTTTTGGAAAGGTCTCGAGATAAGCTACAAGAATATATAATAAAAAGTAGGCAGTTCCATTTAAAAAATTTAAGGTGACCTTCACGTGACCTTCAAGCAACTATTCAAGGTCACATTAATGACACCATCTTATGTCCCCCTTGAAACCATACAACTTTTGTATCAACAAATTTCCTCCAAAATATAAAATTAGAAAATGTTACAAACCGGCATAGGTGAATGGTGTACCGTTCCAATATTGTTTATAATCAATCAGAAAATGTAAGATTGCGTATAATAAAAACGCAAAGCAGGATACCGTCAAAATAAACGAGAGCGACATCATTTTCTTACTGACTGGTATCACTCCAGACTCTTTGTCAAAGTGGCATAATATTCCAGCAATAATACCCTAAATATCAATATCGATTAGTATTAATCGTACAAATTGTATATCTTCTTTCTGTTGCCTTCATGTTAAATAAAAAAAAAAGATTGGAGCTTACAGTGACGGATGACCACAGCAGCCAGCGTACCACTCTAGCATTGCATTGGTAATAAAGCAGTAAGATCTTTCCGGCATGGACACCCATGTACACAACAAGTATTATAGATATAGTGTTCATTATGCCTGTAAACGTTAATTAAAAATCTAACATTATGCAAAATTTATCGAATTTTTATTGGAAAGAATAAAATTCGTCGTGCGTACCTTCAGGATCGTGAGGTAAGATGGTACCGTACACAGGATTTTCTATCTTTGAATACATATGACTGCCAAACACGAGTCTATCTATGTAACCAGCTGCGCCTCCGGTACAATTGGAGAAATTTCCGAAATGATGGTAACCACCGGGTCCTAAGTATCCTGTTGGACAATTTGGGACAGGCAGGAGAAATGTGATTAGGATATGCGTTGTTGTAATCACTAAAATGATCAACCACTGCACCCAATTGTTCAAGATATCCCGCAGGATTGTAAATCGACCGAACTGTAACATGTCCTAAGAGATTATTAATTATCATAGATTGATCCACCATAAAATATGCGTACGCTGTGTAAAGAAGGAAAAGTGTAAATTTAAACCTGAGAATGCGTCTTCATAAATATGGTCTCGATGGTGGCACATACGAAATACGAAACGGCCAGCAACTGAAGAACACCCGGAAATCGAAGATCCTTTAGCGACCTCGCGTGACTCGAGTTCAGCATCAATCCAAGAAGTATGAGAAGAAACGCGCGTTGCAGACAACGTAAAATAATCTTCCCGCGTGAGCTCGACACACGAAGCTCTGATCGTTTTGATATAGTAATTGACAATCCCATGATCCATGCAAACCTGAAATCACGGCGTAAGAATAAGAACAACAGAACGAAATACATGTAAAGTGTGACAGAGTACAGATAATTTACCAAGGTAACACCAAGTCGGCCACTGTCAAACCATTCCATGCGCTGTGATTGAAAAACACATATTTACCACCGCCATTATTGACGAATATCATCAATAATATAGCAATCCTGAAATGATTTTTATCACACTCATCATTAAGCAAATCTGCGTTATATCATTTTGTGTAAAGACGAAAGATACCCTCGAAATGTATCAACCGAACGTATCCTAGTACTGGATCGGTTTGTTCTCATTATTGGATTTGGTGTCTCCGCTTCTTGAAGCTCATCCAAATCCTGAAAGTACGTATAATATCCAGCATGGGTTATGCGATTGAGTGATAATATACACATAATATCCAGTATGATGTATGCAACATAATAGTAATATACATTTGTACATAAACACTTACGTCGCGTATATTAACAGGAGACAACCTTCCCTTTACTACACGCACGATAACTTTAGAGGTGGCAAATAAAATCATTAACAGAACATACACCATGAAAGCTGCAAATATTGCTGCAACAAAGATAATTATCCTTCGATTAGCACTAGCTCTATAAATAAAGATTAAAAAAAAATGTAAATTCTTTCGACTTACGAAGATAACTATTTGTCGGTTCACGAATCGTATAAATCTCCGAGCATAATTGCTTCTCGGAAATATTCCAACCGTAACTCCCATGCTCTTTGAAATTATATGTTGTGCTGCAAACATGAATTACGATTGCATACTTTTGTATCTCAGTAAAAGATGTAACAAATAAGATAATCATAAGGTACGTTCTTGAGCTACTTACTGACAATATTCGAACGTGAGTTTGTAAAATATGTGCAAAGGATATTTTGTAGATACAACTAACGTGGTGTTTTTTCCCGCTGGTAAGGTAGCTTGTGGTACATCTTCGCACTACAAAGGATATTTTATTTAATAGCCAGACACAATAAGGATAATCGGTGTGTCAATTACCAGATAACCATACCAGATAACAGTCTGAAAAATGAGAGTACAATGTGACAGGTTTATCATATTCGTTCAGAATGCTGAAACATGCTTCATCTATTCCAAGTGACGCATTCACATCGAGACAAGGATTGGCCACAGCACGGTTTGTAACAGACATTTTGCTACAATTGTAGTCGTCCCATAAAAATCAAGACCTAATATAAGCTTCACTGAAAAATAAATATATTGCACATTATATGCGTGTGTATGTATATATGTATATATGTGTGTGTATGTGTCAAGAAGAAAAAGAGGATGAAAATGCAACATTGACACGACAAAAAAAAAGAGAAAGTAGCAAGAGCTTAGGCCAAATGTCATACAATTAAACTCATACAATTAAAAATACAGGACAATCTCATCATTTCGTTTTTCAAATAGACAATTCGCATATGTCACGTGAAATGAATTTACAACATTGGTTGACTATTAAACGAAGAAAAAGATTCTCAAGGAATTTTCCTCGAATAAAAACATTTTCGGCACAAAGAGTCATCAGAGATTTGTGCGCAGTTGGCAGGTGACTTTTAAAACGTCGTTCGCTGCGATATTTTCATCCTACCTGCTGCGTATGATTGACAACACAATAGAACGGCAAGAGAAGGTCCTTGATTAGATCAGGTAAAAGTTCTATTTCGGGACTAATGTCCTTGTTATGATCAACTTTGCGTTTGACGAATTTACTGGTTCTTCTACATAATCAACCCCCAGTATTCCTTCTTTATAGATCCTTTATAGGTAATTGAGGCTCAATACGGCTAAATAACCGATAAGCAGGAGAAAAACTGAACGGGTTACCAGAGAAAAGACCATCCTACTCTGAATAAACACACAACTGCGTTTTCCTCAATTGCAACTTCTGCGAAGTGGAAAGCGTGGCGAGTGTACCATCCAGCTGCACTGCATCGTCATTGGTCGCGATCTACGTCGGCCGACTAATCACGATTAATCGAACTTTTGGAGGTGCGATGGCGGGATTCCCTAAAAGTCAATGAGTAAAGATCATGATGGAAGGATTACATGGGGTGCGTTCCGTTTCACGCATATGCGCGCATTTATCTATAGTACACGTTACGTATACTATAGATCATGCGCGCATCATGCATGAAACGGAACGCAGCCATGGTGTGTGCAGAACTCGTAAACCACGCCCCTTTTCAGTCTTCGGTGCACGAAAAAACACAGGGCAGGCAACTGCGAAAAACGAAATGTTTAGCTTTTAAAGTTTGGCACAACTGGTGTGTAAGCGTCCTTTTCGCACTCCCTGTATTTTCTTCCATCTCACTTTGTGTTATATACAGGGTTGTTCCAAAACACTATAATAAAGTATTTTTTTGTTAAGTATTTTCCGAGTTATAAAGCTTGAAATAATTTCTTAATTTTACATAAACTGTAAAATATCTCGTAAAATATTTACTTTTCGATGACCTTACCTCAATACTTTTATGCACAGAATAATGAGAGGAACCAATTGGTGTCAAGAAAACACATAGTTGTTTTTAAGAAAAAATATCCAATTTGTAACTAACAATTACATATTTTTTCTTAAAAACAACTATGTGTTTTCTTTACACCAATTGATTCCTCTCATTATTCTGTGCATAAAAGTATTGAGGTAAGGTCATCGAAAAGTAAATATTTTACGAGATATTTTACAGTTTATGTAAAATTATGAAATTATTTCAAGCTTTATAACTCGGAAAATACTTAACAAAAAAATACTTTATTATAGTGTTTTGGAAAGGTCTCGAGATAAGCTATAAGAATATGCAATAAAAAGTAGGCAGTTCCATTTAAAAAATTCAATTTGACTTTTATATGATCTTCGTCCTCCACTCAAAGTAAAATTTTTAGTCATCATTAGGTACATTTTTTTAAGCCCTACAACTTTGCTATTTACAATTTTTCGCTATAGTTGATCCTTTTCGAGATACAGGGTGGACCAAAAGTTCCTTTACATTTTGAACAGTAATTAAAAAGAAACTATTTATATGAGATAAAAAAGGTTTTTTTATTCTGAAAGTACACAATAGGGGATTTTATTTCTTAAAAATGACATCATCCATATGTGATCTTTGACAATTTTGACACTGATGCAATCTGGAGCGGAAATTTGCAATGACGGCCTCACAAGTGTTTCGTGAAATGTTTTGCATTTCTTCTCGAATATTTCTCTTTAATCCCTCTAGGGACACTGGGTTGCTGTTGAAAACTTTACTTTTAAGGTATCCCCAAAGGAAAAAGTCCATTGGGGATAAGTCCGGACTACGAGGTGGCCAGTTAATGGCACCTCTTTTGGATATTACTCTTTGTCCAAAAATTTCGTGAACAGCACTTAATGAGTCGTTGTCAAGGATCACATATGGATGATGTCATTTTTAAGAAATAAAATCCCCTATTGTGTACTTTCAGAATAAAAAAACCTTTTTTATCTCACATAAATAGTTTCTTTTTAATTACCGTTCAAAATGTAAAGGAACTTTTGGTCCACCCTGTATTTGACCGTTTCCGGACTTTTGCCCAACCCTGTATATAGTTTATATACCTGATAGCTTACCCACAACCAAATCCTCCAACAATAGCAACCTTCTTGCCACTCGGTATGGTGAACGATACATTTTTAAAAATAGGTTTTCCTTCAACATATTGGAAATTTACGTTTCTAAATTGAATTTCCGACGAATCGTACGTCACGTGAAATCTTAGTGCATTTTCTTTTGACTGTTAATACAAATCCAAAGATTAATTAAATAGTTGACGGTATATATTGTATAGATCATTTTTTATGAGGATAGATGCTAGACTCTTGATACTTCGAATTCAAATAATTTTACCTTAATTGCAGTGTCTGTTGTCATATTATATATATAATAGAAATAATAGTTTCTGTTACATTAAATTATTTGTAAATTTTAACAAATAAGGGTTAGAAATAAAATATGTCGTTTTCTTAATATCTAATAATTGCTTAAATTTACCACCATAAATTATATAATTTGTTATATAAATTTATTTATATAAGTTATCTATATAATTTTATCTACAAAAATATACATGTGTTTATCTATATAAATTTATAATTAAATCCATATCTTGTCTAAGGTTATATGTAATTCATTTAACTTTATCTTGATTATTTACTAGGTTATCTAAGCGCTATATAAATAAGACATTTTTGCACTTTGTTTTATTATTTCAAGTATTTTTTACATTTCGTATTTATTTTTTCTAAACATCTACATTTTAAGTACGTGTGATTACATGTAGTTGTTTTGTAATTCAAATTGCGGATATATTTGGACTGATTTTATTGGTTCACGGCGTGACCTTCGAGATGCTGATTGTTCTGTTGAACAGCACATCATGGACCCGACTATGGCCAGTATTCATGAGTCGGGTCTTATAATAAGACCGTGTAGGTTATCTTCAGATACTCCTTGTAATGAACTGATTCGTACAGCATCTGGATAAACTTGAACGATCTTGAATTTAAGACCAACTGAATACCGGCCTATAATCTGACCATAGACTATATACATGGAGCCATCCTGCCGTAAGAGAGCATGGCAACATGTACGGTGCAGACATAACTTTCCGGGGTGATCTGTCGGCACTTCTTTTGATCGTTTCTCATCACAGAGCGATCAAAGAAAGACAGATCCTATCCAAGCTTCTGAAAAGTACTTTGAAAATTCTGTCACGTATATCGGAACAGCATTCGCGGTCTGCTTGGTACTGGCAGTGAATATTGGAACGCGGCCCTGGCTGGTTTCCCACCGAAAGCACCTAATCCGGCGTAGAACCGAATTTGGAGTCGTAAAACTTGCGATAGATTAACTCATTTCCTCCCGTTTTTTGATCCACCAAGATGTCGGTGGGGAGCGAATTGACATTAAAGTTTAGCCGGTGAAACAGTCGAAATTAGGTAATACCAACCTCTATACTTTTATTATTGGCTATTCTAGCTCTGTTGTACATAACCTGGCTTCTCTCTCTGCTTCTACTGGCCTAGTTTCCACCGAAGCACCTTTTTTTTTTTTGTTGTTGTCGAAGAGGAAACCTTTTATAGGTACCCTAGGGACCCTGGGGGGTACCCTAAGGTTATGTGGGACTCTCCCGGGGGACAAGTTTCCCGGGCCTACCCACTAAAACCTCTCCGGGGTGCCTTTCCTTGGCCCATAGTGAGGGGGAGCAGGGTATCGCCGATTGGCATTCGTCCTGCTCCCCCTCGGGCATGGCCGTTAACGGCCCCTGCAGGGGGAGAGGGCAAAAACCCCTACCTCCCCACTGCCTCTATGGCAGAGCCATAATGGGGAAGGTTCGGCACCCCGGAACCTTCCCCGCCCCCGATGTTAGTGGGGGCTGGAGCCGGTCAGGAGCTGGGGCTCCTGACCGACCCCCACTGGGGGGAATAAATCCTCTCCCAAACTAACTAATAGAGGCGACGAGGGGAGGGGAACCCTCCCCCGTAGGCCCCCCCCCCAGGCCGGAGAGAATATCTCCAGCCCTTAAGGAGGGGGACCACTATTGTCACCTCTTTTTCTTTTTATTACAAACCCCCCCGGTCTTAGGGGGGGGTTACTAGGGAGGGAAGTTGGGACAGGGGCAAGGGGGAAAAACTTCGAGAAAGCCACATTCACCGCCCTCGCTACCAAGTCTTTCCACTCCTCCTCGCGGTTAGTCAGCCTATTAAGGCTAACTGTGGGGTGGAGACGGGTTAGTTTGGGATCCTCCTCCGGATCTTCCGCCTCCATCCCAACTTCCTCCGGTACCACAGGGAGGTCTAAAGCCTCCCTCGTGGAAACTGCAGCATCAGG